>VXBL01003649.1:3734150-3761206 GCA_013400195.1 Aramus guarauna
TTTGCTTTTCCCCTCCAAACTAATAGGAATTTTAATTGATTTTGGGTGTCATGCACCCATGCATCCTTTTGCCCCAGGAACAAACCAGGAATTCGGTTGTCAGCAAAGTTGGTGTTGTCACTTTAGCTGTAAGTTCTGGTGTCCTGTTTTATTTACTACTTCCAATCTTAAAGACATAGTTCCTGTACTAAGGAAAGTTTGAAGCGTCTCAGTGAACTGTTAATGTAAATGGACTTGCATGTGTTTTTTATAAATCCTTTGCTTTTATGGACTTATTAAAAAANGTATGTGATTTAAGATCTACATGATGACTTATAGGTAATAGTTGTTCTGGAATATAAACTAGCTGCTATACATTTTAAAGTAGAATAGTTATTTCAGAATAATCCTACTTTTATTCCATAAAACATTATCTGATTTTTTTTGTTTAGTTTTCCCTGTGTAAAGTGAATTCCTTTCACATCTTCAAAGGATATCTGAAACAATTCCTGATTAATGATATTGCATTGTCAAACATGTTTACCATTAAATAGCTTATAGATATGTAATATTTTTAAAGCTTATATTTTAGCCTTCTCAGTTTCCAAGTATTCAGTGCTGCAGTTGGTAATTGCTACTTTATTTGTGCATGATTCTAAAAATCACTCGTGGAATACTTGTGGTTTTATAATTTGTTTTCTTACCTTAGTAGAAAGGGGATAAAGAGCAATCAAAATGCAGATGCTAATGTAGGAATCAAGTTGAAAAAAAAAATCATTAAATCTTACTAAGGGAAGACATTTCAGCATGAAACAATGAGTATAATCTTTAAAATAAAAAAAACTATGGAAATTTTCTTTCCTGTAAAGATGCTAAAAGCTGAGCACCATGCTACTCCAAAAATTTCATGCTAATGTAGATGATGTGACCTACTACCCTGCAGACAAGTGCAGCTGAACAAAAATCTAGAAAGCTAGACAGAAAAACCTTGGAGTGTTCTGTAAGCGGTTATGGGGCCTGTGTACACTGTTTGGGTAAAACGTGCTGCACTGGTATTTTAACAGTAGAAGTTAAAATTTAACATAATTGTTCCTTCTGGTTTCAAACTGTATTTGTAATGGAGAGGTAAAAACACCCTCTTGCTTTGTTTATTAAGATTCCCTTCCCCCCACCTCATCCCATCCTCCTTTTACATTCTTCCAGGTGTTTATTCTCCTGTGTTCACCCTTTTGCTGAACACTGAAGTATTTTATAGCCAGCCCACTCATCTCTGGTATGAACTAAATTCTGACTAGAGAAGATATTCTGCTAAAGGTTGTAGGTGTTTGACTCTTCTCAATAATAATGACCTGCCACAAAAGAAGTGCTAGCAAGATTCTGAATGGATAGATTGACAGAAATGGTGATTAAAAATGGAGAGGTTTTAAATCCATAACTTCATACTGTGGCTCAGCCTCTTCTCAAAGGGCTACACCATGTGGAGAACTGAGTCTACTACAGCTAATAGATGCTATCCTTCCAAGTAAAGCTATAGAGAACGGGGCTTTTTGTAGGTTTTGGCTTCAGATGATAGTCACCTATAGACAGTTGTACTCAAGTCACAAAGTCAGCTTTGATTTTGATTCCAAGATTGCTAAACTTGGCTAATTTTTGACTGTCTGCTAGTAGTGCAATTCTCTGCATTTCAAGAAGCTACAACAGAAAGGACAAGACTTTCAAAAGGACTTGATGGGATTGTTCTTGTTCATAAAATCCTGCAGCACTTCCCTTCTTTGAGCTACTGAATCATTAGGACTAGGGAAGCTTCCAGTTTGTCAGCTGTTGTAAATGCAGCTCCACTGACACAGATGGGTTGATGCTGTTTCTCAAGGACCTAGCTGCCTGACGCTAGCCTTCATCAGAGCCAAAAAGCATGTTATCTGGGATGCCGCACCTATGCGATTGAAACAGCCACAGAACACTAGTCTTTCTCCAGTTTCTGTGTGCTTATTGATACTGCTCTATGGAAAGGACAATTAGAGGTAAGTTGGGTTCCTGAAAAGAGATAGCCTGTTGCACAGGTTTTTGGTTGATTTTCGCAAAGAATGATCTTGTGGGCACCAATTTTGGCTGAACTCCAGATACAGTTTGAGATGTGCTTTCCAAAAATCATGGAGATAGGTGATGGCAATGACTTTAGTAGCCATCTGAAGAGACCTTTGTCTTGACTCCCCAGTTAGTGATGTATGAAGTGTACTTGGTTATACTGTCTGGAATTGAATCAGGGCTTTTTTCCTCATCTACCAATTAACTCAGTTTGATAGTGAATGAATACTGGCAGGAACAGTAATGCCCCATCACTAGTATGTAAGGCAAAAGCTCTTCACAGAGGGAGAATGTTTTGCATTTGTTAAAACTGAGCAGATACACAAAATCTGTTCAGTAAACAATGACACTACTGTGTAACAGTGTGAAAACGAGAGGGGAATCTTCATAACAGCATTGGTGGGCAGGGAGTGAATTTTCCAATAGATTTTAAAATGTTACATATTGAGAACTATCAAAAAATCCACAAATAATGATATAACATACTTTCTCAGTGACAAAGATATCCAGGCAGCCATCCATAACTAGAAAAAGCAGTGTGAAAGTTATTGTTACAGGATATATCCTTCAGGGAAAGCTGTCACAGGAAGCAGTAATTTAAGCAATTAATTTGACAAAACAGTCTTAGAGAAAACAGTAACTTGACTAATGTTCTTTTGAAAGGGTAATGCTTTTCTCCAACATAAAATTATTTTTGAAAGAAGGAACTGGGTAGATGAATAATAAAATTGGTGGGATAATACCTGACTTGCATTCTTTTTGCATACTGCTGTGATTTCTGTGTCAAATCTAGTAACAGACTTAACAGTTTAAGCAGTTTTGTCTCTTGGAGGGAGGAGATGCTGACAAACAGCCATATCTCAGTGGTTCGGTAAGAAAGGACAATGCAGTGTCTCTTGTGCTGGTGGTGGGTGTGCTTTCTCAAATGATACATGAAGTTGATGAAAAAACTAGATGTGAAGAGACCCCGCAGCAGCTTTATCCAAACTTGTCTTACTCCCAATGTATGGACCAAGAAATGGCTTAAACCACAAGGAAAAATTAGGCAGTAATTAAATTAGGTAGCATAGTGACTGAAACAGATTAAAATGTGGAGTAATTTACCTGTTTGTTCTTTTAGGAGCAGGGAGATCTGGATTCTCCTGCTATAAACCTCTGGGTGACTTTGGATGTGGTACTACACTGTCTGCTGCATTTGTTTCCCCATCTGACGGATGCAGTCTTTCAGGGAAGGCAAGAAATCTTTCAAGTCCTTTGGAAATGCTTCAGGAAATGACAGCACAGTACAAAGAAGTCCTGGTTGGAAAAACAGAGGTAATATGGCATTGTATTGTGTAGATCATGAATTCAGCAACTGTAGTTTACACAAAACTATCATACAAAATTGCTGAGAGTCCACTTTTTGAAGGGCTTGAGTAGGGCGCACGTCTTGGAGTCAGGATGTGCTGGCAAGTCTGCACTTGGGAGTTTATCTCCTCTGGGAGAGGTATTTATATATTAGATATATGGTAAAAACACTCTCTGCTACTTAGGGCCATTTATAATTTCCCTCTTCCAACATTCCAGCTAAATGCTGAATATACGCTTACTAACTCAGTGACTCTCTCCATCTCCCCAGCCCTCCAGGGATTGCTATTCTAGGCTCTAGGGTGACGTCAACACTCCTCCTTCACATGATATCGCTGATGTGGTACGGTCCTGTTCCTTCAGCTCAGACTTAGAAGATGAAGCTGTCCTTAGTAATTCTTAACTTTTATCAGCGACCCTGGTTTTGCTGCTTCTACTATCATTAAAAGGAAAGTCTGACATCTTTTACGCAAGGGTCATTCCTCCCTTCTTTTCTAAGTGGATCTAAGACACCTGCTATGAAGTGAGTGAAATGCCTTGTGTTCTTGCTCCCTGCCTGCAAAAGCCACAATGAAGACTGCAGTACATCATTGCTGCATTCAGGGAGCAGAATACTTTTTTTTTTTCCGGAAAGAGGAGATGTGTTGCGAGTCACTAAACTAGGTACTACAGAACCTGCACAGAAGGTGTACAGAGAAGTGTCAGGCAGCTATGTGGAAAAAGCAGCAACTTCCAGCCTGCTCCATCCACTAGTTTCTTACTTGTTTTGCTAACATGAAATTAATGGGAGAAGGGAGAGTATATTCTGAGCTCTTAATTTCTGAATGGCAGAGTTAGATTTGCATTTAAGTCCAAACTTGCCAAGGTTCTGAAATGGAGGCTCCCAAGTAAATTTTGCTCTGCCCACTAATGATACCATGCTTTTTCAATATGCCCCATATTAATTATAATGGCAGCAAAGATGATGTGACAGACTACATAATAAATCCCACCAGTCTTGCCTATAAGCTATACCTGAAAGCCAGATAATTTTGAACTCTTCAGACTCTGTAAGCTGTTTATCCAGTCATTTGAGAGAGGGAGAAGGAAAAGCAATGCCAATGCTGAACTCTTGAATCCACCTAAAATTTTAAGTTGTTAACTATCTATCATAGTTCCCTACAGACTCCCTGCTTTTCCTGGGCTCCCAAAGCCACACTACTCACAACATATAAGTTGAGAGAACCTATTTTTATTGTACAGAACAGGGAGGTTGAAGCCTTGCACTAATTGCAAACCAGTACGTAGTATCATCAGTGGAGCTATGACCAACTCCTGCATAAGGCTTACATAAGTGGTGAGTCATACAGGCTTACGAAAGAATAGGGAGTGAGGCTTTCATTATGTTGTTTGCCTAATCAGAAATATGAAAATAAAAGAACACAGCACTCAGTGGGTTACGTTTGGCTAACTGTAGGCTGGAATTTCTGCAGTTGCACTACTATGATTGAGGCATTTCGTTGTTTGTGGTCCCAGCTTATATTAAACAGAGAGGATTTTTTCATAAATCTTTGCCTCTAGGGCAGAGTTAAGGTTGTTTGGGAACCCTAGCTATGTGTTTCCAGGCATTAATGTCTGGAAGCAGCACCATGAGAGTAAAAATGGAGGTATATGTCTAGGGAGGATACTCGGAGTAAATGAAGAGGCCCAAGGGCAGGGTAGGGTTTGTGAGGATAAGCATGTGAAGAAGCAGTGGAGTTGGAAGCAAAGCTTTCAGGATGTCTGAAAAACACTCTAGTAATGGTTTGACATCTAACTAGTCTCCTTCCATGCTCTCAGGCAGGTAGTTAATAGGTATTACTTTATCAAGGACTGCTGTTAGTCATGAGCTAAGATACCTTCAGCCCTTAGAAGACAACTGGAGAGTTCTGAGGATCAAAGTTGGCTGTGGCTTAATGTGCAGCAACAGTGTTCTTTACACTGGTCTTACTAACCCATCACTGCTTCTCATTCCTCTCCATCAGTCCTCTGCACCTCACGTGGCAAACTGGATCAGCAACCTTGTCTCATGGTGAAAAAAAACATAGCAATAACAACTATCTTTTTTTTTTTTTTCCCCCCAAACATGTGGCTACAAATGCTGAAGGCTGGAATGAGTGACAGTAGGAGGGAGTCTGGAGCTGAGAAGCCGCATGGCCAAGTGCCCTAGGAACTTCAGCTTTAGAGCAGCAAAAGGTGAGTGCTTCCTGTATCAGAACTGTTTGAACAATCCAGATTAAACCTTTTTTCCTTCAAATGGCCCATTTGGGAGCACCTCATTCCCCTATGGGCCCAAATGCTTGCTCAGTGCAAGTGCTCCTGCAGAACACAGTATGCCTCAGCAGAGGAGCCAGAGGACATTTCTACCTGCCCCATATCCTCCCTCCCTTTGCTTTCCTGCCTTGAAAGGGAACACGGGGCCGTGTGGCACAAGCAGAACAGGCACTGCTGCGTGAACCATCAGGAATGTGTAATTGCTCCTCAGTCAGTTGCCAGACTGCCTTAAAAAGGACTAGTATGCAGGATGCTTAGGGTTTGGGTTTGGTCAGTTCTGGTGGTTGTGGAACTCCCTTTATCAACCAAAGGGGGGAAAAAAGGCAAATTATTGAAAGCTGGTTCAGTTTGGGAATTATTTAAGCCTTAAAATAGCTTTTCAGAATGCGTATGCTTCTCCCCATCCCTAATTACTTTGACGCTTGGCTGCTCCTGCTGCACTGCAGTAGCAGAAACCCGGACTCTGTCCCCAAACCCTCACCCTGGGCAGCCGCCGGCCGGAGTCAGGGACTGCGTGAGCGCGGCTCCGCGCCGAGCCGGCCTAGGGACTGTGGGCTGGAAGCGGGCAGGTACACACGCTCACGCACGTTTTCAAGCGACGGTTTATTGCTGTGGCAATGACAGAAAACAGCACCTGCGATCACCAATGTCCAAATAAAAGCCCTCTTTTTTTTTTTTTTTTTTTTTTTTTTTTTTTTTTTTAAAGTAAATTTAAAGATTCAGATTTTCACAAGTGCAAGCTTCTTTGCAGACACCTGGCTTCCCCTGCAAGCAACAGCCGTTCCCCCGAGCCTCGGCCGGCGGCCCTCTGATGTTAACGACCGAGCGGCAATGCCCCATTGAGCCTTTAAAGGGGCCTTAATGGCCCGGGCGAGGCGCGGCCGCCCACCCCCGGGGGAAGCGGCCATCAGGGCTGAGCACCCTGCCCAGCGCTCCGCGCACTCACCTCGCCGCCCTCAGCCTTGGCGGGCCGGGGCCGGCGCAGGGGCCGCTGCCTCCTCACCCCGGTGCGGTCACAGCCGCCAAAGGGCGCGGGGCAGCCGAGGCCGCCTTCCCGAGCCAGCGCCGCCGGCCATGGCGGCCCGACGGCTGTGGCTATGCCTGGCTTGGCTGCTGAGCCTGCCGGCGGCGGGCGGCCTGCCCCTGGCCCCCGGCCCGCGGGACGAGGTCCTGGCGGCGGCCTTGCAGCGGCTGCGAGAGGTCTTCGACATCGAGGAGCTGCCGCCCGACGTCCTGCCCCGCAAGAAGCCGCCGCAGTTCATGGTGGATCTCTTCAACAAGGTGGCCGACGCCAACGGCATCACCCGCGCTCCGGGGCTGCTGGAGGGCGACGTGGTGCGCAGCTTCGAGGATCGAGGTGGGCCGGGGGCCGGGGGGTGGCGGGGGCCCTTCGCCTCCCGCCTCGTCTCCCCCTGTAGCTTTGAGCAGGCCCGGCAGCTGCAGTGGAAAACGCGGGGGTGCAGCTTATTTTGCGGGGTCTTGCGTCTTTGCTGAAGAAGGCTGTTTTTCCAGTTCCCGTGGACCAGTACCACTTCTACTTCGACATCAGCGCGATGGAGAAGGGCGAGCAGATGCTGAAAGCCGAGTTCAGGGTCTTCAAGCTGAGGAGGACGCGTGTGTCTAGAAGGTCTGATGTGAAACACTTTTGCAAGGTAAGTGGGAAATAATCGGTTGGTTAAACGCTTACTTGCGCTTTCATCCTTAATAATACTGAAAATGAGGAGTGTAACCACTTACCACATAAACCTACTTTATTTTTGATTGTTGTCTTCACTTTTTCTTTGCCTCCAGCATGCAAAGAAGTAGGTGCAAGGTTTTGGCGTATGCTGTCCTTTGCGCACTGTGGCAGTGAGCTCTCCTTAACGATACACATGTCAGATCGCAAAACATACCATACTTTTCTGAGTTTTGAGATGCTTTGAAATTAGAATCGAAATTTATCTGCTTGAGCAGCTCTAAAAAATAATAATAGGGATTCATAGGAAAATAGGAGAGGTGAGGACTCTGAGTGTATCTGTTCCTTTGGCAAAAGGCAGGATTGGACTTCTTGCAAACCTGAAGGCAAAGATGTGGAGGAACAGAAGACTTTCATGGTATCAGATACTCAGAAAGAAAAGGGATGGTCAGGATATTTTTTGATAGTGTCAAACAGTCCAGTATCCTGCCTCTGAATACATCTCAAAGTAGATACATGTAGCAATAATTGCTTTTCTTTTAAACTGTCCAAAAACTACTTTTTGCTTGGTTTAGAATGATTGTACATTTTTAGAGCTGTGATGTGGCAGAAATGTGCATGATCTTCATCCTCTTTGTTTTACTGGAAAAACCAATGGTTTCATTTCTTACTGTTTTGTTCAATTGCTCACATCAAGGTGGAAGTGTATGAGCTCTTGGAGAGTGGAAGTAAGCCACAAAAAAAACATCTCATTACATCAAGATTATTGTCCCTGTACACAGAAGGCTGGGAAGTATTCAACGTCACGCAGACAGTAAGCAGAGAATTCTGACTTAATTTTAATTCTAAACTTTTCAGATGACAGCTCATAACTCCAGCATTGCCCTTATACTGGGTTTTGTGGTCAGTTCAACCTGAAGGACAGTCGCAGAGGGAGAAGCTTTCCCTCTACACTTAAAAGTACACCTGGTGTTACCTGAATTAAAGAAGTGTTTATATGCTGCTAGCAGCACGGGCATGGTGAGAATTGAGTAACCCAAACCTGGTCGATAGGAGGAACATCAGCCTAAGTACGTCATTGTGATTAAAACACGTTAGTCCTTAGGCTGCCAAAGCAGATGGCATTGATTGTGTGCTAAGAGTAGGTTTTCATTTCTCCTTTTTATTCTGGTGACATTACTGCAGAGCAGACCTGCAGTGTGCTTTAACGTTGTAACGGTTCTGGAATTTGTCATGGTTGGATTGTTTTTCATTTAACTTCCTCTGTAGACTTCTTTATTTGTTAGTTTCAGGATTTGTTTTGTAAATATTCTTAAACTGTAACAGTATGTTACCTTTCTATAGAAAAAAAAAAGTGGTTTAAAACATACAGTTTCCTGCGTTTAAATCTGTACTCTCAGGCAGTGTTTTTCATTGTCTGAGCTTTATGATCATACTGAACAGCACACTTGGATGATTGTTTGGGTTGCATCTTAAGTCATGATAGCCTTGCTCAAGAATGGCCTGGCCTTATCTATAATTATAATAATTAGATAAAGGAAAGTTTCTTGATTGCCAGTTAATTTCTTCAAATGCCATGTTTGTTAGATTGAAATGAGTTTTAATGGTATGGAAAGTCTGGAGAGCTCATATTATTCTATTATTATGATTGCTATTCGATGTTAATTTTAACTCCAAGACTCATTTATTTACTAGTAAATTCTCTGAAATTAATTATCTTCCTGTAAATGTAGCTTTGGGGAATGCATATGGTGTTTTGTATTTTTAAATGTTGAATTACTGGTTTAAGTATTAAACTCAGTTGAGTCTCAGTTATACAGTTACCTCACTGCTATCATAATATATGTCCTTATGCTGTCACAGGCTTGTTGCATGTTCCCTTTTCCTCATATAAACCTCACTTGATCGTAATGCTGTAATAAGAATATTGAAACAGTAGTTTTTCATTTCACTGTCATTACCAGGTTTCCAAGTGGGTCGGAAACAGCAGCTCCAACCATGGCTTTTTGATAACCACAACACAAGTATTCAACAACAGAATTGAGCACAACCTGGTTAAGTTTGCTAAGAGCCAGGGCGCTTTGCAGGAGAGTAGAAATGCTCTCCTTGTCCTCTTCACCAACAGTAACAAACGAAGGTCTGCCAGCTTTGTACCCTCTTCCACAAGTAAGTTCACACAAGAGCAGCAGTTCTGGTTTAGAGTATGAACTCCCTGTTCATCATGTTTTACCTTTTGCTGCCTCATGTACACCTAAGCTCAGTCATGTATGCCTAAACACAGTAATGTATACCTAATCTCAGTATTTACTTGCACTGTTGAACAGGTTTGAAGTTCAGCTGTGTCACTGACCAGTTTGGTTTGATAGTTCTTGCTAGTAGGACACCCAGTAGCTTAAGTTGCCTCTCCCCTCAGAAAAACTATGTTTGCAGGAAGTATTCGTAAAGGCTAGGGGGAATCAGGTTTATTTTGTTTGTAAAGGGTGGGAAGTGGGGGTTTTTTTGTTTAGTTGGTTGGGGTTTTTTTACTGTTTTTGTGGTGGTGAAGTTCGCATGAAAGTTGCAGATTAGATTTAGGCTAAAAAAACTCAGTGACCTGGAAAACTTTGTGAAAATGCTGGTAAAGCAACTGTAAGTATTGTTATTAACTGCAGTTTTCAAGAGTGGAAGAGGTTGTTAAATAAGCAATTTAAACCTCTCTGTCCTTGGCTTGTTTTTTAAGTACGTATTTAACTTCACTGACTAATTAGCCTTGTGACTAAAGGCTACTTTCAGCAAAGGCAACGCCCATATCCCTTAAATTACAAAACACAGTGCCTTACCTCTCCCAGTGGTTTTCCAGTAAAACCAACTATGGCTGGATTTTAGAGCCTGATAAATGCAAAGAGCAGAAGCTGGGAGGAGGGATAAAAATGATTCTGGTTTGGGTTTGCAGAGTTTTCTTGTAAACGATTGCATTTGCATATTAGAAATAAACTGGGTAGGACTGGCATCAGTATTAATAAGTAGGTGGTGAAATTGATTAAAAACAAAAATGGGGCTGGCCTGTTTATTTTTCTTTTCCAAAGAAAATTTGTATAGTGAAATCCTAGATCCTAATGTAATGAGCATCAAGCTTTGGATGCGATACTGTGCCAGGGTTGAGAAATTAATACCCATTTCTCAATGAAGAAACTCCCTAGACCTGCCTGTTCTTTGCTGTCAATGAATCTGCACAGATTGTTCTTCTACCAGCCTGTATACTGGTGGTTTTCAGCTTCTATACGTGGATCTTCAGGTCTCATGGACATTTATCAGGGCTTCTCAGAAGATACTTTAAGAAAGTAAACCTAGTGTCAGTAAGCTTTATTCTCTACCAGAGTTCCATAAACGTAGTGTTAGTTTATTCAGATCTGAAAATTTTTAAAAATATTGCTTTACAGGAACACACTCTTTTTTGCAAGTGTCTGGGTATAGTTCCTGGGAGGAGAATATTGGAGAGAGAAGGCAGCTGTGCACCCTCTGTTAGCACTGCTCAGCCTGATCTGTGTTGTAGGAGTGGCAACATGAAGACCGTTAATACCATTCTGACCAGATTCAGCCCTGAAAAGAGCCTGTAGTGTTCACCAAATGTATTTACTATATCATTGAGCTTTTCCTTTGTATTTTTGCTGAGTTGGGGCCTTTCAGGACACAAAGGGAATTTGGCAGTTTTTTAAATATGGCTGGAATGGCAATTGAATGCACACCCCTTCTGGTACTTTCACAGTTCAAGTGTCATTTTAAAATCTACTCTGAAGACTTTGATGTAGATTTTTGGAATAGACTTTCATGCAGAATACTGTACTTAGGAAATTAATTTATTTCTCAAAAGATTAACACACAACTTCCTTTCAGAACCAGAGATGAACCCTGCCAGAAATGATGCTTCACGCGTGCCTCGTGAAACTCGGGTCATCGAAAGCGGCAATGCAAGCATGAGCAGGAGACCTCGGGCTGCTGCAGTCCCTTCTGCCAAAAGCCAAGTAACAGCGTGTCATCGAAGGGAACTCTACGTTGATTTCCGTGCTATTGGCTGGTCAGGATGGATTATTTACCCAAGTGGATACAATGCATTTTATTGCAGAGGATCCTGTCTCTTCCCCTTGGGGGAAAGTCTAAATGCAACAAACCATGCTACAGTTCAGTCCATAGTCCATACACTTAAACTGTCTCAAGATGTCAGCACGCCCTGCTGTGTGCCAGATGAATTGAAATCCCTCAATCTTCTCTACTTTGACGACAAAGAGAATGTGGTCCTTAAAAATTATAAAGACATGGTGGCAACAAGGTGTGGTTGTCATTAGCAGGACCTTTTTTTGTCTGTGTTTGGTGTGCACCTGGGTTCAGTCCCCATTTGCCACTGAAGATACCAAGGGACATGGCATTTCAGTTTGCAAGGCAGGAGAGACAGAAACAGCTGCACTTCAAATCCTTCCCCCCTCACCATGGCTGCGTGGAAAGGCATTTAAGGCTGGCTTTCGAAGAGCTGTGGGCTTCTGGAGGGTACGCTAACCTGCACGGAGAGCTCTTTGAGTGCCAGTACACCAAAGGAAACCATTAAAAGCAGGAACTTGCTATGTGAATAGACTGAAACACAAAAAGTTCAGCAATCAAATTAAGCTCTTTTTCTGTATATTAAGGCTTAGAATTTCCCTTGATTTTACAGGCACGGTGTCCTGCCTCAATCCAGGGTGGGATGCAGGTCTCTTAGTAGCACAGCCTTATTCAGCTTTGACTGCATGATCCAGTGGGGATGTACACTCCTTCATAGAGCTTGCAGGATAAGTGTTTGCATGTAGCTAATCTCAGAGGCCTCTGCTGTCTGCAGCTCATGCATTACCCGGAAATGCACTTCTTCCCCCTGTTGTTTATGCAGCTCTTGCAAATGCAGAGATCTCCTTGTAAGTCCCCCTGGGACTTGCAAGCCAGTCTGAGGGAACACATCAGTCAGTATTTGTCTGGGTATCATCAAACTTAGCTTCCAACTCAGGGCTGCACCTCTGATGAAGCATCAGCCAGTCCTCCTCTTTGTAAAATCATTCTCTCCCACTTTGGTCTACTGTGGCTGCTAAGCTGTGTGAGCAGAGATTGTGTATTTACCGTGGCTGTACAACGGGATCCTTAAGCTTGGGTCAGAATCCCAAGTTTAGCAGGAAGAAGGAAGACTGCTAAGCTTTGGAGGTCCATGAGAACATGCTGGATGCTGGTCTAGTCCTGTATCTGAGGCAAGACTGATGGAAGGTACTCACTGATTCCCTTCCATTCTTGAAGAATAGGGCATAGACTTAAAAGGGGCCCTCTGAGGTCTTTCAGTCTTGCTACAATTTAATGCAGGTAACCAGCCCATTGCAGTTCCTCAATCAACTCATTGAGTTGTAACTTTAGCCTGGTTAGGTTTCCTGTCTCCATTAGTCCTTGAAGGAGGCTGACTTCTTACAGAACATAATGTCTCCCATGGGTAGAAACTTCATGAAGGATTTTTTTACTCCCAATGAGATTAAAAAAAAAAATAAAATTATTTATGTAAATGTTTTTCTTTCTGTAAATACTGATGTCTGTAATAAATTTATTCTATTTAAAACCCAAACACTTGGAGTATATTAACTTAATCTGTAATATAAAACGGTAATTTTCAAATAAATGTAACATTGGTCTGTTTTTTTTGTGTTATATTTGAATGTCCTTCCTAGAGTCATGAATCAAATACTTTTCCAGAAGAGAGGACATTCCCCATGGCTTCAGCGGGCACTGTATCAAGTCCTCTGACTCCATGTCAAGGAGTATAATGGATAAGCAGAATAGATGTGTTTCCCTTCAGGGAGGATCCAGTGATTATTCCTGAAGTGAAATTCACATTGAAGCTTCTTGTAACTCTCACTTGAGTTTGGCGTAGAGATTAAAGCCTTTCAGGTTGGTCACATGGTGCTTGTAACAAAGCCTACCTTGTGGAGGTCCTGAGCTTAACATACCTGAGATGGTTTCAGTTTTCTTGGTGTCTAAGGCCTTATTTTCATATATGTTGTAATATCTCGGGATGCCTTTGTGAAAATTTCATTAAGTTACAAAGACAGGACAAAAGAAATAACTGTCATTTGCAGATAGAATAGATGGATGAGAAGGCTGCGCCCCGTATGTGTAGGCCAGGCATGTGATTATTGGAACTCCAGCCTGGAATGGGTGGAGTAGAGGATCTGGAGCAAGACAAGGATTTAGAAAGAAAGAATGGCATGCATGGGTCAGTGTGGAGAGAAGGGTTTTCTCCTGCCTAGTTGTTTGGAAGGCTGCCGAGGCTGTTGTAAGTACCAGCAGAGCAGCAACACTCTGCTGTCAGAACAGCTCCAAGAGCAGGTGTTGCTGCTGGGGACAGCAGTTAAGACAAAGGACTTGGTGCTTGGTCCAGGCTGGAACAGACAGTGGAGTGTTGAGGAAACTCATTCTGTTACAGACAAAAGGCTTGATTCCCCCAAGCCAGGGAAACAGGCTGTGATAGGGCTCTTGTATCTACATCCAGCAGACCATGTGTTGAACTGGTGATGTGTGAGCTATATGGCACAGGGACTCCAGTATGACAGTGTTGCAACTCTGCCGTATGCGTCCAGCATGGCAGAACAAAAGCGTTCATCCTTTCTGCAGAGCAGCTCATCATCACCACTCTGCCTCGTGTTCAGAATTCCCAGACAAATGGCTAAAATCTTCCTCTGCCTATGTAAAACTTCTGTGTAGGGGAAAAAAAAAAAAAAGTGTTTTGATCTTGCTATATGGTCACCCTGGCAAAGTGGAATATAAATCTGGTAGCAGGGTGGTGCTAACCGCTCATCACCACACCCAGCCATTGGATTCTGTGCCATTGGCAAAGGGGCCTTGGAAAGCATAAAGAGTCATAATCTCACTTTACTGGTTTATTTCCCAGCCTCCTGGTTTGCACTTTTCACTGCAGAAGTATCCATGGTGTTCTAAATCTGGAGGAACCACACCTTGGGAGTGGGAAAATGTATCTACAGTGAGAGTCCAGCAAGGTCATTACTGGTGACTTCAGCTGATGTTATCTCTGCTTCTTTTGGTAGGGGTCCTAAGAACTGAAGCCAGAAGTTTTCACTGCCAAATAACGCTGGGAGAAGGACTGCATTTGGAACGGACTGGCTGAGGCAGGTTCTGCATCCAACTCACTCATCTTCTGTCCATGACATGACAAATGCTTCCAGTACCATCAGCTGTGTGTATCAGCTGCATCCTTCGCTGCTCAACTCAGAGAATTGTCCTTTTTTTCCAGAATATCTTAATGGGTTTCTTCTTGTTTCAGATGCCAGGAAAAAAAAAAAAAAAAAGGAAAATTTTCTATTGAAAAGCAAGTATGATTAATAAATAAATGATGGGCACACTGAATATTAGCTAACATAGTGCTGCCCTACAATAGGTGAAATATGCACAGTCAAGCTAGGAGCACTCAGTAGTTTTGCACACATTAAATTATTTTTTTCTGCGCCACTCAACATAGTCTCATTATGCCCCATTAAACGCTGATAATTAAAACAAAATATATTGGAATTGTTTATCCTGGACTTTGTAAGGAAATGAGGTTCATAATAATGCCAAGGCAAAAAATTTACACTACACCAGAACTTATAATTAGAATAATAATTAAGCACAAGTATGGGTTTGGGGTTTTTTTGTTTTTGTTTTTGGTTTTTTATTTAGAATAAAGGTACATTTTCTTGTTATACATTAACTGAAATCAGCAAGAATTCCAAAATAAGAAATGCAATGTTTTGCACTCTTGGTTTAATCAGAACATCATATGTTTATGTAGCATACCAAAAAGCAATAGCTAGGACTTTGGAGGGAATAGGGATAGTTTTCAGCCATGTGATGGTCTGGAAAGTGTTGGTGACTCAGAATGTGTGTTGTTATACCATGTTGCATCACAACAGCAGCAAGAAAAAGCAAGGCTGATAGCAAACCCCATTGTGATAGACACTGTACCAAGACCAACGAGGAGCACCCAAGGCCCTGAAGAGCTTTCCTCCTTTGCAAAGAGCAGAAACAAAAAAGGAATGACTGCAGATTTTATATGCAGGACACCACCAGGTGCATCGACACCCTAGAGACTGAAATCCAGAGGAAGAGCCCCACGTTAAAGGACTGAGAGCTTTGTGGCATCTCTCCCCTGCCTCCAGCTCCCAGCCTCACGGAGGGCACAGCGGGCGGGGGGCTGTCTGAGCCGACTCCGCTGGTGGCTGGAAGCAGAGTGCCCTAATAGCCGTGCATGGTGGTGCCTCTGTACAGCGCTCAGCTCTGCAACTCAACGCCTGATGGCTTGAATCTCTGACAGCTCCTGGGTCTCTGCATCCTCTCCATAGCGTGGGATCAGTGTGATTCTCCTCTAGTAATAACGCACCTTGCGTTTTATACCCACAGGCACATGGAAAGCAGGATTTCAGAGGCAGAAAGACTCATGCAATGCCTAGGAAGAGAATCTAACCCCATGGTAAAGCTGTAGGGTTATGCTCGACCCCATGGTAAAGAGTTTGGCCCTGCTGTGGAACTAAAGAGGTCCAGGTATGTGAGGTATGTGCAGTCACACTATTGCATAAGGTGGGGAGAGCACTAAACCTGGCCCTGACAACACTGCAGTGGGATGCGGGATCTGAGCATGTTGTGGGGGAGAGCTAATGGTAAAGAGCACAAATCCACAATGGTCTCTTGTTTGCAGAAATGTTTGTTTTAAGGGATTTCTTTGGTGCTCCTGTCACAAGGTATAGATGACGGGAAGGTGCTGCTTGGCACTGAAGCAGGGGGAGCGATATGCTGGAGATGTCTTGGGGCGGGTAAGGCAGAAGGGATGGGCTCGGGGAAATTGGTCTGGGATGGCTTCCTTTGTGAGGGGGGAGATAACTTAAATGTGCCTGCCCTGAGGAAGCTGGAACACAGCAGTGCTGTAAGCAGCTGAAAAGCCTCTGCTCTATTTTGTCAGCTCTGCAGGCTTGAAAATGATGTTCAGTATGAGGTATCCAGTTAGGAATGCTCCCAGTTGTTTCCAGACTGCCTGGGGTAGTTACTACGGTTCCTGTTCTCCGCGTAGGAAATGGGACATTTGTGTGCTTTACTTGAAAGACCCATGGAGGATAATATTTGATTCATAGCCCTGGAGCTTGTCTCCTGAAAAGAGAGAGAAGCTGTGTGTCTGTCATAAGTTCATGGGCTTTCCCACAGATACCGAACCCTCCAGATTGTCTCCGGTCCCTTTAAAATCACACATGCAAATATATACACGCAAATGCGTGTATATATGCGAGTTCTTTCTTATGTACACCCATGGGTGCATGCATTCATGGTCAGAGGCAGCCTCCCTCCCGGTTCATCCCAAACTGCTTCCCAAAGGATGGTGCTACTTACCCGTAACTGAGGTGGAGTGCTCGGGGCTAATTTGAGAACATTGCCACATCCAGAGGGTGCGTTTCAATGGCTTTGTGCAAAAGTACATCACACCTAGGCCATTTCTTCCCTTCTGGCGTTGAGTGTAGCTCACCTCCAAGGAGAGTAGTTAGCAGGTGTGAATTGACCTTTGGTGAATGAGACAATTGTGCCTTAAAGCAGCTAATTAAATGTTTTCTTCCTACTGGGTTTATTACTAGAAGCCATTCACAGGATAAGAAGGACTGCTAACTTTCTGTTGTCACAAGGATGTGTGCAGCTATAGATTCATGCAGATACTAACTGCTCTAATTCAGAGGTAGATCACAGCCTGTCTTGGTTCTGGAAAACAAAAGCTATAAGTTTTGCCTATAAGTGAGAAAGTGACCTGTTACTGAGAAGTGTTTGGCCTTTAACTGAAACCATGATTTGGTGACGCTGTAAATCCAGACCTCGACACAAAGCAGCATTATGGCATAAATCCCAGTGCGCTGGTTCAGATCTGCTCACAAAAACCTTGCTTGGTTAACTATCAGGTTAAATGGAGTTGTCAGGCAGCACAGAACTGGTATGTGTACTTAAAAAACAGCATAAACTCTGTATTGTGATCCATGTAGGAATCAACTGTTTATTGATGTCAAATTTTCTGCTGAATGTGCTGAGCCAATGTTGGTGGCTAGGGAACTGTGTCCTCACAAGCCATAGACAAAAAATTAATTTTCCCAAAACATGTCCGAGATTCCCTGAGATTAAATCAAGCTAAGCAATGGGCCAGCTTTCCTGACAGTGAAAGCTCTACAGGTTGAAGTGCTGCTGGGAATAGATGATCACAATTTCCACAATAAGCAGTGAATTCCGGGTCTCCACTGCTACTCCCAGGATTCCCATTTTACTGCTGGAGTCCAGGCTGTAAGTGGAAGGTTTTAGTGGTTCAAAATCAGAATTAGAACAGATGATGTTGCAAGAAAAATAATTGAGCAATAGCAGTTAAAACTGATTTCTTGACTGGAGAGACAGATATTTGAAGACAACCAAATGTAAGCATGTTGGATAATGCACGTGATATCTAGCTTAACTAGATTAACCAGTACCTTCTGAGAATTGTTTCAGCTTATTTAGTAAGATTTATGCTTTCTGTACCACTAAAAGAAGAGGACTATGCACTATGTTGGAGGAATAGAAGTGATTTAGTTTGCCATTCATAAAATACTCCTGTGCTTGATTTATCAAAACTACTCAGGAATAGAATCACCAAAAAAAAAAGTGTCTGGATGCCATCTTTGTCCAACTTTCTGGTCAAAGCAGACTTGACTTCAAAGTCAGAGCAGGGTGCTCAGGACCCTGTCCAGGTGAGTTATGTGCATCTCAAGGGATGGAGATCTGACAACATCTCTCGGCCCCTGTCCCAGGGCACAGCTACTCTCAGCGTATTTCCCTTGACCTCATGACCATGCTCTTGCTAATGCAGCCCTAAAGGAGGTTATGGGTTAGCCTTCAGCACTGCATAGGTGTACCAAGGGCACCTGATCAAGTCCTTATTTGCAAAAATCTCCGGATAACCTAAGGAGTCAGCCCCTGGCCTGTGGCAATATATGGGGCTGTTCCCTCCCAGGAGCAAGACTGCATTTTATAAATTCCACATGGTTCTTGTTGCTTGCTAGCCTGAATAACTTTCTATCTCCTAAATGTGGTATTTAGTTTTAGCACTGGATTTTGACAGAGTTTTTCTGCTTCTTTTGTCACAAATGTTTTGTCTTGATAAAAAAAATACTGGAAAACTCACATTTATTTTGAGATTATGACAATGCAAAAGCATTTCTTATTTCTCTAGTGTTTATCTGGAAATTCAAAGTTTCTGAGGGAACCTGTTAACATTTACATATTACCCTGGAAAGTTCACACAGGTTGGCTCAATAATTGCATAGATTACAAAAGAAAAGTAGTTGGTTTATTTTCATATGGTATTGTAAAACTTTGCTTTTTAGTTTTCTAGTGGAAATTGGGTCATCAGGTAACTTATCATTTCTGAGATGTTTTGAGACTTCCTAGGATTATTCCTCCTAGATTATAAGCAGCTCCTGTTTGCAATTATAATTTATAATTATTATTACAGTAACAGTCTTTCTGTTACACAGCACAAGGGTACATTGTGCTGTGTTTTCAGCCCTTGTTTTACAGGTTCAAGTCCTGTTACTAACTGTAGCTAGTGACTTCTACCAAGATGAGGTTTTGACCTGGGCATTGTATTGCTTCTCATGTGCATTGGCTGGCCCGTGGCCAAGACCTAGAGAAAACGGGGCTGGGATTCACTTCACTCAACTTCAGATCCCAACAACACAGATGCCAACATGTGATCAAATTAATCCCACCCTGAGTGGCTTACAAAAGCGTGGTAGTCTTAGAGCTGGACCACAAGACTAACTTCCCACTGGCAGAATAGTGATGACAGGCAGTCACGAAGTGACATTTTCAAACTGGCCTGAGAGCTTCAGGAGACAAAAATTGCTCTGCAGGTGGATGGGAGTCAAAGGCTGCAGCACACTTGCCATTTCCAGATGCCCACCAGCTGCCTCCCCTGGAGGCTGCACTTGGGATGGGTCCACGGCCACTAAAGTCACCAGCTGGCTCAGAAGCTGTGTCAAAGGCAGCGATCTTTGGTTAATGGACAGGAGAGAGCATGGTCACACACCAGGACACCAACTGCCTCTGTGGCTCAACACTTTTCAGTCTCCCTGCTTTCCTGCAGCAGGTACTGTGCAGGAATGGGCAGAAATATTTTTCCCATTGCATGAGAATTTTCAGGGTCAAGCAGTCAAATCAGCTTTCACATTTTTGCATGCCAAAAAGAAAAATGTTGCTAAAAATTTTTTTCATAGTTCCATGATCCTTTATTCTAATTTCAACAACATATGTTTACATTTATAATTTGAAATTATATTAGGGTTTTCTTCATTACAAGTACCTTTTGGACATTTTGAAAACTTTTATTATTTTTTCAAGCAAAATGTCAAAAGGGCTTTTTTTTTATTTTTTCTGTCAACAGCTTCAGTGTTCAAAGCTCAACATTTAATCTTTAAAAAGAAAATAATTAAAATGTTCTGAGTGAGTTCATTCTCAATCTGAGCAAGAAGAGATATGTATTCTGACACTTGCGATTACAATGCAAATGCACATACAAAATGTGAATGTAAGCTTTCCTTCACCGCATGCTGTCATGAGATGAGCACTTTGTGGCAACTCCTGAGTGCTGGCTATATCTCTCCAGACAGAAGCCCTTGCTAGTTCCATGATGTGTGATAACCTGTTCCAAGTCTTGTCTCAAACCTTCCAGACTTATTTCACCAAATGCTCCAAGGTGCCTGAGACAGTGATAGGACCTGTATTTTAAGGTAACAAAATAGGACAGAGGGCATAGGAAAGGGTGGAGGAAGGGCTTTGTGGTCCTGGTTTAAGAAAAGATGTTGGGCAGGATAAGATTCATGAAGCTGGAGGTGAAAGGTTATATGGATGATCTCTCCCGTTGAATTTTTTTTAAAATGCTTTAGGACCCTGCCTGTAAATTTTGCATGACCTTGCACTGCCTTATTCTTAAGCCCAAAGAATGAATTGTGATTTCCTCCTTTCCTTCATTCATGTAATATTCAGTTTGTTTAAATGGTTCCATCTCAGTCTCTGAATCAACAAATCTCTGAACATCAGTGAACACCATTATCAGTGTTTCAGTAATGCCTTTCATTAGCACAGAGTATCCAGATCCTTGGAAATAACTCCAGAGGGATTTGGATGGAGATAGGCCTAGTCCTAGTTCCCTGTTGAAACAAATATTAAGAGATGGAGTGGGAATGGGCTTGAACTTAAGCATGGATAAAGGGTAGGTTGAAGGACTGAAGATATGTTACACATAAACTATGTCACCACCCATCATGAGAAGAAAAAGGGTGAAAGGTTGGTTTTAATCCTTTCTTTATGCTATTTCACCAAATAAGCACAAGAATTTGCCCTGTTGATACTAAGATATAGATTTGTTTTTATCATACTTGGCAAAGACTGAGATCACGACAACATCAAAATACCTATCCAGCTAGCATAAACATGGTGTTGGACCATCTCTGTGCTCTACTACAGATCTGAGACAAGTTTATTCTTACAGAAAGCCAATTACTCTGTCTTGTTAACACAATGTGTTGCAGACAAGTAAAGAGACGATGTCTTGGGAAAAGATGAGCTGTTTTCAGGATTTCTGAAGTCCCAGACAGTAGTCAACATCTTTGAAAAGCAGGTCATTGTTTTAGTGGCTCTACATGGAACAGGAATCTAAAACTGGGCAGCTATATTTGAGAATATTATATTGTGTCTTTTAGTTTTTAACTTTGACCTCCACAGCTCTCAATCTTCTCTTGCTCTGGGTACCTTTTAGGCAACAGAAAATTGCTTTTCTGCCTTTGAACAGGGTAAATAATGTCAATAATCACATCATCTACATTTTTGTGAGATCTGTTTAATTTACAAAAACAGTGGATTGTGGTAAGCCACAGCAACTGCTTCTGGAAAAAACTTTTCTCCAAATACAAGATCAAATGTTAACTTACAGACTCTCAGGTAACTGCTCTCTTCTGCAGTAGTTATGGACAGCTTGAGTAAATTGTTTAGTCTTTCTGTATCTCATTTTCCTACCTTCAGGTAATGCTACTACTTTTTCTCACTCATATCTGCTCTCTTGGAAGTTTTTTCTCACAAATCTTGGTTAGAAGACTCATTTTAGTGAGAGAGCACATCCAGGAAGAAACATCTTTATATGACATCTTCATTAAAAATCTCAGACAGTCCCCTGAAAACCAGTGTTGTTTTGCCTCAACAGATCCTGGCAGAGTCCCAGCCTGCACTCTCAGTCACTGCAAATGGTAAGCAGGGTGGGGACCAGGCACAGGATTGGTAAAGACATAGCTCCAGGTAGAGAACTGTTGCTATTGAATAAGCCTACTGACAGACTAATGCTCTGTGCCACTAGAGATGCTACAGGGTACCTTCTTGTTCTCCATGGAGAGGGAAGGCAAAGTATCGTTTATGGGCTGTTTTCCGCATGTTTATAGAGTTCTGGCTATAGGACTATAGTCCTGGTGAGCTCTGAAAAGAAATACATAATTCTTTTAAGCACAGTACTGTATGGCAGATGAGGGAGAAGATGTGTGTGTATTTACTTGAAGCTTGGTGTGACCTGGGTTGAATGAGTATACTTGTGGGGACATAAACCCAAGAGGTCGTGGAATCAGGCCTGGCACGCTGAATGACTTCTTAGTGGTATGTAATTTAAGCTAATATTTTTCCCCTCCCAAGCACTTCCTCTGCCATGTCCTGAAATTTCTGTCCAAATCTATTGGTTGCTCAGCCTTGGCCCAGGCTTTGATTAGAGACTTTCTTCTTCTATATTGCATGTTACCATATCTAAGGATCATGTACTTTAGGTCCAGACAGCAGTTCTTAAATGAGAAAAAAATATATCCAGTATTTGCAGTCCCCATTAGAGAGAGAGAGANCACATCAAAGCTTTCACCTTTGTGGAAAAAAGACTTACTTTCATTATAAGTGGGACCAGGAACGTAAAAGTTCCATTACCAGAATGCATTTGCTTTGTACATTTTAAACCTGCTGTAGCTAGTATAACCGGCACATGCAGTTGGGTCTAATTGCTGCTTTCGAGCTTGGCCTAATTGATGCTCTGATTTGCAGTCACCTACCTCTATGAGCCCATGTTTCATTACATTTTACCCTTGCTCCCGAAATCCTAAAATCCCCATGGGGAGAAATAGATTACAGCAATCCAGAGCTTTTGTGTGTGAACTGACAATTCTTTCTCCCCTCTACTTTTCTCCATCTCCACATGAACAATGAAAATACAGTAGGTTGACAAAGAGATGCATTAGTTACCCCAAAATACTCCTTACTGAGACAGGCATAACTGCTTTTGAACTCACTAGGAGTTTTACTTAACTCTGAATGAAAACTGCAGTGGTATAAAATCAGCTCAGAGATATTTTCATAACTTAATTGGTATGTTTATGTTACAAAGCTGTTAGTCTCTGCTCACAATTACAAAGAAAAAGTTCTGTGCTGAAGAATATGTTGGTATTTTACACGGAAAATTATTTAAATAAAAGCTTTTGAAATACAGAAACCTGATGGTTTTAGCTTTAAATAAGCATTTCAGTCATCATAAAAAAAAACCCTCTAATGTCTCCTGCAGCTTTGATTTCAAACACGTCACATTCTTCATTAAAGCAATCATTGTTAAAACAGAGGGACATAAAGCAACATAGGATTTATTCCTTCATTAAACTGATGATCCGTATATGAAGCCAATTAACATTATGAGTCTGGTGAACATCAAGTGTAAAGAGGTTACAGAAAATTAAAAGCAGTCACCTTGGTCTTTAGATAAAGAAAGAACACTTTTACATTATAAATTATAAGAGTGTCCAAGCGGGACAAATCGGCAAATTTGGTTAATTGGAAAATACATTTTACTGCACGTGAATTAGGGTAAAATAACCTTTTAGCTGCTAGCCTTTTTTTGTGGTCAGGTATTGAGAATCATGGGAAAGGAAGTGTTTGGACATGGAAAGACAAGAGCCATTTCATCAAACTTGAGCCATTCAGACTTTCCTGAGTTTTACAAATGATCCCCTCAAAGCTGACCACTCTCAAGGAAAACATCCATTCAGTGATTTTGCTCATCAGTTCAGTCCTAGATTTCATTGTCACGGGAGAGAAATGAGAAGAGGTGTGTTTGCGTGCGCAGCACAGGAACAGTTCTGATTTAAGATAGACAATCACCAAAACGTCTATCCAGAATTATATTTCGTTGGACTTTTCCTTGCAGACCTAGTAACTAATACTGATGTAATAACAACAACAATAACAACAATAATAACAACAACATAATGACTTTAAGGTCTTTGCATAAAAAGGGACTTTTTGCTGAAATGTAGCTCCCCTCTGTATGTTATTTCATGCTTCAGCTTGTATTTAATGCTTGCCTTTGGTAGCTAGATGAGAGGAACGACCAGAGAAATACTAGCCATGATCCAAAGCAATTTATTGCTTGGTTTTTTTGGGGGTTTGTTTGTTTGTTTTTTTCCAGCTTCGCAGGAAAGCGCCTACAGACGGGGGGCAGGGAGAGACTCAGAAACAGCCCTTGACAACAGCCTTTCCCCGGGGAAGGGACTAACCTCACGCTACACCCCAGCGGGCCGTGCCTGGAGCCGGGCCGTGGCCGTGGCCGTGCCGTGGCCGTGGCCGTGTCGTGTCGTCCCGTGCCGTGCCGTGGCCGTGGCCGTGGCCGTGCCGTGCCGTGCCGTGCCGTGGCCGGGCAGCGCCGGGCCGTGCGGTATCGGGGGTGCGGAGCGGCGGGCGCTCTCCGAGGTTCTGAAACGCGCCGCTGCCGCCTCCCCTGGGCTCCGGCCGCCCGAGGACGGCACCCAAGAGTCCGAAGAGCGAACTTTTAATTATGTCAAACCCACGTTTCGTGCATTAAAATTAAATAGGCACCGAAGTGGCAAGGGGTGGGGGATTATATATTGCTTAGTTATCTCCTTGTTTTGCAGCTGCTGCTCCTTGGGAGAAAGTTCAGCCTCACCCGGCTCAGGGTCCTTCTGTTTCTATTTAAAAAGCAGTGACTTGGAGCACTTCCCCGTGCTCCATTTCACCCTCTCTGCCTCCTGCAATACGCTGAACTTGCAGGCTTCAAACTGCTGGGAAAAGTGAGTCTTGGAGCCAAAAAAGCAATGCAGCCCCCTGACTAGAGCAAGGCCTGAGAGCGCCATAATGAAGTTATTATTATTTTATTAGGGGTTCTTATGATAAAACACTCTCACTCCTCTCTTTCCGATGTCAGAGAAAAAGGAAAAGGCATATCTATCTCTGTGCAAAGGGATCCTGCAGTACTGGCCCTGCGTGGATTTTAAAGCTCGGGATGGAGGGGCTGGCAGGGGAGATCCAGACAGCACCTCTGGGTCATGTTCCTCTTTTTGAGGTTAATTGACCTAAAGGTTGTGCTGGTATTTTAAGGAGTGCAGGTGGATTCAGAACATTGGTCTGGCGTCTTGCACGGTGCTGTGAAAGCCATCTCAATTCATAGCGTACTTTGCTGTTCAGAGACTTGCCTGGATGGTAAGTCAATATCTGTTGTCAAACAGAGATATCCCTAAAAGTGTTTATGTATGTGTATACATGTAAATATATATATGTGTGTGCGTATATTTATAAAAACATGTTAGAATGTAGCTTTCTAAATCTATCACTAATATGCTAAAATTGTGGTGAATGGACAAGATCAGATCAAATCAATTTGGATCTCAGGTACAATTAATTTTTGCTTTACTTTGCTAAAATAATGCTCTACAGGACTGAAGCATAACTTCAGCTTGAATATACATTAGGGGAATTTCCACATCTGTGCCTAGTGTGAAAGGCAGATAGAGCAGGTGATATTTCTAAGGCTTATTAGTGTTTATTTAATGAGACCATATATGCAGAATAACTTTCCAAAGACATTGTCTCTTCAAAATCTCTATCTATTTCTGCACCTGTATCGTCTGTATCCATCTCCTTTGCTCTGGTATGAACGTGCTACGTCTTTAAACTCCCATCAGATCTGAGAGAGCCTGTGTAGATTTGCTCGCCCTTCCTGCACAGAACATTACAATGTTTATAAAATATTAAATTTGTGTAGTCTGCCGGAGAAGCAATTGTTCCAAAATAAAATCAGCAGTCTAGACGAAACATAGACACCAGAACTTATCAACAGTTGTCTGACTTACATCTTCTGATGCATCTTGAGTGGGTCATAATACCAACTTTATTTTCAGTGGTGCATAAATTAATTACACGCATTTAATAACCAAAATATCATTATATTCCCCCTTTAATATCATAAAGGCTTTACGCCAGGGAAGCACTTAATGTGCAGGGGGCCATAACAGGCTATTATCCTTGTGTAATGCTATTACAGAACCAATTATGCGCCATTATACTTGCTTTTTTTGCAGTTTATGTGATTTGATCCAATCCCGCGTCCCTGACTTGAAAATTTCATCTGGGTACTTTAAAGTCTAATTTTCACCCGGGCTGAGGCAAGGGCCATCTCTCTCCGCTGAGCCTATGTCTCGGATGCATTTTAAAAGTAATTGCAAAGGGTCCCGCCGCATATCATTTGCAGACGGGAAGCGAGCATAAATCCAGAGACCCCTCGCTGTGAACAAAATCAAACTTTGCCGTGGTACGATCGCTTGGAAAGGCAAGGCGTGTGCAGAGCGGCCCCCCAAAACCCATCCGGCGGCAATTAGCCGGCGCTTTGTCAGCGCCAGGGTCCAGGCGGCACGGCACGGCACGGCACGGCACGGCACGGCACGGCACGGCGCGGCACGGCACGGCACGGCCCCCACGGCTCCGCAGCCTGGGGCACCCCGGGGTGGAGGTGGGGGCCGCCGGGGGCCGCCGAGCCCCGTAGCGCGAACGCTCAGAAAAATAATGGGATTTTGTTGCCGCTGTTCACATTCCTGGTGTTTGCTGAGAAATGACGGGGTTTTTTCTTTTCATCTTTTTTTTTTTTTTTTTTTTTCCCTGCTCTGCACACCACGTGGGCCATTTGTAGGGCCCAATAGACCTATCCAAGTTACTCACTGTAGACAGCGCTGGAAATAATCAGATTAAGGCCAATTATGCGTGAGATTATAAAGGCAAGTGCTGAGAGGCAGAGCATGCTGTAGACAGATATAAAGACATCTGGTCACTTCCAGAACTCCACAGAGCCCTTCTGTCTCTGCAGCCAACTCACAGCGCCTTATTCCAGTGCAAAATACCCCCAAATCTTACTGGTGATTTTTACTTCTGTTCGGTTTAGGTATGGATTACTATTTTTATTTGCCTTCTGGATTTTTTTTTTATATGACTGCATATAAATTTGATTTTTTTTTTCTTGCTGAGGACATTGGTTTCCAACCTGAACACAGCTCCCAGTCTGTTGGATGCTTAAAAGAAGACAGCTTTTAGATTTTATTGCTGTTTCATTTAGGCAGAATAATTTAGATTTTTTTTTTTTAACGGTTCATTTTTAACTATAAACATTTTTTCTTTATGTAATTATCTGGTGCGGAATATCTGAGATAACTAGATAGATGAATGAATGGATAGATAGGTAGATAGATAGATGAATGACTGAATGTATGTTTGGATGGATGGATGGATGGATGGA
>VXBL01003649.1:3762148-3847475 GCA_013400195.1 Aramus guarauna
AAGAAGGATTGCATGATTTTTTTTTTTTTTTTTTAATTTCATTCCTGTTGGAAAGCCCTTGTTTTTACACCCCCACCCCCGTCATTTTGCCACCTGCCTCCCCTCTGTGGATAGCGATCCCGCAGTTGAGCCTCAGGCTACGAAAGAGATGCTTTTCTCCCCTCCCAGCACAGATGTTGGTGTCATGGCTGTAATCGGGACACTTTCAGGACGTGGTCACGCCTCCTCCCTCCAGCCAAAGGGACCGCATAAATCTTTAATGCTATTTTACCAACATTCTGCGGGAGGATGGGGAAAGACGGGGCACGACTGCAGGGAAAAAAAAAGGAAAATAAATATTTGGGAGATTTTTTTCTTTGTGTTATTGATCAGAGGTTTTTGTTTATTTATTTTGTTTGTTTCCTTTAAAAACAAACAAACAGCAGCCTTTGGGATTTCCCCGTGTCACCGCCGCATATGCCCAGGGCCCTCTGCACCCGCTGCCTCCGGCCAGCACCCGTAGTGCGGGGAGCGGCCCCGGCGCCCCGGCCGCGCAACTTCAGCTCCGGCCGGGCTGCTCCGCCGTGCCCGGGCAGTGCCGGCGCTCGCCGCGGCTGCACGGCGGGGGAAGCGGCTCGACACCGTAAATCCCCCTGCCCGCCCACCCCGGCGCCTTGCATGGGCATCACCCGCCGAGCAAGGGGCTTTCCCCTCTGTAGCGCTGCCAGGAAGCGGTGCTCCAGCGGTTTCATCCTCCTCCAGGGAAGGGTCATCCCCGCTTTAAGCACGGCTGCCCCAGGGCCAGCGGACTCAAGCCGGTCTGCGCATCGCCGGCTGGGAAATTGGCTCCCCAATTTTGTCCTCAGTCCGGCCGTAGGGTCCGAGGGTCCCCCCGCGCCCCACCAGCCTGCCCCGCCGCCCCCGCCTGTGACACTGAGCTCTGTGACACGGCTTTGTTCGTTAGTTTTTGGCAGACAGCTTTGGAAACGTGCTCTCGTTTGTTTGTTTGCTTGCTTGTTTGTTTGTTTGTTTGTTTAGTGGCAGTTTGGGGCCGGTGCCTTGTGGCGGCCTGAGCCGGGGAGCGGCCCCGCATCCTCTCCCGGCGAGGGGTGCTATGGGCAAAGGGCACCGTGCCCGGACCGCCACCTCGATCTCCCGGCGTGGGGAGCAGCGGGGCGGGGGGGACGGTGGCCGGTCTGCCCTGCTAAAGGGTGAAAACAGAGTAGAGCATCCCAAGAAAAAAAAAAAAATACACTCTCCCCTCCAAAAGAACCCAAACCCAACCCACCCATCACCCAGCCGACAAAGAGGCAACAGAAAAGCTCTTTTCAGTCAGCGTTTTCGGTGGGTTTGGGCACCTGGGGAGCCCCGGCGGTGCCGGAGGGAAGTGGCCAGGCTCGGGGGGTCACCGGGACACTATTTTATTTTCTGTTGAGCATCTCCCAGGGCCGCAGCGAGCCATCCGTCTGTGTGATGAGGGGGCTGGGGGCCGTGTTTATCTTCTAAATGATGATGCAAGATGAGCGGCGACCTCCAACCCCTGTGCCCCGAGGCGGGGACGACCGGTCCGGGACGCTCCACCGGGCAGGTCTGCAAGTAGTGTCCTGGAGACACTCAGAAACGCTTCTGTGGGTTTAGGTACTTTTCTCTTCCGTGGTTTTTGTTGATTTGGTTTTGGTTTGGGGTTTTGTTTATTTTGTTGGTTTTGGTGGGGTTTTGTTTTTGTTTTTGTTTTTGTTTTTGTTTTTTACCCTGGTCTGTCAGCGAACAAAAAGAGAGCGAAGCAGTTCAGCCAGAGCACCGGTGATGTGTTACTGGGGGAGCTGCGAAGGCCGGGGTCTGCTCCACGGAAGGTCGTTTGCATCCCGGCGGCCTGTCTGCCCTCTCCCGGCCTCCGACCAGGGACAAACTCCCAGTGCCCCCATCTCCTTCTCGGGCCCCTCGAAACGCCCCGTCGGGGAAGGGCAGGTGCTCCCTCCCCCAGCCCCGCTGCTGCCTCCCGGCGGTTCAGCCGTGGCCGACCCCCACGAGTGCTCCCGCCGCCCCCGGTGCTCGGCGCTGTACGAAGCCCCGTGCCCGCGTTCTCGGTTCGTCTCCAGGGATGAGGGTGAGCACACGGCGGGGCGGCTTGGCCGCTGGTGTGTGGGTGTGCGGGGAGGAAATTGCCACCGGCCGCAGTCGTGCTCCTTCCAGGCGCGGGGGCTTCCCCTGGCTCTCCCGGCGGACAGGCAGGGCTTTTACGAGCTCGAGCTGCCGTCACCACGCCTAGGTCTAAGCGTCGTTTCTTCGTCCTTTTAAACACAAATAGTCTGAACCCGGCACTTTCCCGGGGGCAGCTGCCCCTCACCCGCGGCGGGGTGAGCTCAGGTCTGCAGGACCCGCAGGTGCCGGCAGGACCCCCGAGCCCAGCGGGGCACCCGCTGGCCGGGCGGGTCCCGTGGTGCCTCCCAGGCCGGCCGAGCTGCTCGGTGCTCGGCGCCCCGCGGAGATGCGGCCGCTCTCCCCGCCCGCTCCGTCCGGTTCCCGAACGGCTCCGAGCCCCCGACCCCGCTGGGGTGGCCCCGGCTCCTGGGCCTTTACCAGCCTCCCGGGGCGCGGCCAGGGCTGCGGCTCCGCGCCCCGCGCCCCTTAACGCGGCTCTCCGCCCGCAGGCGCGGCCCCCTTCGGAGGTCACTCCGCCGGCGACTTCGACGACGGGTTCCTGCGAAGGAAGCAGCGCCGCAACCGCACCACCTTCACCCTGCAGCAGGTAGGAGCCTGCTCTTCTCTGCCCCCTGACTTGCACCCCGATAGCCCCTTGCTTGCTCCCTGCCTCCCCTCTGCACGCCCTGCGTCGCCCGGCTCCCTGCCCGGCTCCCTGCCCGGCCCGCAGCCTCGGGCGGCCCCGCTTTCCCCAGTCCCTCGCTGAAACCTCCCTGGGGCGGCTGAACAGACGCCTCCCGAGAGGGCAGCTCCCCGGGCCGTACCGCTCCCCAGGCCGTGCCCTGCCCTGACAGATGTTTGCTCTCCTCCCCTCCACCAGCTCGAGGCACTGGAAGCCGTTTTTGCTCAAACCCACTACCCCGATGTGTTCACTAGGGAAGAGCTGGCTATGAAAATCAACCTCACGGAAGCCAGGGTGCAGGTAAACATTCTGGGGAATTATTTAACTCTCGGGTATTCAAACTGGCGAACTTTTTTTTTTTTTTTTTTTTTTTTTTTTTTTTTTTTTTTTTTTGTTCACGGCGCATTNACATCATGACTGCAGAGTGCACATTTGGCCAAAGAACGCAAATGAAGACGATCTGTCATTTTCATGATGCACTTTAATAACATCAACATAATGTGGAATATTAGATTAGGTTGATTAATCGGTCATTCATAATTAACTAGTGATAATGTTCTACACTAATTTGTCCGCGTCTCCAAGGTACTAAATTACATCAATGCACATCCATTTCCTTGCTTTTGGAGGGGGTGTGTGTGGAGAAAAGAGCTGAGACGTGATTCTCCAAAGCAACTACGACCACGGTCAAGCAGTGGGGTTAGTCAACTGCAGGGAGCCCAGCTGCCAGGAAGAAATCTTCTCCACCTCTTCAACTTTTTTCCCTTTCGCCTTCTTTCTAAACTCTTAATTTAGACAGCTAAAGAGCCTGCAGAGCAATTCCCATACCTTTAATATGATCCAATAAATACCATTGGCCATGATTACTCTCTTTCTGCCCCCACTCTTTTCCACCCCTTCCTTTCTTCCTTCCTCCCCCCTACCTGCTTCCCCCCCTTTTTTTGTTTGATCCAGGTGTTTGTTTTTCCATATCCAGGGATTAACTTTATGTGTGTACAAGCTTTGCTAAGAACAGCAGTCCTGCAGTTGTCAGAGATGGATCCCTATAACTCTGCAGGCATCCACCACAGAGTTGCAAGCCATTTTTTGAACACGATTATGTATTCATTATATTTATGGGGCTTTTCTGCACGCTGTTTTTGTATTTTTTTTTTTTTTTTTTTAGGTGCTCGGGGTTAAGACTATGCAAAGATCTAATTGTAGGAAATATAATAGCTTGCCTTTTGTTCCCTAGGGTCATGTTAGTATCTCTTAAAACCCAATGGCTGAAGAGAGATAATGGAATTCACCACAGTAAATTGGGGATTGTAAACAAATTATTTCTCCTATAATCAGATTATGCGATCCTGATTATTAAATCTGAGCATGAATCATTGGTCATATGCGGGCAAATTAAACTGATTATTATTTGGAAATGAAAATCTCCTTTTGCCACTGCATTGTAGGTACTGGCTTAAAAAATAATAAAAAATGCCATTTTGGCTATTGGTGCCTAAAGACTGAACTGCAAATTGAGATAAATGGGACAATTATTGAGCATTCAGAAGTGGAAGATCATAACTTCTTCCTGAAAGGTGCAAGGGTGAGATAGGGGTGGTGACAATTAGATTGCTGAGGACTGGTGTTTAGCCTTGTTGTTGGCTATTATGCAAACAGACAATAGATGCAAGCATTTGTTTAGCCTGCTTTCATGCAGGGACATGGGGAAACACAGAGGATGGGAGATATGTTTACATTTATACCCCTTGCTCATTCAAATATGATTAATGTGCTATAAAGCAGAGTCTTAATCGAAGATGATGTTGTCAAACAATAACTAAATAGGGAAATAAACGACTTCATCATGCTCTTTCCTCAGAAGCAGGCGAACTGTCAGTGCAAAGTCATTAAAATATGATAATGAAAAATAGCTCAATTAAATGTTGTTATAGCTGTGACCTTCATTCAATTAAGACGCAAGAAAGTGTCTGCATTTTGCTTTGCATTTAACTGCTCTAAATTTAGAATATAGATAAAATCATTATTCAACGTTTGCTGATACATGCAATTAAAAGGCAGCTAACTAAAATGGAGTTGTAGGAGGAGAATAATAATAATAAAAATCTCGCTTATACTTGAAGTCATGTATTAAAATGTGGATTTCCTGACCTCAAGGGAGGCTTGGCATTTTCCACCTCAAATAAGGTGCTGTCAGAGCATCAGCTCCAAGGTAAATGGAAAAAAAAATGTTCGGACTAAAAGTTGGGAGATAAAATCAAAAACTTGAATATTTATATTGCATTACAGGGAAAAAAATAAGTTTTGGAAACTGGTTTGTATTAAACTACAGAATGGTCTTCCAAAATTAGTATCTAACACCTTTTGAGTGCTCTGAAGGCAGACTGGACAAATACATCAGAGAAGTAACAGCAAGTATCAGTCCTCCCCTGGAAATGGGCTGGAAAGGATGGCCTAGTACATGCCTTTTCATTTCTGACCTCTCTGATTCTAGCAGCAGCTCATTTAAAGACTTATATACGGTTTTGTCAGAGTGCTTAAATACATATTTATGTCCATCTCTATACAAAAGGGTTTCAGATGTGTTAAAACATAAAAATCAGAGTTAAATGTGTTCATAAAGGCAAGCACAAGTTTAAATGTTTTGCTAACTGGCACAGTAATATAAAAACTTTTTTTTAAAACATGCATTTTGAATGTCTTTAGACATTCCTGGCTTGTTTTCCAGACACAGAAATATTCCAGCTACAAATGTAATCCTAAGGCTCAAGTAGAATAACAATGGGGACACAAAATAAGAGGAAGTTTTAGCCAAGCTTCTAAATGACTGATTTAACTACAGTAACAATTTACCATTTCCTTGCTTTGCATTCTGCTAAACATGGCATTCAGCCTGGATTGTTCTCCTGCTTCAGGTGTGGTTCCAAAATCGAAGAGCTAAATGGAGGAAAACAGAGAGGGGTGCTTCTGACCAAGAGGGCTCGAAGGAAACAATGGCTGAAGTGGCACCTCCTGCAAGGAATTTAAATTCCCCTTCTCCAGCAGATCAAACCAGGAACAAAAAAGAGGGTCTGGAGATCCAGCAGAGGTAAGAGTAATACATGTTATCAACTGCCTCTCTTCGGGGCAAGCATGCATCATACATATGTACATTCATAGAAACTTGCCTGCTGCTAAGCCTTGACCTACTCAGTGTCATCTACAGGTACAGCCCAAATCATTAGAAGATGAGCTGTCTCAGGCACCTCACTGCTCCCTGTGGAGATGCTGAGAAGCTGGTGGCTGTGGGAGGCTAATGTTATCCAGGCTTCATCCTGTCTATGTTGGATGCTGAGACACCAACGTGTTTGTGTGCATGCACAAATGCTGTCTTTGGAATCAGCTAGTTCTGGTTTTGTAAGGAAGTTGTTTTCTCTTCTTCATCAGCCTGAGTCGTGCAGTGGGTCCTACAGGACCTTTCTTCCCTTCCTGCCTGCCAGGGACTCTTCTCAACACAGCCACCTATGCACAAGCTTTATCCCACGTCGCTTCTCTAAAAGGTAAGTGATTTTGTTTAACTTCACGGATAAGCTCAAAGTGTGGCTCTTTGAAGCTAAGTCCCACTTGAGGCGGTGGGGAAGCCTTTGGGAAATGATGGATCCTTCTTTCTGTTGTGATTGGCAGTAATTGCACTCACCAATGCTGCAGATACAGGAGTGAGTCTCCTGTTGTAACTTGTAGCATCATTTGTGGTGAAGCTCCTTCATTTTACTCAGATAGTTAGTTTTAGTGAGGTCAGGGTTTGACTCAAGGAGCAAGGCAGGTAGGGTTTGCTCCTTTAGAGATTTCTTTGCATACGCTTTTTTTTTGAGTCAAATTTATACTAATAAATTAGTTATACACATCCTTTTGCATTATACATTACCTGGCACCGTTACCGATGCCTCATCCGCTCTTTGCATGCGGTTTCCTTTGCAGTACTTCTCTGCACAATGCCAGACCTTTCTCTTCTTGACCAGTAGGTCCCATTTGAGAACTTGAATAAAGCATGTGCATGGGGACAGGGAAGGATACAAAATAATTCCTTATTACCTGGGACCCAGGCACCAGGAAGGGTACATCCATATGCTTTTCAGTTCCCAAAAAGCAGCAGTATGCATCTTTTAAAAATAAATCACCAGCTGATCCATTAGCTGTTCCTAGTCTAACAATTTATAAGACTAAGGGTGTAAGCAGGATGAACTCAATTTATAGATTTATAGAATGTAAAGCCTCATAGCACTGCCAAGCACAAAGTGGCACATACATTTACTCTGTGCCCCAATGTGGTGCAATAATTTGTGAGGAAAGTTTCCCGGTTTAAGACCCTCCACTGGAAACACAAATGTCCTCTAATACCTCTCACTATGTTCTCTGGCATACCTCATGCTCTTCATGAGTATTTCCAGTTACATCAGCATTGCCAAGGTACAGTCCTGAAGCAAACGCTTGGAACTGCTGAGTTTTGCATCAAGTCCAGTGTTCTGCTCCCTGTCCCTGCTTCCCTCTTGTCTTTCCAAAAAAGCTGAAGCCAGGCACACCATACAGTTACAGCTATTTTGGTAGATGTGGGACCTGTGGTTCTGAATCAAGAAAAGCCACACAGGTGTGACCTGAGTCCTAAAACTTAAAGGATGACTGCCAACCTAAACCCTGTAAGCAGGCAGCAGCTGTTGGACTGCATGAGTCCTCTTGATCTCTGCCGTGTGACTGCGAAGTCTTGGGGCAAAGACTCTTGGCTTCTTCCACTGCACAGGAACAGCCTCTCTGGAGTAGGTACAGGTGATATTCTTCAGGCAAAATGATTGTTCATTGATAAATATAGCCCCAGGCAGGTTAAAAGGTGTGGAAAGGGGGTTGTGTTCAGTGAATAATTTTGGATGGAAGTAAGGGATTTTTTTTTTTTTAAATTTACACGTAAGCATTTTCAAAATTAAATACATCAATAAGTTGTTCTCACTTGTTTCATGTTTAAATGTAGCTAAGTTTTAACAAAAATAACAGAAATAAACCAAAGCCAAGCAAAATGAAATAAAAATAAATGAAAAAAATTGTCATGAGGGTTTTTTAAAGTATTATTTATTTGGAAGACTTCCAGATATTCTTTTCTGTGATTTTACAGCTCAGCCACTACATCGAGAAATTAATAATTTCCTCCTTTTTACAACCTAGGGGCAGGAAAAATCCTATTCCTGAATCTCTTGTAGAGATACTTATTAGCTAGTCCATTGCTCAGGCTAAGAGGTAGTGTCCCTGAAAAGTTGGTCCCAAATGTAAATGTAGATTTTTTTAATAATTTGTATAGGGATGGTCAGTTATCAGATGCATGCATATTCTCTTGATGAATGTTGTCAGCTACATGTGCAGCTCATTGCTGAGATGCTCGCTGTATATTTTCTGCCTGGCACTAGAAATCTCCAGATCCATGCAAGGGGACTGGGATGATGTAGTATACTTTGATTTTAAGAAATACAGTTACAGATTTGCATATCTGCACGTCTACCTACCTGGGACTTTGTGGAGCTGCTTATGCCTCACAGCTTATTGCTATACATGCAGGGAACTGGTAGACTGAGCTGCTGCTCTGAGGGGACATCTTTTTCTTCCACAGCTAGGTCTCAGTGATGTCAAATTTTGGCTTTGAGGTGAAGAGGGATGAATTTGTTTTTCTATAAGGTGGCAAATTTGATTTATACAGGCAGAGAATAACTGTAGAGTGTTTCTTGTGGTATTTATATATGGAGTATTGTCTCCTCTTTCCTTGGCTCATCTCCACAAGTTTCTCTTTCCCTGTTTCTCCAAGAGCAATTCACTTGGGCTGGGGTAGAGGCTGTGCACAGCAGACCTTGGGCTTCGGTCTCGTTAATTAACAATGATGAACAGGATGATCTCTAGAGGTTCTGAGTAGACCAAAAGTATCACAGGCCTGATTCACATTTTGGTTTTCTTTGATATGGAAACACCAAGTGAATGATGGTTCATCTAAACAAATGTATTTGAGAGCACAACCAAACTCACACATGAGTCTGGTGGAAGAGCTAATGGTTATGGGGAGGGAGGGAGGGAAGGAAGGAAAGGAAAGAGAGGAAGGAAGGAAAGGACAGGGAGAGACACAGTGTTCACAAAACCTTTATATGGCCTTCTTTGTCTTGCTCAATTCAGTTTGTTTGACTCTCCCTTCTCATTTCCCACTTTGAGCTAGGAGCTGATTTGTACATTTCAGGCCTGTCAAAGGAGAACTAACCATACATTTGGGGGGCATTAGTCCTTATGTGTCTTAATGAAGTGACTTAAGCCTCTCCCTTGAGAATCTAGTCACATTTTGCAGCAGAAATGCCAACAGGACTCTGCCACAGTGATTCTCAGGGCATAGGACTTTATGCCACATGAAATTCCATCAAAATCAGCATAGCACATAGAATTCTGAGCTCTTTGGGCTTTTGGATTGCTTGGATAAGGAGAAATTCAGGGAGCAGTAAGATTCTCCCAGGTTTTGCAAGTTTTATTGAAGAGTGAAAGGATGAAGAGCGCTTCCTGGTATCTCTCTTCTGCCGATCATGCTTTGAAACCACAGGAATTCTTTGTGCTTTTGAAAGCAAAATAGTTGCTCCAGAATCAAAGCACCATTTCACTACCGATGGATGCACGACCCCGCTTTCTTCTATGCAAATGTCAAATTAAATGCAGTTCCTCTGTGTGGATCCCATAAATAGATATGTATTCCCACCACTGGGAGAATAATCCTGGCCAGTAAAGGGAATTATATTCTTCAGTAAGGCCATAAAAGCTGCCTGCAAATGGGCAATCTCAGCACATCAGATACTACTGGGAAGTCTCGGTTGTTTTCTTATTCTTTTGAGGAGACAAGACGTGCTTTGCTGGGCTTGTGAGCCAACACTTTGTTGGTGTCAGTGAGTAATATTTGACTGATGCTTTGGAAGGAGACAATTAAAATCAATACAGTGAATAACAAGTGATGATGGTGATGTAACTAATTAACAATTATTTTATGCTCTCAGGGACCATTTTCATTCTGCCACCTGAGAGTTCTCTGTCTTCTGTAAAGAAACTAATACCTCTCTCCTTCTCTGACTTTGATTGCCTGGCTCCAGACCCAGATTTCCAAGGCTACATAAAGTGTCTAGGGCACATAGTTCTTGGTTCTAATTTATAGAATAAGGATATAATAGCTGATGATGAAGTTGGTCTAGTAGAGACAAGAAATCTCAGGACAGCTAAGCATAGGGCAGGGACTGAGCCTGCAACTTTGCTTTTGGAAAGACTGTTTTGGAAACACTGTGGGTTTGCCTTATGCTTTGTGTGGCTCTGCAACTCTTGAACAGGCAGCACTCACCTGAATCCGACAACATGTGCCACTTCTAGGAAAATGAGGGATATTGTTGGACCATGAGACTAGATGTGCTGTGATGAATGAGAAGAAAGCTATTCTCCCCAAGCAATATGCCCCATGAATCCTGCTGTGTCTGAAACAGATTTTTTTTTTTTTTTTTTTTTTTTTTTTTTATGGGTGGGTGTTNTTTTTTTTTTTCCTGCAAAGGGATGGTATTGCCACTGTGGGATGTGCTGTGAAGAAAGCAGGGCAGCTATACAGTAGTGATCAGAACTGTAATTCAGAGCATAGGCTGTTCCAGAGAAGAGTATATTACCACTGGACAGTATTTCTCTGTTTCTATCCAATACTCCCTATTCAGTAATACACACCTTTTCTATTTCTTTTTTTCTATTCAGTAATGCCTTTTCCTTCTCTTAGGTGAGTCCCCTTCCTCTCTGAACTTTATCACATTGGGGGCTGTACTTAGTAGGAAGCATCTGTTAACTACTGTATTACCTCACTGCATACTATTCTTTCAGGAAATGCAATTTCTCATATAAAAAAATAGCATAAGATCATAATTTCTGTGGTATATAGGGATTCCTACTTCAGAGTTTTAAGTTCTTCACCACTAGCCATAGTCAGGAAGAAAGTTGGCTTGCACAGATGAAATTTCTGGTGTTTGTTACTCTCTGAAATTGTCCTAATTTGACAACCATGCTACTTCATTGTGGTGACTTCGGCATTTCCATGATCTTGCAAGATGAATCACTTACTGTAAACCATGCATCTGCAGTCCATTTAGCAGATTTAATTGCAGACCTCAAATATGAAGGGAAAATACTTGTTTTATTTATGGGCTGTATAACAATAGAGTCATCAGGAGAAGCTAGTGTTCTGTGCAGAGAGAGACCTCAAAGTACCTTCTTAATGGATGACAGCATGAATGCAATTCATTAATGTAGAAGATGTTATTAATGGGTGTAAACAAGAATCTCCGGTTTTTAGAGGAAGTGTTCTACCATTCTGGTGGCTGAGGCCAAGAGTTTGTCTGTTACATTCCACTGAAATTTCCCCAGACCCTGTGATGAGTGCAGTGTATGAAGAGAGAAATAATTACACTTGCCAGGGAATTACTTTCATAATTCACCCACAGCTCTGCTCTGTGCAAGTTATAGCTCAGTTGGTTTTCACGGCACCTCCACACTACTGATAGAGAAGCAGGATTGCATTATGCACATCAAAGTGGATATTCCAGGGCACCATTGATCAGGCTCTTTTATGGTTTGTTGCTGCTGTGGTTGCTGTTGTTCATATTAGAGAGGCTTAATTGCAGTATCCAGGAAAAAAAACACAACAACTAGAACTACCCATCCATTACATTTCAATTTCTATTATGGAAAGATGACGAGAACTTGCCCAATTCCATTGTGCAATTCCCATTGCCAAGGCTGAGAAAGAAGCGTTCCAGGACCTAGCTTACCCTTGAACTGGTGTTTACTGAATTGAAGTACCACTGCTTACCATAAGACTGGGGAACAGGAATCAAAACTCTTGGGGTCCTTTATTTTATCTGTCATTCTTGATTATAGACTTACTGACTTTTCTTGTGTAATACAGCAAATATATCAAGTGGGTTCTGTTTGGTATTTCCCGTAGTTTACTCGACACGGTGACTTTAGAGAATTTAAAACATTTCTTTAGTTTACTGCAGATGCACAGACCTTGAGCAAATGACTTTGATTCCCGTACCTCAGGTCCCCAACTCTAGCACTGCCCTACCTCACAGGTAGTTGTTTTTTTGGTTGGTTTTTTTTGTTTGTTTGTTTGTTTTGTTTTGTTTTGTTTTGTTTTTCTTCTTTAACACAAATATTAGGGAATATGCAGATACTAGGAGCCCTAATAGCCTTGGGAAGGAAATGAGTGCTGGCTTGTTCCTCCAGGACAAATCTTGATTAGGTTAGTGGACCTTAGCTGGGCTAAGGGGGTTCCTATTGACCCCTCTTGGAGTTACACATGTCAGCAGGATTTAGCACCGGATCATGTTTTTGATGTGGAAGGGAAGAGTGGTAAATGGTTGCTGAACTGACAGTATTCAAAGGACTGGTTCTATTCTCCCAACTCTTGTGGACTTTGCCACCAGCTTTCCTGTCCAAACAGGCAAGATCCTGGCTTCTGGATTTTTGTTTTTTTGAACAGTACTAATGGCTCGCTGGTAAACGACACTATGAACTCAAGGTTGTTGTTGACCTTCCAACCCTTGTGAAAGTGATTTCAGACTTTATGGTGATAGAGCTCAAGCAAATCAATGTGACTACTATCAGAAGTAAACAATACTGAAATAAAGCATCATATTTTCTCTGAAAACTAAACAGCATGCATTGACAGGTGAGGATTTTACATGGGAATCTTCTCTCACTCCCCTCCATGTCAGGCTGCTGTTCAGCTGTCCACATCAAATGCTGATACGCACAAATACTGAAAGAGGAAAGGAATGGGGGGTTTGCCTTTTGGAAAGGCTATCTATTAAATTCTTTAAACTGTTGAGCTAAAGTACAAAATATATACTTTAAATACTTATGCATCAATATGGGCCCCGCTCCCACCCCACTCTTCTCCGCTGAAACTGAACGTTGGAATTGCACAAAAGGCTCCACAACCAAAATTGTAGATCAAATATTGTTACAATTGAAATGTGATGTTGGCAGAGACAAGACAGAACTAATTTAATTTTTCCTGTCAGTCTCTGTAGTAGATCAATTAAACTGCCAAGTGGATCAAATATTTCAGACTGTATTTATTACATTAAGTATTTATGTTCAGGCTGAGCATTTAAAGTATGATCTCATATAGGAATACAAGGAGGTTCAGATCAATTCAGCAGAATTTGCTGTAAGTTAATGGAAATCTAATTGTGTATTTTAATTTTGTGTACAAGAGGCAGGCAGTTCCTGAAAGAAAATGGTACCCTGTCCGTAGCATAGCAATTTGAACCAAGTCCCATTAAAGTAATATAAGCTGGATCAAGATCGAGGGCTAACGGTTTAACCCTCACTGATTTTGATGGGAGCTAGGTCCTAAACTCCTCTGAGGATCCAAAATAAGGAACGATTCCTTCCTTCCTTCCCCACTGTGGACTCAGAGTTACTGTAATAAGATGTGAAAAAAACATTCATGTCTGCTATATGTGGATGCCTCTTTCTTGGTGAAAGTCGGATCCTTGTCCATCGTGGGCTGACTGATGGGCAGGTGGAAACCTTGATCTCCTGATTCTCTCATTGTTCGACTGGGCTTTTGTGCCAGCAAAGTCCAATAGATTTCACTGGACTTATTACCTGCAGACACAGGCAATTGTAAGGTAGATTCAACCTTCCTTACAAACTACATCAAAAAGAAACAGGGCTAAATCCTACTCTCCTCTATTCTAGCTGGACCATGGAGCAAATTACACTTGTTACTTTACATTTTTTTCAGGTGTGAGCTTTGCAAGTGTTTTAACCTCAGTGAAAATGAAAGGAATGGTTTATGGGTGAATTATTGCTACAGATAGCCCAGTTTCCACCACAGGTAACTGCACCCTCAGGTTGCAGAGCCACTAGGTAATATCAGGTCTAATTATTAAGCAAAGAGCTTAGATTAGTACTGAAGACTGATAAATATTTTATCCCCCTCTAACAATGGAATGAAAATTATTCTTAGAGAATGAAGCTGATTCCTGCTCCAGCGTAGGGACTCCGAAGTGCTATCTTCCTCTCCTCCCTCTTGTTAGAACAGTGGCCATTCAGCACCCCTGAAGTGGCTGCAATTCAACAGGGCAAAAAATGTCTTTATGACCATGGTTGGTGGTGGCAAAAACTGTAGTTGTGTTACTGAGTGGATTTTGTTATAAAACTTCCTTCTGACCTGCTCAAAGCAACCACAGAATTCAAGACTGAGCTTCCTAGTGCTAAAATAAAAAAAGTGAGGGATTTTAGTCAAGTGCTGAAACTTGCCCGTGCGATTCATTGGAATGCCTAGACCCATGGAAATGTTGATCTGCTGATTATATGCTCTATCAGAGGAATATTACAAGAGAAAAGAAGATTTTCTAGTTACATTAATAACTTGTCCCTTGTAGGTTCTGTTTTTTAAAATGCAAAGAGTACTTTTTCCTAAATGTTACCTGCAAGCTGCTAATCTCTGACAATTGCTCTGGAGAAGTCCTGCCAACATCCTGAAAACAAACAACTGTCTGCCTTCATCCCTAGCAGATGGGTGCTGACCCGTTGCTACTGAGAGCAGAAGTGTAAAAGAAAGACTACCTGCTCCCTGCAGGTTATTAGTTCCATCACTTAGTCATGAGCCATTTAACTCAAATATTAACTGCAGAAATTAAAGCAAGTCCTTGGCTTGGAAAGATCAGAGGAAGACATTGCGTTGTGTCAGGATGTGCGTGGCCAGGCTGTTCTTGTTGGGCTGTAGCGTACCAGGAAAGGACACACTTCAGGTGTGCTTGTTTGGGAACTGGCCCAAGTCCCAGCATTATCAAAGATAAGCCAGAGGAAGAGGCTGCAGTGGTCCAGCACAGGAAGGCAGCTGGTAGAGTGAGGACCGCCTCCATCAGCGGTTTGCAGGGGAGCCTTTTGGCTTAAAGGGAGAGGAACACACTCTCTCCAGTGTTTCATTGCCTGCTTGGAACAGCCTGTGTGTCTCAGATGACAGGGTAGAGGTGGTCTGGCCCAAGATGGGACTCTTAAGCCATGTCAGCAGCAGCAGCTTTAGGTGGCCTTGGCTCACTTCTGGAGGCCATTGTCTTCTAGATGTCATCGTTAAGCAGCACAAACATTGGGTGGGTGAAGGTAGAACAGACTCTTGCAGGTAGATATGATGCCAATAGTTTGCAGGGGCCTGGCCAAGGAAAAGCCCATCTCATCTTACAGTGAGACAGGAGAAGGTCATTAGTTCCTGCATAATAACCAGGATATTTTCACCTTTCTCTCTGCAGCAATCTTTCACACTCACCTAACAAGTGCAGCTGCCCAAACTAATCAGCTGCAGTGTGCAGATGGAGGGCAGGGGACATCTCCAGGATGGGACTGATGGTAGTCACAGTGCAGCAGCTTGGTATGAGAGCAGAGGATGAGCTCAGCCTTGCTTGTGAGGAAATGTCATGTGTGATCTGAACTTCTCTGCTTGCTTCTGGCCCTGCTTGCCCTTGTTCACTCTGTCACCCCGGATGACTCACAGTGTAAGATCCTTCACAATGGGCCTCAGTAGAATAGGATCTGTCTTTTCTAGCCCTGATCCAAAGAATATCTATGTTAACTAAAGGTTAATAGGGGAGGGTGTTGTTGCCATTCTAGACTTCAAACCCATCTCTGCCCTCTCCAGATTGACCATGGGGGAAACAGTCAGACAGATCCCATGACCTTCCCCATCGGTGATGGTGCCTTGTTTCCTTCCTTCCCAGGGAGCCCCCTGTGCTCGTGCTGCGTTCCAGACCCCATGGGCCTCTCCTTCCTGCCCACCTATGGCTGCCAAAGCAACCGCACCGCCAGTGTGGCCGCGCTGCGCATGAAGGCCCGGGAGCACTCGGAGGCTGTGCTCCAGTCTGCCAACCTCCTGCCCACCGCCAGCAGCAGCCCCACTCCTCCTGCCAAACCTGGCCCCGAGGGCACCCAGGACAAGCATCCCTCTCCGGCCAAGGAGCACATGGAAGGGGAGAAGAGCGTATGAGACCGGACCAGCGCCAGACCCTCGGCTCAGGGCAGGGACCTGCCGCCGGCGCTCTGCCACAGAGTGAACTGCAGTGTGGCCGTGCCCCAGCAGGACGTCACGATGCCACCAGGGACCTGGCAAATCTGAGTGGCCTCTTTGGCTGCCTTTCACGCACCCTTGCTTTCTTGCGCCGCTGTAGGTTCATTCCCCTGATTTATTGGCACTATCTGTGTTTGGAAACATTCGTGAAACTGTTTTTAGCCCCCTTCCACATCCCAGGGACACCGAGATGCCCAGGATCCTGGCTTGGTCCCGCACACCTCAGCTCCCCATCCTGTGCAAGATGGAGGGCTGGCAGCAGGGCAGTGCTTCGCGAGGTCCGGGGCAAGAGAGGCATCCAGGCATCATTCATTCCACCGTGCACAACAGAGATGAAGAAGTATGCAGGTAGTAACCAGATTGGCCTGCTTTTTTTCTGATGGCATTTGACTTCAAATAAATCTATTCCAAGCAAGCCAGGTGTAAAAGAAGTAGAAAATAGAATGAAACTATTAAAATTATTTTCCTTGTCCCTTCTTTTACCCAAAAGCAAAAACTTTCCATGGAGTAGATAACTGGGAAATTGCTGACATCAGTTTACCTGTGAATAAAAACCTTGCACTAGTCTCTATGTGAACATTAGTCTCTTACTCTTGCCATTCCCTAGGTTAAACATAAAAGACACATGACTCCAGAGCAGCGTTCATAGCTTCAAACAGTAATGCTGGTATTTAATTGTGAGTGCAGTTATGTCTAGATCTGCACAAAGTTGGGGGTATTTTAGCATCATTCTCTTGGAAAGAAAGACTGGAAAACAAAATAATCCTGCATTGCAACACTGCAAATATGTCCTTGCATGTTGTGTTTTTAATAAAAAGGAAATAAAGCTTGGAAGGGTATTCCTTTATGCCATCCAAAATCAGACTATTCCATTCACTGAAGGCTTGTTGTAGTGAATCTAGATATGAAAATGTCTTAATTATTACAGAGTGGGCACAGCACAAAGGATAAATTGGTGCCTCAGGAAATACAGTCTTATCTCTGACCCAAAACTCCCCAAAGCAAAGCAGACTAAGTTCTGATGCTCTAGAGCAGGTATTTTAATTTGGGGTGCCTCACATTTTTTCCATGGGAAATGCAGATGCAGATTCAAGCTTAGTCACATGGACTTGCTTTTCTCAGGTGCATTTTTCAAACTCCTTAGACTTGTCCATAGATGTCCCTGGAGAACAGGGTGAAACTACTGCTCTGAGACTTGACCAAGTAATGTGGAGGCCACTGGAAGGATTCTTGTCAGCTCTGAAGGTCTGACAAGAGCAGGTTCTTTGTGAGAATGCTGCTAAGGTCTGTCCTAGTGCCAGTGAGAGGCTGTCCATTACAGCCCTTGAAGTGGTGCTGTTTAACTCTTGGGCTGATTTTGGCACAGAATCTTAACTAGCAGAGGTAGTCTTGTTTCCAGACTGTACGTATGCCTTTACAAGCCCAGGTTTTTCTGCCACTCCTCATTCAGGGCTGATCCTGCACGTTGTGCTGAGGACCTCCTGCATTGGGCTGAGCATGCTCTTTTACACTGGGTTGTGTTCAACTTCTCACAGGATCTGTGCTTGAGAATGTGCTTGGAAAGACAGTCCCAAGTAACGTTGGCAGCAAAAATTTCTCCCTCCTACCCAGGTGATCTCAGCCCACGAATTTCACAGAACCTGGGACTTCTCTGGGGCTTGCAGGACACTCCCGTACCCCCTGGTGCACATCTTCCTTTCCCTGAGAAGGGCTTGGTGCCAGTGCCCATCCAAAGGGTGAAAGCCCTGGTCTACAGGGGGTGGCTTTGCAGCACCAAACACCTTCATTACTTCAGTAGTGAAGGGTGCTGGGCATTCCCCCAGGGTGGGGGACATAAGCCATTGGGGAGGGCATTGCTGGGTCTGTCTTTGGATCCAAGTAAAAAGAAAAGTCTGACAGGGCCCACATTCATCAAATGGAGTAATTCTGCTTTACTTTTGCCACATCATGTGTTTCTTTTTGGCAATCCTGAACTGTCCTAACTGAGGGGGAACCGTGCAGTAGTCTGTGATCCTCTTTTGTGTTCCAGCTTTAGGAGCTGCTCTGCTGCAGTGGAGGTGGCTTCCCTGACTGCAAATTATGGCTTAGTTCAAACAACAGCAACAACCTTTTTCTTCCACCAAAGTAAAATAAATTGCTACGTGCTTTGTTGTGGGAAGTGGTTGAAGAAGAGAGAATCACTGTTTTCTTAGTGATCTTGCCCCCCCCTCAAAGGCTAAAAAAAAATTTCCACTCCAAAGAGGCAGGCCCAACTTAATTTCAACATAATTACCTTGCATTCAGTTGAACTTCAGCCCTTCTGTACACTAACTCTTCAATCTAATTGTTTGATTAAACTCGTATTTCCTCCAGAAAGGTACATAAATAAGTGAATTGTTGAGCAAATTAAGAATACTTAACAGCATTGCATCTGAAAAGTAGTTACGCTGATTAAATTTTCTGTCCTTGAGGATTTTCAGGAAATTACTTTTGATCGTCAATAACACAATTAAGTAAACTACACGCACATTAGCATGAATAATTGATAAGAAATTATGTATTACCATGAAGCACTGATTTAATAATTCATGATGCGACACTCTAGTGACTGTGCAAAACTGGATAACATCGACAAGTCTGCCTGATGTTGCTGGAAATGCTGCAATTACAAACAAGTCCATAGTTTTGTTGTACAACAAAGAAAAGTATCTGATGCATGCTGTAGTTTCTGTTTGTTTAATACTTGAATAAATTTAGAAAGAAGACCCTGAAAAGTTCCTGTACTGTTTTCATTCAGATCAATTTCTCCATCCAAGCACCTGCTCTCACATTGATGACTGTCCAGTCCTACTTAGACCCCAGAGATGCTGCAGAATGGGGGATGCTCTGAGATTCACAGCTGGAACCTGCTGGGTGTCTCATGACTTGCAAAATTATGGATCTCAAAGTTTTGCAGAGCCTCCTGTTAGGAGCAAAGCAGCATTAGCCCCCCTTAAGGCTGAGCCCAAAGTATTTTAGACTCTTCAGTGTCTGATGTGTCTGTGATTATAATTATTCAGTATGATTTTAGTTGCTCTAAATCAGCCATAAACGAGGCTTTCAGACTCGTATGTTTTGAGTCTGCACAACACCACATTAAAGCTTAGGCCAATTTGCCAACAATTCTTGCGACTTCCCTAGAGGAGGCAGATGATACATATTTGCATTCTCAATGGCATGTTGGGGAAACCAGGGCATGGTGAGCCACATTTTCCTCTCAAGTTTTGCTCTGAGACTTGTCTGCTCAGGGCAGCGCAGCCCAAGGGAACTTGCTCAAGGTCACTGAGCAGTAGCACAAGGGCAAGAGCAAAACTCAAGAGATCGGTGTCTCAGTCATGCCCGCTTCTAGCCACCAGACCCTGCTCCCTTCTAGATAGACGGCCCACCACGGATGAGCTACCTGCCTTCTTTCTGTGCTATCATATATCAGGGCTATGCCACTTAAACCACTCCTGTAATGGCCATCTCACTAGCTCTGATTAAGTCTGGCATTTAAAAGTTTATAACTTGGCTATAAAAAGTCACTCAGGCTGAACCCCAGCGTGAGAGGCCCAAGCCCAGGGGGATGATTTACATGTGAGCTATTCCAAAATCAGCCTGCATGATATTTTTTCAGTTCTGTGAAGGAAAAATAGAAGCCCAAGGTTTGAGGGACAGATGTAAGACAAAGATGTTTTGTTTAACGGCTTATTGCATTGTCACTAGATCCCATGCAGTAATTCTCTGTGAATTTCCATATTAACATGAGACAGGCATAGTGTGAACAGCCTCTGTGCAAATGTCACTGGCACAATTTTGGTAAAGCATCTCCAGATCGGGGCTCTTTTCTCAAGAAATCACAGACAGCCACAATGCCCAGATTTCCTCTCACACTGCACCTTCCCTGCACAGGACATGTCCCAACATCCTCACTCACTGCTGGTTTCCTGCTTGTGCTGCCCCCATGCCACAGTGTCCCCACGTCCCATGCAGTCATGCCCCAGCGCTGAGTCCAGCACCGGGGAGGTTACAGCGGAGCCAGCTGGGGAATGGGTGCTCAGGGCTTGCTTGCGGCTTACTGCATCACATTGCTCTGGATTTTGTTAGTGGGCATTAATGCAAAGCATCAGGCTGTGGGACCTTCTTTATAAGCTTGCAAGCCATTCTTTCAGCCCTCCATGCATTTTATCTCTTGCACATCTATTTAGGCCTCCTCATGCCTACATACATTCTAGCAGGAAATGTGAAGCAGAGAATGCACCTTTGCTTAGTTACGCCGTAGGCTAGTGCTTCCTACACTGCATGCTGGATAGTAATGAGATTGTTAGGCTAATTGGCTCTTTATTAAGAGTATTATTTACAATGATGATAAAGGCCATGTGCATGCAGAAAAAGATCTTGGTATACCATCAAACTCTTCCCTCTTGCAGGTGGTGCCCTTCCCTCTGTGTCGCCCACAGGTTGCTGCCCTTGGCAAGGTTAGGCTGATCTTCTCTGCACCTCCCAAAGGACTCCCACATCCCATGTCAGGGCCAGGGAGAAAAGCCTGCTGATAAGAGACTGTGTCTCTGGGAAGTTTGCACTTCTGCTGCACACTTAAGCTTTCTGCTTTCCTGCAGCAGAAAGAAGCCAGTGCAGTGCGGGAGGAAGTCGTTTGCTGCCGGGCGAACCACGAGGGAGCAGGAGATGGAGATGAAATGCTTGTGGTGTGCTGCTGTGGCACATTCTCCCTCTAAAAGAGCTGTTACTCGATAAAGATCCTGTTGTGCCTGGCTGTTTGTGCGGTGGAAGCAATGTATGAAGCAGGGGAAGTGAGAAGCCCTGAATTGATACCCGAGCTCCAAGTACATAATTCAGACCTTTCCACTGAAGAGTTTGACACCCCTGCCATAAATAAAAGAGCAGTAGGGTACAATAAACAATGCTTTATTCTTTCCAGTTAAAAACTTCCTTTGCACTGTAGAAAATATTGACTTCAGGTGACCATATTACCACAAAATACGATCTTTTCCTGATACCAAGCAAAGAAGACTTTATATAGATCTAGCCCATTAGAATGAGAATTTCATTAGCGTATAGCAAACCCAGTCTTATTTGAGAGTCATGTGTCAACAATATTCTAATAATCCAACCACAACATCTTTATTGCCTCTGCCACAAGACAAGCAGTTGCTGGTCTGCTGTCTCAGAAGTCTGAGCATCATTTTTTAGAGTTGTGACAAGTCTCCTGTAATAAACGCATAATAATTAAAACTCACCAGGATTTAAAGTATTGGCCTGCATAACTCTTCCAGTATTTAACCTTGATGGCTTTTTCTGTAGTCAGTGCTTTTGCAATACTGCTGTAACATGTATGACATGAAATAGAGAAGGAAAATAACGTGATCATTTTAGCCAAGAAGAGGTCTCATGTGCAGAGCAACAAAAGGCAGCTCTTTTCTGCAGGCTGAGTCACTTCCAGTTCTAATGCCCATGCCAACTCTGTTCTGATGAGCCTTGCATCTATATTTTCTCATAAAAGGTGACAGCAGCATTGAAGCTGTTTCTAGTATTTGACAATTAACAGTTTAGCTAAATCACGCTACAGTGTCCTGGAGCACTTGAGACTGCAACAGCTCTGTATAAAGGAAACCCCCACTTCTCTGGGCAGGTCTAATGGCAGGGTGGTTGTTACTGCCCCACTTTCTAAACCCCCACACAAGCCAGAGTACCTGGACATTAATGCTGTATACAGGTGGATATCTGGAAGTATGTCGTCTTTCACAACTTACCCATCTTCTGCCCCACAGATGGCCTGAACAAATAGGGCTCACTAGCTGCCAAGGTCTATTCTGGTGAATAAGTTCCCGTGTACTCTGAGCAGTGCGCTTCAGCCCAGGTTGGGAGACCTCTGGTAGTGTGGTCATAAAGTGCACCCTGAGAGCAGCCATCAGAAGGCAGCCCAGACACAACCAGTCTGAGACACTGCTCCTTGGGACTGGTCAAGGCCAGGAGAAAACTTCTAATTTCTAATTAAATTGTGTTTGCTTTGTCAGCTGAACTGGCGTACCTTTTGGTTCCTCTGCTTCAGAATTTTTGTTTATTAAACTCCAGCATTTAGTATTGGCCCTAGAGACTAACGTGCTATAGTGGCAAATTTATTAGGACTCCCCTAGGTTTTGCATAGGTTGAGGTTTTTTTATTGTATGCACACAGCTTCTTTACACCAGCACTGTACATGAACTGTTGTGTTAAATAAGATCCAAGGCCCATTAAATGAAGAAACCCATCTCTGCAAAGAGGACTCCCCAGGAACCTAAACTCTGCCTGTTATATCACAGCTGGCTCACCCTTGCTCCGTCGTGCTGGCTGAAGCTATCAGGTTTTGGCAGATGCTTGAGAACCAAGATGCTGATGTGATCACCAGCCCTTGGCACAGCAAGGGATAGGAGCATCCCTGGGAGTTGTTCGTTTTTATTAGAAATATTTCTGTAGCAGTGCACAAGAAATTGGTTGCTGGCAGGGAAGGAAGATGTGCAGGAGAAAAGAGCCGATCCTATTTCTCCTCTGAACCATTACTTGTGTTTAGAGCTAAACCTAACTGGGACTGAGCCAGAGGCTCTCCAGGGAGGATCTCACAATCACAGTCCCATGGGGGTCAGAAAGGAAAGTTTCAAAATCCTACTCAGAAAGCCAAATACCTGAATATTTTTCCTGTGGGGATGAATCCAGGATTAATCCAGACTGATGTTGCAGCTTGTTGTTCAGACAAGTAACACAGATAAGAAGCAGCCAGGTATTTGTGTGTGTGTGTTAACAAACCCCAGTTTCATCTCTTTTTGATGGGGTTTACCCCCTAAGGCTTAGGACCTGCATTTAGGTGAGTCAGTTTCATGCATCCCACAGAGACGTTTCTTTGTCAGCAAAGCCCAGGACTTGCTGCACAACATTTTATCCCTACCTCCACTATGAGGCTGTGGATGGAGCTCACAACCTGGGTCCAATCTGGAAGGACAGGAAGGAGGACAGTTCCTTGCTTGATGCTTTCTTACAAGTTCTCCCTCTGCACTGTGCCCAGCCATCCTGAGCCCTACATAACTGTTTTTTTCAGTGCAGACATACCAGAGGGAGGTATTTCTTGCTAAGGGGTGCCCTTCTTTAGTCACGGAACCAGCCTCCATAGCTTGGAAGGCTTGCTGTCTCCTCAGTGAGGGATCATGAGCCATCTGGGACCTCTCAGTACCTCTGTGTCACCCTGCTGCTCAATGCCATGCTGCCTTGGCTGCATCACACGATCACCAGAGATGAGGAGCAGTACAGCTGAAGATACAGGCCTCTTTGCCCTACATGAAGGGATGGACACCTGCTGCAGAAGGGAGTTGCATTGGCCAGATGTTTCATTTGTAAACGATAACATCTTTCAAGCTCATTGCCCCTCCTTCACCCTCTCCCTGCCCTCTGCCTGGGGCCCTTTCCCTTCTTGAGCTCAGCTCCTTGCATTTCTGTCAGCAGGATGAAGCATTTTGGGCTCGCTACAGGTGGACCAGGAAGCCCTTGTGCAGTGCTTCTGCTGGCAGAGACAGCAATAAGCAGCAAGGGGCAGAAAAGTCTTCAAACAGTCCAGCGTGGTATGGGAGATGATGTCTACAGTGTGCTGAGTTAGTTAACAGTGTATACACAGCAATGTGAGCATTAATTTTGGGGGATTGGGAGTGAGTGAGGGTTTAGTTTGATTTGGGCTGGGTTTAGGATTAGCCATAATAAAAGTATGTGTTTTTATCTATGGCCCCTGAACATCACAGGCTTCCTCCTGCTCAGTCCTATCAGGTGTACGTGACCATGGTTGAAAATGTTATTCCAGCAAAAGCCCGTAGTACAGATGCACTCACACATATAGAAGTTTTGTTTTACCATTTGCATCAGATTTATTTACAGGGTGATCTTACTGCCATGGTACAAAGCTCAGTTTTACTGATAAAGCCATGGCCCCTGAAGGATTGCTTCAAGCACAGTATGAAAATACCATCGCTCTTACATTAGTGCTGCTCTCACAGCCTGAATGTGGCTGCAAGCTTTTCAAGGAACAGGCTGTTTGAGTTGTTTTTCAGATGAGAAGTGTAAAAATTGACAAGTGTAAACCATGTGGTTAGTGTCCTACCAAGCACAATCAGATAACCTCTCAGTATACTCCAGGGATGCTCAGAGTTCACACCATTAAACATGTCTTGGATGCCCAGAAGGATATAAAACTACAACCGGGTTCCTCCATCACTTGAAAAAACCAGTTAGTTAGCAGTGGGATTAGCCCCCCCCTCAGAGTTAATAACAAGACCATCAACATGGAGCTGGTCGCATGGCAGCTGTATCCAGAGATATGGACAGTCCAGCACAAGAGGGAGCTCCACCGTGGCTCATCAGTGGCAGCCAGTGCTAGGAACACCTCTGGACCAGAAACAGTCTTCCCCTCACATAACCATTTTGGTGATGGTGACATCTCTTCCTCATTCCAAACTGGACAAAAAAACCCCCACCCAACCCAAAACTAAACACAAAACCCAACCCAAAATCCCACAAAAAGCCACAAAAAACAAATACACACACACACACACACACACACACGAAAAAAAGGCAAAATAACATGCAGCTCAACAAACTACAAAGTAACAAACCAGCTTGGACTATTAGAAACATTTTGAGATATTTAAAAGCTTTTACTTTAGTTTCAATGTTTTAATAATTTTTTTAAATGAATTATTTATTTAAAAAGTTGTTTCAATCAAAAGAAATGGTCTAGGACTGTTTACTTATTTCAGCAAATTTCCCAGCTCAAAAGACAGTGGTTGAAAAAAAAGCACCCCAGATGTGCTTTTTTTTTTCCCCAGCAGTTTCAGTGCTGTCAAAGCAGGGTTTTTGTTTGGTTTTTCTCAGCAGAGAAGCTGTTTTATTGGAAATTCCTGCTAAGGTGCAGCCATGTGACTTGGCTGTGTCAGTAGGTTTTTGGGCCAGTACTCCAGCTGGTATTTGATCCTGCTTGGTTTTTGTTAGGGCTCATCTGGTTGCTAAGGTCAGACGTTTACTGTTAGTAGGATCAGCGCTAGGGCCAGTTATGCTGCTGGGTTGGACTGTTGGGGCTGACCCTGTTGCCAGGAGAAGTGTTTGTTGCCTGGGGTTGATAATGCAGTGGTTTCGTGAAGGGGGAGTATTAAGCAAAAGGGCTTCTCCATGTCCCTGTACAGTCCCGTCTGGGCCAGCCTGGGGGACTGCTCCGGACTCACCCATTGCAGCACCTTTAGCAAGAGGAGTCTGCGTGAGGACGACCACTCACTCCTCCAGCAGGAGTGATGGAGGTATGTGGGCATCCCAGGTACATCCCCTGATCCTGGCAAGAATATGGAAAGAAGTGAATATTTGTCTCCCCGGGGTGGTGGAACATACCAGAGCACATGAGAAGCCCAGGGGAAAATGGAGCTCACTTTGGGCAGACCCTGCAAGTAACAGGACACGCGGACTGGCAGATGGGAGATGCAAAGGACAGTTCAAGGACACTGTTTAGATCACATCCAGACACTTCAGTAGAACAGGAGTACTATATCTATAGTTATATGTAGGCATACCTAGATACATCTACATATAAGCATACATTCCCGTATAGATGCATTAACAATAACATTGTCTTATATTATAATGCGATATGACATTCTCCTTTCATTTCTTTCTGACTTTTCCTTTTGGAAAGTTCACAAAGCCACAGCCAGTTTTGGCATGGAATGATTCTGAAATGTTTCCATCCACATTCCTTGGGAAGGGATGCAGTCTCAGGAGACCTGATCCAGGCAAGCAGAGCTCACCAGCAGAAACTGATTCTGCCAACAGACTTTCAGCAATCTCAGTGCAGTCGAAGAAAAGGTCTCTCTTGGGCAGATCCAGCTCACATCCTCTGCTGGGATCAGTGCTGGGAATAGAAAGAAGGATCGCTGTTTATCTCAGAGTCTGTCTGCCATCTGTGGCCTGTCAATGTAAGGAAGATCCTGAAGAAAGCCACCTTACATCACCTGAAATGCTTCATGTTGCTGGTGACAACACTGACATTTCTGGCCTAACAAAAAAGCAGGGGGGCCTTTTTTGTGTGGTCTGAATGCTACCATTCCCTATGCCAGTTTTAAGCAACAGGAGGGGCAGTTGCGAGGAGATGAGGCTCTGACACTGAATGCCAGTGGGCAAGGAGCATGAGCTCCAGGACAAGGGAGTCCAAGCCAGCGTAAGGAAGAGTCAGCCTGCCAGGCAGCTTGTCTTTGACAAACCCTGGCATTTCAAAGCATATCTCCAGCTTTGAGCTTTTTTTGCTTTTTGCTGGAGTTCAACTTCTTTCCATTGCTAGAAGGATTTCAAAGATTGTCCCTGCTTCTCACAGAGTCTTCCTCGTCTTCTTCTTTCAAAGTACCGCAGGTCTTGATTTATTTGATATGGACTTTGACATGGGAAAGTGCTTATCTTTTATCACTGCAAGCTGCTTCCCCAATGGCTTGAGTTAAATCTGCTTTAATAAAAACACAGAGCTTTAGGCAATTGGGACATAAATGATTTCTCTTCTGCACTATTGAAATGCTGCTTTCTAAGTATGTTTAATACCATATTAGAAACAAGTCTCTAATCGGCCATAGAGTACCAAAGACCTGACTATCTAATGTAAAAAATCAACATCATGAAAAATTTGAGAATATCAAAAAGAAGCAGGGGAAGAACACAGGTCATTTGCAGCCATTTCCTACCCATTTAAACCCCATAATTACAATATTATCTTTAATATTGGGAGAGAGTAGTGAATGTAAGATCATCGTAAGACCAGAATAATCATCCTAAAGACAAAATAAATTAATCATTGACCTCTGTTGTTATAATGACCATTTCACAAAAAAAACCACTTTGAAGTTCAATTTACTCAAGTGTTCCATGTTCTTTCTATCTCCTATAAGGCTATATTTGAAGCAGAATTTCCTTAATAAAAATGACTTCTGTATACCAGTTGCTCCAAATTATGCATATGTATGTGTTCGCTAGAGCCGATGTAACCCATCATGTACAGTATCACCAGCTTCTGATGCTGTTTTGAGTGAGACAGAGGATAAAACTTAGAGTTCTTTATTTACTCAGAAAGAAAACAGTATATCCCCCAAATACAGATATGCAAATCTGTCAATGTATTTCTGTAAAAGCATAACTAGCCAACTTTTCTGTTTATGCTCTGTTATATTCGAACTACAGTAACACTTTCACTGTTGGCAAGGACGGCTTGGCTGGTCAGGGATCAAAGCAGAGCAAGTCTAAATAAAATTGCCAGTCTGGACAAGGAGTGAGCCAAAATCCCTTTGAGAAAAGTCTCCGCTGTGTTTCATAATGCAACAGATGATAAGAGGAACTGAGAGGAAATGTAAAACCATCACTGACAAGACTTTGGAGACTGCATACAGTCGGCAGGACTGGTTAGTAAGGAAAAAGACAAGTTACGTCGTTACACACCTGGTAATTTCCCCCAGGTGGATGGGGCACAGGCAATGAGAAAGCTCTGCTGTCCTCTGGGCAGTGGCAAGAAGGTGATCCTCTTCCTGTGCTGCTGGACTGGGTGCTGGCACCACATCCCCAGGGCCCTCTGGCCACACCGCTGCCCTTGCACAGCAGGGAGGGGTGGGAATGACTGCAGGAGTCCTGGGCTAAAGGTGTTTCTGCCCAGCCTCCTGATCCCTCTCTTTAGGAGGAGGAGGAAGGGGACAGATGCCCTGCATCCACTCATCTCCTAGATCTTTTAGTTGTGTACCACACACATGCACACACAAACACACACTTCCATGTTGTCAACTTTTGCTGCCGGCATAACTGCAGATAATGTGACATAATAACAATGAAAAAGCTGGCTAGAAGTCATTCCAGTATTGTAAAACAAGTCCCATTTATTTTATTAATTAATTAATAAATAATTACTTATTTGCAAATACAGTTGCATCAATATAATGTGCCAATGGCACACATTTTCTTGGACAGATGACTTAGGAAGGCACTGAACACCCAATGAGGAGTTAATAAAAATCCACACATGTAGGCCATTTTAAACTGCAGTCTCTAAAAGAAATCCATCATTTTGCCTGAGGAAAATCGAGCTCTTGGGGCAGAGCCATGGCTGCGGGATGGCAGTCCAAGTCTGCCGTGTGACAGCTTGTGCCAGAAAGAGAAGGAGGTTCAAAAGGAGGCAGTTCTGGCCCAAGAGCCAAAGACTAGGTAAGCCAGTTTTGGCCTCAGTCACATCTGCCAAGGAAGAACCACCGCTGTAAACAAGCCTCAGGACACCCAGAAATGCAACATGCAAAAAAAGCCATGTGCAGGAGAAGGGAGCAGCGAAAGCAATGGCCCTCTGTTCCCTTCAGCCTGCTGTGCTTCTGTGCATGTAGAGAGCCTGCTGTGTTCTTCAGCCCTAACCACTGGCTGCTGGCAAGGCAGAATTCAACTTAGTTTGCCTCAACACCTCTTTAACCCATGATTTAATGTCACTGTTGTTTAAGTGGTGCAACAGTGCTTTCCTACAACCGCTTTCATGACTATTGCACGTTTCCCACAGCCCACCCCCCCAAAGAAAGAGGTCAATTCACAGCTGTCATTTTGCCTAGTAATGACCTCTTCCATTCTAGTTTCCCACAGCAGCAATGGAAAAAAAACCCCAAACAACCCAACAAACACAAACAGAAAGGGGCAAGGAAAGAAAAATATTTGTTATTTGAAAAGGTGTCATTTGGCTTCCTTTTAACACACAAATTTTTGTGTTCACCACCACAGGCATTACTGCTGTGTTATACTGATATGCAAATGTCAGTTTTACAGGTATATTAAATACATATAATATTTATATATATAGATATGGTTGTTTATGTGCATTCATGCTCCTGTTTGTACATACACACACTCCCATGGCCTAGAAAGACGTTGGCCAACAGAATGGTCTAGGCCAGAGACAGGTTTGCTGATGGGTTCATACTCAAATGGAGTCAGTACCAGGCTGGGACATGAAGCAACACTTTTATAATATCTTTCACTCCTTGTGGAAAAGTGCTCTAGGGAAAGCTCTGGATATATAATGAGAAACACTTTTATATTTGTTTTCAAAACTCCCCAGTTCTGTTTGTTTCATCTAGCTACAAATTCTCTAGGTCAAAACTCCCTTTGGGACAAGTGCGTGTTTAGAGACACAGTGTGCTGTGAATGCAGCTCCCTTGAGCTAGCAGAAAGTATTGGCCAAAATAAAGAAGTCCTACTTGAAATGTATTAGGTATCCAAGTTAGGACTTGGCTTCTTTTCAGATATCCATGTTTCAGTTTGCCTTCACAGTAGAGCTAAAAATATACTGTTTTCCTTGCATATCTAAAAGTAGTATATTGGAGGATCCCATTCTCCACAGAAAGAGTTTAAGAAGGCCCTCCAAAAAAAGGGTGCAGTGTGCACATCTATGAAACAAATGACAGTTAACCAAGCAAAAGGGATTTTTTTTTAATGCAGTTGTATATTTTACCTATCAAATTACCATTTCTTTTATATCTCTGCACAGATACTTTGTATCCACAGTCTCCCCTTGGAAAGCATGCTTTTATCCTGTCCTCTGAGAGCCTGCCTACTTCTTGACTTGTGGCTGTTAAGGGCATTTAAATTTAATATCAAACAAAAAAATAATGGCTTTTGCACTCTGGTAGGCTTTCAGAATACATAGGTTCTGTCTAAGTGTACCATGGAAAACTTTACTAGATCTATTTATCTATATTTTAACATATAGATGACATTCTGCTCTGAACTGGATAGTCATTACATCATATACAATGACAGCAACACAGAAGTGCAACATCAATGTCACCATGTCAGTTTAGCAAAATATTTGTGACAAAAAACCCCCACAAATGTTAATAATAGGAGCCATTTCCCTTAATGTAACAATTTGAAAATTTATCCTTGTCAAATTCTTTTTTATTTCTTTCAAAATGAGCCCTTCCCAGGAGAGATTGCATTTTCTGAGTTCCAAGCCAAAGCTGGTTTAAAAATTTTAATGTTTGCAGAACAGGATCATAGGATAATTCAGGTTGCAAGAGATTTCAGGACTTCTCTGGATGAACTTCCTTCTCAAGAAGGGTCAGCTCTGAGGCCAGCCCAGGTTGTTCTGGGCTGTATCCAGTCAGGTGTTGAAAGCTTTCAATGGTGGAGGTTGAACAAAAAATGTTATTCAAATATGGTCATTTGGCTGAATGTGCTCAAAGCCCAAACCGAACCAGTACAAGCTTCTCATTTCCACCCCATACCTCTGCTGCAACTGTCTCTGCCAAATCACAAAATGGCAAATTTGACACAACTCTGCATAACAGGCAAAACAGATTTTAGAAATTCATTGAAGGTCAAATCCAAACCCCAATGAAATCAATGAAGAGATGCCCTTAGTGTCTGCCTAGCCCCCCTGTGGGAAATGTTTTAGCAAACAGCGCTGACAGAAGGAAGCGTGTGATGGGATCAGGACAGGTTCTGAACGCACGGCTCTGTCAGGGATGGAGGAAGGCTGGGTGCTGAGTTCAGCTTAGGGAAGGACCCAAACCACCGAAGTGTTGGTCTGTGTCCTGAGAGCAGCCTCAGTCCTGGGAAATTAAGAATTTACTGAAGAAAATCTCTACCATAAATATTAAAACTGTGGGAGTGGGGCAGTGCCTGTGTCCCATCCCAACACTGTATTTAATAGCAAAAGGCTCAACTCTTCCTTTTCTTTTCAGGAGGTCAAGAGTCACTTCACTGAAAACAATCTGGTAGAAATAGCCTGAGATGTGAATCAGGCTGAAAGTCACTGATATCATTCTTCCTTAGAGCTCCTACACTTCAGTTTTAATTGGGGTAAACAGTATGAAAATGACACAGAGAAAAAGGAAACCAATACTCCAAATATAGATATTTATAAGCAGGCATATTACATTCAATTCTTCCATCTTTTCACCAAGGTTCTCTCATTATCTATGATGATAAAAAAGAGCTTATGCAAGAATGAGTGGCATTTTGATACAGATCTTTTAAAGAAAAGTGATAATCTAAAGAAGCACTTTTCTAGAAATTAATGCTGTGGATGCTTTTTATCTCTCTCTCTCTTTTTTTTTTTAAAGAACCACAGCATTCACAAATTCACAAGACCAAAATTAGGTACAATGTTTTTCAGGTTTTAAAAGTTAGTGTGTATTTCAGTGGGAGCCTGAAAACAAAACAAAGCACTTCAATTATAACAAGCAAAGGTCTTCTCGTCCTAACAAAAAAAAAAAAAAAAAAAAAAAAAAAAAAAAAAAAAAAAGGAAAAAAAAAAAAAAGAAAAAAATTTAATACCATTATGGGATTTCATTCAACCTTGCTCCTTACAAAAATATTTCAGGCCAAGTATCAAGAGAAGTTGAAGGTTTAAGCTGCATTATAAATAACGCCTGACTCGAAGGGAACTTATTGGAGATTATCAAGAAATGAATTCAGCAGCATGTTAGTGGACACTGCAAAAGTATACAAGAAGTCTAGAGCAGCTGCAACTGTATTCTGGTTGTTTAAAGGGTTTTTGACACGGCTGTTGTATTGTGCATCCAGTAAGCAATCTTCTTGTCAATAACATCTGGGCAATCAATGTGTGCAAAAAAATGAATCTTGGGTTTATGGCATATTTGTAGCCATATGCTTTTTACCTGTCAATATAGTTCAAAGGCAGTCAGTGAGGAAAGCTCAGTAGATGCAGCATCTGTCCTAGGTCTCACAGGATGGACAGGATGGTCTCATACATTTTACTTTGTGTCATATATCATGCAACACATCTGGGCAAAAGGACACTTGCTTTGGCAATCCCAGCCATCATAATGGCAAAGCAGCAGCAGCAGCAAGCAGTGGCTTCATACTGTCATATTTATTTGTTTAGCTGGTATTGCCCCTTCATCTCACTGATAATTTGGTGCTTACTCAATTTCACACTTCTTCAGAGTGATCATCACCTTGCATCTTTCAACATGGTCAGCTTTCATTCTCCTTCCACCCAAACCACAATGAGATTCAGACATAGTGTTGTACAAACATCAAACTGCATGTGCTTTTGTGTGCATGTGTCTGTCCAAACGGTTCTTAAAAACACTACCTGGCATATTTTGTTACTTCAGTTTTCAAGATACTCCTTCAGCAGCAAAATCATCTAAATCAGTGAGGGACACTATGTCAGTATTTGGCGTTGGGCTCATGTCCTTTTGTAAGTGAACTTGAGTTTCTTCAGCATCTTGACTGTAGGGGTAAGAGGCTGGTTCAGTATAGGGCTGAGTATCCACAGATTCAGCATACCTGTAGTCCTGCTGGCCATCTTCAGGTAGTTCAGCTGTTTCTGTTGGTACAGCTGGCATTAACCAGGTAGGTTCAGAGAGCTGAGAAGGTGACTTCAGCACTGCTACAGATGAAGCTGGTAAAGGCAGCACTCTAGGGTAGGAGGCATAGGGAGAATTCATAATTTCTGAAGAGGGGGGCTCACATAAGTTCTCTTCCGAGAAAGGGACTGAAACTTGAACATATTTGCCAGTTTCTGGGTCATAAAATGTCTTTAAGTTAACTTCAGCTGGTAAATCAACTACATAGTATTGGCCAGAGTCAGGGTCTTGGAGGATTTTACGCTGGGTTGAAGAGGGTGAAGGGCTTACTGCTGATGCACCACTGGGTCTTCCAGAATAAGATTTTCTCCCTACAGCATCTGTCTGCTCAGTCTGATGTTTTTTCTGCTGCTCTTGCATTTTCTTTCTCCTGCTGGCCAGCTTTTTGGCCCGCCGCAGAGCCTTTTCTGTTTTTGGTGGCACAGCAGGAGGCTTACCTGCTGCTCTCTCCCCAAGTCCCCTGGGCTCCAGTTTCTCGGCTTCCCCTGCAGGATCAGAAGGCAGATTCCTCTGTGCTGAATTAAGTGTCTCTTCTGCAGACATATCAGCTTGGCTCTTTAGTGCCATGTTTAGCAAGGCAGGGTTTGTAACATTTTCTTTCTCTCTTGTTAGCTTGTCTGATGATGAACTGGCAGCAATAGAGTGCATTGTGCTGCCTGACCTGGGGCTTGTAACAGCAGAGCATGCAAGACTGTCTAACAAAACCGGTGCATCTTCCATATGTAGGATGTCCTCTAAAGCTTCATGGGATACAGGAGAATATGTGTGGTCCTCTGATATGGAGCCAGTCACAGGGGAAATGGTCTCCCTCGTGATTATTTTTTTTGCACAAGAGCCACCTCTACGATTAGATAAATTATGATTCTTAAAGTAATTTGTCTTTCTTTCTGTGGGATAGCTGGGTTTGTTTTGTGCTTGGTCATTTTCCAGACCTAAATTTGGCTGTGTTAAGCTGTGTCTTGCCTTTCTAGTCTGAGGCTTCTCTTTCCTTCTGCAGACAGTTTCCTCATTCATTTTCCCAACTTTATTTAACAAAGCATAAGTCTCTTCATCTTCTTCCATCAGCTTCCCTAATGAAAAGCTCTCTGTGTCTTCCAGAAGACTGGGATCCAGTGTTGCTGAAGTAGATCCAGGCTCACTGGGCTCCTTCCCTCTGACAGTTGCTCCATCCCTCACGTTCTGCAGCCCTCTGCTCCTCGATGCTGACCAGCCTACCTCCTGGGCATGCAACATGTTCCGGTGCTGCTTGTTGTGCTCTGCTGGGGGCACAAACCTACTTTCCATTTCCTTATAACTGCTGCTCACTGTATCATCCAGGGAAAAGGACCTGAACAGGGGCAGCTTGACAGCCCTTATTACCTGAGGTGACCTGAATGTGTTATCTTTAATCATAAACAGACTGGGTTTGGTTGAGCTTGAAGATGGGGGTGTTTGTGGCTCCTCGGACCTGGGGATTGATGTGTCCCTTACACTGTCGGAAACAGAATCCATGCTGTTGGCCTCTTCCCTTTTCTCTCTCCTTAGTTTCTCTTTCATCAAGCTACTCTGTTCATTTCCAGTAACTCTACCCTCCTTCTTCTCTGCTGTACTGGTACCAGAGCTGATACAAGCATAATATTGCAGTTCATCTTCACTAACCTCTTTCCCTCTCTCCTTGTGGCTTTTTTTACTGTCTGCACCCATTTCACTCTTAGTCTTCTGCATCAGGGGCACCAGCGGAAACGGCTCCTCCTGAAGTGGCTGCTCTACTGTGGAGACAAAAGATTGCTCTGAAGAACTACTGCTTCTTTTGCCTTGCGCTTCATGGCCAGTTACCACCATACTGGTCTGGATGTCACTGTAAGGCACATCCTCTGCTGATGAGAGTTGGTTTGGGAGTGTTTTGAAGGCAAATTCTTCATTCTGATTAGTAGCCTGTCTCTCATTTTCCTCACCCTGGACACTGGGATTTTGCATGGGCTGCCCAGCTGTTGTATCTGCAGTGTTTCTACTGAATGGTTTCAGTGCTGGATACTGCAGACGTTTCCTTAAATCAGGTTCATTTGATTCATGTCTGAACAAGGGGAAGTTTTCATTACTCCTTGTGTTTTTAACCAGACCTTCGTGTTTTGAATCGTCTTGCTGCAAGTTGTCTTCAGTTTGGTAAAATAAAAGGTCCGCTGTTGTCTGGGGTGAACTCAAAGTCAGGTAACTGTCTGTAAAGTGTCCAGTTAAATCAGCTTTATTGTCCTTTTCGTGAACACTGCCAGACAATACAGAGGCTATATCACCCAATTCATCTTTCTCTGCAATATTTTTGTTACTTTTTTCTTGTGAAGTCGGGAGTGAGGCATTCATTTTTGTGCTTTCCTGTATATTTTCCCTGTTTTTATTTTTCTCCTCCAAGGCCCTTAACAGGGGAGAAGGAGTATAAATGCTTTTAACACGTTTACGCACATCCTTCAAGTTGAATAACAGACTCGATGCTTTCGATTTGTAACTATCCCGAGACCTGTAATCATCAAATGCACTCCCCTCGTGGTCTCTTGCTGCCGCGCTCTCAGTGAGAGGAGGTGTCAGCGGGATCAGCTCACTTTCCAGAGGGTCCACCTCCTGTTTAGGTGGTATGATGGGTGTTAAGAGTTCGGTGATGTTGAAAGAGGGACTGATGGATCCAGGGGAGTTTACCTGTTTAGCCAGAGGAGTCACATCCAGATCAGGTTCAGCACCAGTTGCCTTTTCAGACAATGAAACCATCTCATCGCTGGCTGTGAAATTCTCCTTTGAGGTCTGTCTCTTCTCTGCTGCCCCTTTTGTAGCCCTCTGTCTCCTCCATGGTGGACAACTATTGCCCAGTTGGGGACTGAGGGCCTCCTCTCCAGTTAAGGTGGCCAGGGGTCTCTGTGGAGGTGGGCTGGGTGCTTGGGACATGAGTGAGGGTGAAACCATCCTGTAGGTCACAGACTGGGGTGAGGCGGAGGCTTGGGACATGGCAGGGGGGGAAAGCCGAGCTGGCACTGGGGGTGGTGGCACAGGAGGGGCTTCAGGGGTAGGGGATGTTGGGGGATGGCCCTGCTGGGTGGCGGGTGGAAGAGGAAGCATCTGTGGGACAGGGGGTGGCCGAGGAGGACCCTGGTGCACATGGATCCTAGGGGGGGGTGCAGGAGGAAGAGCAGCACGAAATTTGGTTTCTGAAGGGAGGGGATCCTGAGGTACGTATACAGCTGGGAGAGGGATGCTGAAAGCAGCTTCTGGTGGAGCTGGTTCCATCTGAAAATCTTTCTCCTGCTTCTTAGCAATGGTGATCTTATCAGGTGGTAATTTCTGTTCATGTGTGCAGGATCCTTTAATAAATGGTGCTTCTTCCAGGTATGCAAGACCTTCCTGTTTTGTTTTTATATCAACTAATTCCTCCTTTTCAGTCAGTTTTTTATGATGAACATTCCATGACTCAAAAGCACTATTCTCACTGTGAAGAAAATTACCTTTTTTTGCTGGCTCATTAACTTTCACACTTCTGGTTTTTAAAGCTTTTTTAGACGAACGGGAAAAATTTGACTTGGCTACTTTTGACATCTCAATCAGCACAGGATAATAACCATCAGCGCCACAGTAACTCAGGTCTATTTTATTAGGTCTTTTCTGTGGCTCATGTTTGCTGCTGAGACAGTGGCTACCATGACTAGCCTCAGAAAATTCAGAAAGTTCCTTGTGGATGCTTAAAATATCTGTGTCATCCCAGCAAGCCATATCGTTTCTATGATTCAATTTACATTTTTGAAAGCTATTCTTAATGGGCTGTTTAAGGGCTATCAGGGAATCTCCTGATCCTTGGTCTGCAGTCTTATCAAATGTCTTAATCAATGAGGACACTTTTGAAACATGTTTATTGTTCCTTGGACCAGGGACTGGCAAATTCAGCTTTTTCCTTTCCGTGGCAAAGGTATTATTTTTAGCAATCCTTTTCTCCTCTGGAGTACACTTTGGTAACTGCTGGAATGTTGAAGCCCATTTTGTATGTTCGTTGTTTCTTACTGTTAGTTTGTTACACGCATTGCTTTTCTTGATGGTATGGTTTAACGTCCCTGGGTGAAATTTAGCAGAGAATTGGAGGGCAAAGTCAGGTGAAATGGCAAGATCTGGTTCATTGTAAGAGTCTTCAAGTTCTGCCACACACAAACTTTTGAAGGCCCGATCTGTGAGACTGCTCACCTCTCTGTCTGTGTCATCCAGGAGACTCCCAATACTTGAGGAGTCACTATGTCCTTCTGTATGTTTCTTATTTCCCTGCATTGTTCATGGGAGTCATGGATGAATTATCCAAAGGATTAATTTCAGGTGTCAAACAGGCAGATGATTGTGTAGGATGGTTCCAGCTGTTTGCAATTCACAAGTGCAAAGCGATTCCTCCAGACGGTGCTGCTGGACATCGATTCATCTTACGGAATAGCTGAAGGAAACTTTCTTTTCTGCAAAGCCAAAAATTATAAATTATATTTTTTTCTATATTAACCCTATTAGGCAGAGAGCATTTACTAGATATATCAGTCACTGACTAATTTGCTCCTACACGTATTCTAAACAAGATGCTAGTGACACAATAAACAACATGAAAAATAATTGGTTTGTTGGTCAGTTTGAGTAGTTCATGGTAAATAGTTTAATTTCTGGAAAGTGCCATAAAAAAAAAAGTGTTTTCACCTCAGATTCTTCACTTGGGCTCTTAAACAAGGATATAAGAGCCAAATTTCACGTACTTCCCTTTCCATACCTCCAACCATAAACACTTCCAAGTGCTGTGGTGTATTTAGCTAGGAAGGTTAGCCATTTTTTTGGCCAGGAAGAATTAGTAATAAAAAGGAAGAAACGTTACTTAATGAAAGAAAGTTTGATAAAACCTACTTGTCAAGATATCATAATTATAATGTAAAATATTTTGTGAAATATAAAGTTACAGAAGATTATATTTTCACTTACTTGTTAGCACATGAGTGTGGAAAATGAAGTCTATAGAGATGAACCTGCTCGTATCAGGCTGGAGCTTTGCTGTGATAATTACCCTGAGCAGACCCTTGTTTGAGAAAGTGGAATGGCACCCCAGGTAAAGAGGATTTACTGTGCATTAGCATGTTCCAAGCAAACATTGCTGGGGTAAAATCCTTTAGACACCCATATCCAGATATGGTTGGTTGGTATATTGAAACTGAAGAGGCTGCTAATACCAGCTTAGCCAGCAGAAGGCAGGAGTGCCTAGGGGACTCTAGCAGACCCACTAAAGGAGCACAGGGAACATTTGGTTTCAGTTCCAGAACTGCTGAGAGCAAAAGGTAACCCATTCAACACAACTGAAAATATCATAGCCTTCCATTAATCCCTGATTATGATGCACAGTCAGGGCCCACAGCATTGTGGGTTTTGTCTAGCTCCACATCACTCTGAAGACAGGATGGGGGAATCTTTGGATGGAACAAGTACAAGCGAAATAGACCCTTCAGCTATACTTGAAATCTATACACTAAAACTCTTTAAAATTTATTCTGTAAACTCTTTAGATACTTATTCTTGCATTCAAGGACTCAAGCAGGATATTGGCTAAACTACACCAAGACTCAGTTTAAAAACATATTCAAGAGCTAGCTAACAGGAAAGTCCTTTTATAATCCTTAAGGAAAGTCTGATTTGTACCTCCATTTCCTAGTACAATTGCATCATTTACTTGTGATGAGCTGAAACACCATGGTTCACATCTACAGTAGCTTCCAGCTTCTGTACAGGTGGAAGCTATCTCCATCTCGTGCTTGGATCCACTGTAGAACTGAGCAATGAAATCCAGATCCAGATTTCAGCCCCTCCAGCTGTCCAAATCCATGATTCCACTTTGGCCCATCTCAGTGAGACTCATGGAAAGGGCACATTTTTCCCTACGATAATTCAGTGCTGGTCAAAGTATGAAAAGTTAGAGAAACTGGGCTTAATCACCTGAGTTACTCAGGCTCAGTTGTTTCTTCAAATGAAAACACTCCTCACCTTTTCTATTAAAAAAACCCCCAAACCTCAGCCAACCTATTTTTAGACTCAAAGTATCAGAGTGAATCTTGATTCTGTCCTTTCAGTTATACAATTCCAATGACTTATGCAGAACCACAACAGGCTTACACCAGAAGTAAAGTGAGCTTAATAGAGCTTCTCATTTTTACTTTGTACATTTTTCCAAAGTGAGTTTCACTCCCACCCCCCACTGCACGTACATTTTTGTGTATAATGCAGTGAGAAAAAAGAGAAAACAAATGAAAGGCCATCCTGCTGTTGGTTTTGATTCTTAACTGTTACATGAGCGGGAAGTACAGGTACGTACCAGCCATGTAATTTGGCTTCTCATCTTTAGAACTCCCTCTCATGCTTGTATTTAGCTTCATTTCTGACCATCTTTAGTGAGGTAGAAATAGTCTAATGATGTAGATTCGACAGATGTGTCCCAGGATGTTTCCGACCTTCAGCATTTTTTGTTCTTAAGTGAACTCTGAAATTTGAAAACAAAGACATTTCTTTGCACAATCTGACAATTATCTTGTGCTGTATTCGTTCATTTACCTGTTCATTCACATTTTACAACTATTTTAGGAGTAATTTACAGGACTTCTTACCAAAAGAGGCAGGTATCCATCCCAGAGTGATAATAAGCAGATACTCTAAGGGTTTGGTAGCTTGTGGAGTGCAGTCAGGTTCCTAGCAAACACCTATCACACCCTCCAGCTCTCCCTGGTAGCCCCAGCAAGGACTAACAGCTGAGTGAGCAATGGTTTCCTGGCAGGCTACCCATTGCAAAGGCTGGGTGACGTCTCCAGGCTAAAAAGAGGGGTTATGCCAGATGACTTCTTCCCTGCTGCTATGTCCCTGCTGTGCCACCATTTCAGAGGGACTGTGGAGGAAAATGTGTGCCTTCACTCCACCCATATATGACTTCCTACTGTCAACAAGTAGACAGATGTCAATCTGGTGGACTGGGAACTAAAGCAGCTGAGGTTTGAAAGTCCATCCTTTTCACTGTCCCTGTTGTAAAGGGGAGGAAAGATCGGCAGCTGGGATGGTGAGGAGCACTAAACAAAACATTTTTTTGCTTCCGTGCATGAACCAGAGTCAGGAGAAGCTAAAGGAAAGCCCAGCTATGGTGAACGGGCATTGCTGCCATTCTTACACTATGGAGACCCCTAAGGCTCAGGCTAGTTTGTTTAATCTTTGCAAGAATATATCCATTTCCTACCAGGAGAACTGCCTGGTCCTGAGGTAATGCAAGTAGTACGTAGGTGTAGAAACACTAGATTTTCCTGAAGTAAGGATCTCCTCTAAGAGAGCTTTTGTGTCAGCCCATAGTATTCAAAACACGCTGGCAAAAGCGGCAACAAGGGCGCACCCACTGGGATGGTCTCCTACACCTTACCTAAGAAAGGACAGTTGTCAGTCTTAGTTTAGAGACAAGCCTGTACCAGCTGGAGCTTTTTGTGGTTTAAGATGTCTGAGTAAAAAAAAAGTAAAAAACAAAGAAAAAAAAATACAATGTTATGTCTGGTTGCAGCCAGATTTAAAGGGCATCCTCATTGCAGAGATGCATACTCAGTTATACCTTTGCTCAGAGATTAAATTACAATTTTACTGCTTCTGTGGCACTCTTAACTGTGCAAAGCCAACACAGCCATGGGAGATTGTGATTATGTTCTGGCTCACTCATCAACAGGGCTGTTGACTAAATTCCAGTGGCACAATGTTTATCACTATTTATTGGTGGTGGTGCCTGAACTAGGAGAGAGTTTGGCTTTCAGATCTCATGGACAGAGGTCTGAAGAAACATCTTGTTCCTTGTAAACTGAGAACATTTGCTGAAAAGTGAGTAGGGTAACAATAAACATGGAGATCATGATGTAATCTCAGCAATTATTTTCCTAGATGGAGTTGCTGTTACAAAAAAACCTCAGCACCACTGATTAAAAAAGAATAGCAACTGCCACTGTCTCTGAAACCCTTGTGAAGATCCTTGTCTCTCCTGGCCATAATATTAGTACTTGGGCAGTGTAATGTTTCAAGCTGGAAAAGCTGTATCTACACCAAACATTTGAGGTGCAGATCACTGCCAAGACTGGACTGAAACAGTAGCACTGTACCGATCTCTCTATCCCTTGTATAGGTATGATGGCAACTTTGAACTTGGCAAAGAAGCTGTTCATGGTTGGTTTAATAACCTGAAGTCCATTTCTTTACTTTTTTTAGACAAACATGGCAGCCAGCAAGCAAGGAACAGTGTTTGAGCTTAGGTCATGATTCAGCTACTTAAAACATTTAAGGTTGTCTGTATTTAGGCTTTTTTCAAATCAGAGGAAAGCAACGCTGGCCGTTTGGAACTGCTTGGGAAATGCTGAGAAACAGGTGAGGTGTTTGCAGTAGGCTTCACCTGATAGGAACTACCAAAAAAGCTTGCATAAATGTACAGATTTCAACAAGGTTAATCAGAAACCAACCTTCCCTCTCTTTTAAATAGGAGGCTTTTTTCAGTGGCTCTCTTAAGTGCCTAGCAAGTTGTGATGAGGAGGTTAAATTACAGAGACTATTCCTGGCCTGGCACAGACTGAATGTCAACTTTTTTCACTAGACAGGAGCTGGGCAAAACAGCAAACTTGGCTGGACTGTGTGACATCACTGCTGTTGCAATGTGTAAAGGGCCGGTTGGTTCCTCCACCCCTTTTAGGCTGGTATTTGGCTGAAATGTTGTGCCATGAGACATTGCGGTGGCATTTTGGCAGCACCCTTGGGAGTTGCATAGCAGTCTGAAGTCAGCAGTACTGCATTCTTCTTGATGACGGGAAAAGAAGGGAGAGGGAGGGAAGGTTTATTTTTTTTTATAATCCTTGTGAGCTGGTTTCTTCATGTAGTGCTCTCTGTATCACATTCACGCACAGCTCCAGCCCAAACTCACAGCCCTATGATGACTGCTGGTTGAGGTTTATTCAGTGGCATGCTCTACTCATACACACACTGCTGCTGTTGTTGTTGCTCTGGGCTTCTAGGGGCTCATCATGACAAATAGTTAGCGTTCTTACCCTGAGAAATAAGAGACTACCTAAACATCCCTTGCTCTGGGCTGCCTGGACTACGTGGGCTGGTCATAGTGGGCTGTATCGAGCCAAATGGTCCCTCTGGTCTGCCATGCTGCCTGGGAAGCTCCAGGCACACTGCCTCTCTGAGCAGCCCTCGGGGAGAGGACCACAACACCCCCACCAAGGAGGGGAGCTTCCTGGCAAGGGAGACAGTGGTGCTCCAGACACACTTCCACAAACTGTCAAGAAAGGCAATTTCTGGATTAAGATGGTGATAAGGTGAAAGCTATTAGCACAAGCTTCCATTTCCCTCATCTGACAAGATCGCTTTAATCTGTGCTTTGTGGTCATAAAGGGTGGCCAAAGTGAATTCTCCTGCTTGGGGGGAAGGGAATTTTCTCAAGTACAAATACCCACTCCAGCTGATGGAGGGTGAAGAACTAGGTCAGTCCAGCTCAGGGTGAAGATCTCAAACAGTGACAGAAATGATTAGCATAGGACAAGGTGACCTCAGCTATTCCAGCATCGGGTCTATGACCATTGCACTGGGAAGCGAGGTGAAGGAACCATGTGTCTGGACCAAACCAGTGTAGACTGGGGTCCATTCCTCTTGAGGATTTGGCCCAGCAATTGTGTCTTGAACAGCTTGTCCTGGGCCAGAGAAGAGGAGACACTGTTCTTGACTTTGGGCCAACTTCTGTTCTCAGTTACACTGGTATAAATCTAGACTCATTTTACTGACGTCAGTAGAATAAGTGAGAACAGAATTGGTGACTCTAAATACATCTACTTCCTAAGCCGACACTGGTGCACTATCCAGAAGGCTACATAAGTAACTGTAACCACAGTAAAGTGAAATCCAACATCTCTGAAGAGCCAAACCTCACCCCCATGTGGCATTCAGACCAACATGTGAATGAAAGGCATTTGGAACCGATACCACATTGCTATGCCACCAAATCATGTCCTCTGGACAATTCTGATTTTCTAACCTGTATCACTCTCCTGGTTTTGGCTGAGATAGGGTTAATTTTCTTACTAGCAGCTGATATTGTGCTGTGTTTTAGATTTAGGATGAGAATAATGTTGATAGTGCACTAATATTTTAGCTGTGCTAAGCAGTCAAGGACTTTTCAGCTTCTCATACTGCCCTGCCAACAAGAAGACGGAGGGCACCCAAGAAGATGGGAGGGGGCACAGCCAGGACAGCTGAGCCAAGATGGCCAATGCAATATTCCATACCATGTGATGTCATGCTCAGCATATAACTGGGGAAGTTGGCTGGGACACAGTTTGGCTGGAGAACTAGCTGAGCATTGGTTTCAGGTGGTGAGCAATTTTGCTATGCATTACTTGTTCTGTATATTCTATTATTATTATTTTCCATCATATTAAACTGTCTTGATATCAACCCATGAGTTTTACCTTTTCCTTTTCAATTCTCTCCCCCATCCTACTGGGAAAGGAGGGAGGGAGTGAATGGCTGTGTGGTTCTTTTAGCTGCCTGCTGAGTTAAATCATGACAATCAATCACTCAACCACTAACAGAAGTACATTTGGGATAAAGTAATTTTTCTCTTTTCTGCAATATTCACTAGAATATCTACACCTAAGAGTGGTGTGGTAGATGTTGTGCAGTCTCAGACTGGACCAGCAGAGCTGGCTGGCAATCTGAATCACCATCCTATGGACACTGTAATCTTTTGGAAATGTGTTCGTGTGTGTACGTGATGGGAGGATGTTCTTAGATTGCTTTTGAAATTTAACATGTAATAAAGATTCTGAAGAAAAAATAAATTACAAATTTCAAAATTACATTCAGAATTTTAAAAAATACTTTTTCATTTCAGATTATTGGCCTATTTTTACACTATAGGCCATGTGAAGTAGCATGTAATATATACTATTTTTGCTATTATGGTATATTATTACTGTCCTTAAGTCAGGGGAGTGCTATTTAATAGTAGCTGAAACATTCCATTTTATTTTCCACATCAAACAATACTCTGATGGTATTGCAACAGAGAGTGTGATCTTGTTTTGAAATTTCCCTAAGTAAATACACCAAGTGATAAAAAAAAAATTCCAATTATGTTTCTAAGGAAAATGTCATTAAAATGAATATGATTGTGATTTTATTTGTTTAATCAAACCATTTTTTTCTGAAGAAGAACATCTGAAGTCTTTTCCTCTCAGTGAGCTCTACTGAAGCTAGTGCATCTGTTGCCATAGGAGCTGGAACAGGGGACTCAGACTCACAGCTCAAGGAAGGTCAGTGCAACCTGATGGAAGCATGAATGTGAGGAGGGAGTGTATCTAGCTAAATGACCTTGTGTTATGTATCCTGCTCTGTCCTTTCCCCAAAGGATGTGAACCTCTTCCAGGCCCCAGCTGGAATGCTTACCTCTTCAGCTCAGACCACAAAGCTTCAAGCACTGAGATATGAAGACACAACAGGAGGAACAGAGATGGCTTGTGCCAGCTATGGAGAATCATGTCAAGTCGCCCTACCTTTCCCTTTCTGGTTCAATGGCAAAGACCCAACAATTATTTCCATCTGGTCTCCAGACTGCCTTTCCCAATGTCCTTCAAATGCCCCATCCTGCCAAGAGGCCTGTCAAGTCTGGAAGATGTTGTGTCTCAGAATGGATTGTATCTGGACCTTTCTTGAAACTCCTGTTCACTCCTTCCGTTACCTGAAGCCTATCCACTGCCTTTGAAGAGTCAGTAACACACAGAAATGATGGAGGAAGACAAAGGCACAGAGTGCATGACTAACACAGGCAAAGAGCAGGTGCAGCACTTGACAAACAGTACAAGCCGAGAATCACAAGGCAAAGGGATGATGCACCTCCCATGACCTGAGGTCAGTACAGACAAGTGACATTTAAGCAACTGAACCCAAACAGTGCATTTCTTGGCATTAAATGTCTGACTGGAAAAGGCCACTGTCTGTAACTAGGTCAGTCATTATATACTGAGATATTTATACAGCTCCCCAGTAATATGGTACATGAACACCTCCTGGCTATTTATCCTTACAAACACTCCCACTGCAAGCAGGATTTCTGTCTCATTTACAGATCAGCAGCTAAGGCCCAGCTTCAACTGACTGATTTGCCCAAGATCAAACAGGGCATCTGTGGCAGGGCAGGGAACCAAATCTGTTTTCTGAATCACACAAGAGCAGCTCAACCTTTGTTAGTTAAGGCAAAAATGTGCTTTCCACTGCCCTTCAACGGCATGATACTTAACCATGAGCCTCTGCAGAAACCCCCAAACTTCAACTGAGTATGATGATGTAGCTTGGCATTATATTCTATAGTGTAATCCATGAGTTTGCAAGGTGACTGACTTACTGCTAAGATCTCAGTTCCACCTCAGGTTCTTGATACCTCTCTGAGATCATGAAGGCTCAAGCCTTCCTCACTAGTTCAAGGTGACAACTGACATTGCATTGGTACAGCCTCTCACTTAGCACTGACAGGATTTTGGCTGATTAGACAGGTATTCATCTCCTTTCATTTAGTCCCAAGCAAAGCTTAAGAGGATGAAAGCTTCTGAGTTTTCACTTCCTGAGCGGAAGAAAGGCGATTTTCCCACAGTAGAGGGAAAGTTGTATGGTATCGCAGCATCGCAGTGGCTAGAGATGGGAGATGACAAGGAGGGAAGGGAAGAAAAACATATGGAGAAGAAAATAAAAGTAATGGCCTGGATGCCTTGTAAAGGAGCATGCCTGACAGTCCCAGCCCCTGTCATGGGAAAATTGTAATGATACCAGCAAGTACGCTAGACACAAGAGAGAAGCAGGTGTATTCTCTGTGACCTACACAAGGAAATCTGCAGCTATCAAGCAGCTATGCCTCATTTCTCTTTGCAGGCTGGGGAATCTGAAACCATCCCCCACTTACACTGCCATCCTCATCAGCCCCAGCACACCGCTACCATCTGCACTGTCAAGTTCACACTTAGACCACTTAAGCTTCTTGACAAGGAGAGTCTGACCCACACCCACTCACACAGGATACAGTCTCAGGAAATAACAGGCTTTCAGAAAACAAGTATTATTCTTTTAATGGGAGTCTCACCTGCTCCTTTCCTTTATATCTTCTGGGTATGTCCAGGGTTTGGACAAGGATTTTTCTGGGCTTAAAGAAAAGCATAAAAAAAAAAAAAAAGAATTCAAGCCATTTGTAGGTGCTAGGTTCAAAATGCTTAGGTCAAGTTCTAAGTGGTTTTATAGCACACTGAATTCTACGGGATTTAGGGACATCCTGAAATACCTGTCATGTTACCATAGGCTAACAGGTATATGTACCAGAGTGGGGAAGAGAAGGTGCAGACTTTGGTTTTCAAGGTTTTCTGGAATAGGAAAATAGAGCTGGAATTCTGCATAAATAGAACTATTTCTTACTTACACCTTGCTATCGCTTTCAAGTGCAGTCAAGTGAGCTCAGTTCTTGAGCAAGCAGTGTGGCAGGGAGGGAAACACACACTTATATACATGCCAGAACATATGACTCAAGCACACAACCATCCATTTGCATAACATCTTTCCTCCGATGACAAACCCCTCCTCAACCATTTGTGATGATAACAGAGACATTCCAGTTGAAGAACAAAAGCTGTAGCTTGCCTTGCTCCTGCCTCCTATCTGGAAGATGGCCATGGGACACCAAGCAATCTACCCATGGGAGGACTTTGAGAGGGCAGGGGAGAGCCCTCCCACCCTTGCCCCCAAGTGTTATTTCTGGAGGCCACACTATTTTCCTCCTTCTGAGGAGGAAAAGCTGGCCAGTGGTCTCATTCTGAACAAGATGGAAACTCCTTCCAGTTCCCTCTTACTCCTTCCAGTTCCCTCTTCACTGTACAACAGGGGTTCTTTTTTTTTAACTTCCCCTGGGAAATGAAGATTCTCTCTCCCTATTCAGAGACTGATTCATTGTTATGACTGACTGGTGTGTCCCCAAGGCACTTCCTCATTCTTTTACAGTTGATATGCTAAGGGATTTCTTGTGATTATTCTGTGAAGGATACATGCAAAAGACAGAAAGGGAAATAACAAGAATTTTAAGCAGAATCTACACATATTCCATAAGAGAGACCCCAATGACTTTGGCTGAATCAGTCCCTCAGCAACCTCAGTGATGCTGTCATTGCAGTGCTTCTCCAGGTCCCCCAGACCTCCTAAATAGACCTGCAGCCAGGCAATAGCATCACCTGCAGCCTAGTGATGTCACCAGCCACTACTTCTTCCCCATCCCACCCTTCTCCTCAGTTCTGCCCCACAGCCCATGTGGCAATTCTACCTGTCTATGGCTTCATTCAATTAACAGGCCTGGTCACAACTGCTGTAGTTCAAAGAATTATTTCTCAGTTTTGGAGAAACAGACTAAGTCCTAATGTCACTACTTCAAAGCAGATCAGTCAAAACAACTAGTCTCAGTGAACAACAATATCATGGTCAGGAATGCTGCCTCGCTGCCCCAGCACAAATCCTGGATGCAGTTAGCAGGGTCTGGTTCCCTCTGAACATACTGCTGCTTCTGCACCAACATCCCAGACAGCCCTGGGCACTTACTCCCGTTTCTGCACAATGGAGTCCTGTGCTTTGAAACATGCAAAGGATGGGGACAGGGAAAGACCTGAAATACATCTCAACACAGCAGAAGCCATCAAAGTGTGCAGAATTGTACAAGGGTCTACAATGAAGCTGACAGGCCAGCCAAGCCAACCTTAAGATATGACAGGTTATGTCTGGTCCAGGTAAAGGTGATAGACAAAGGCACATCTGAGACTGAGAATCTGCAGTAGCTGTAATCTGCCAGATACTGCTGTTTGCTGACTTTGCACATTAATGTGTAGCCAAATGTTAACCACATGCATCTCTTTTAGACACATTTCCAAAAATTGCAGGGTTTTTCATCTCTATCTTTTCCAAGTGGAAAGTATGAGTTACGTGGCCTTCATGTACCTGACTGTCACAGCCCTATCACGGTTCCCAAAACAGCCCAAGACGAGGTGTGTAAGTAACAGGGAAAGCATCCCTGAAACTACTGGGATGCAGCTATGTGAGAGACTGAAAATAAAGATGCATCACTATCTGACCTGCTTGGCTCATAAGGAGGTTGGTCTGACTGTTACTAGATGATTTAGATTAATCATTACTAGCTGATGCCTTCTTGTATATCATTATTTGCAAGCACAGAGGATGGATGATAAAGAACCCTAGGGCTATAATTAAATATCTCCTTTCTATACATGTACAAAGAGGATCATTTGGCAGGGGAACCCAAGGGAGAGGGAAATCTTACTTTTGGGGAAGAGTTGTTCTCTTATGGCTTCAATGCTACCTCAGTTTCTCTGGGGCTGCTAAGGGACAAGGGTCTCAGTGGCAATCTCTGATCACGCACACTTGAAAGCCATAAAAACCTGGCAAGAAGCAACATAGTCACAACACACCAAGCTTAATACACACACTTTTTTTTTTTTTTCTTTTTAAATACACCTTTAGATATATATATATAAGCTATCACTGACCCACCCAAAAACATATGTAGGCTTGATTGAAGAGGGACAACCTTTTCTCAAGGGTAAAGTTCCCCTAGAAGTGCACACATGCAGCCCCCACTATGTTCCCTTTCCCCACACACCTGTCAGCTGGCTCACAGACCTCTGGTCCCAAAATGCGACACTACCTCAGGCCATGCACGCTAGCTCTAAAAGCAATGGACTCACCCACTCGCTTATAGTAGACAAAGCTCTGCGTGACCTGGCGCCCGGGCTGCAGGCAAGACAGCACAGTGAACCCTGCAGCTAAAAAACACTTCCAGAATTTGTCAATTTTGCCAGCAACTTTCTGTGCCTGTAAACTCAGCTAGACTAAAGAAAGACCAATAGAGATGAGTGGTATTTTTCTCCCAACCTGTCTCATAGGGTTAGTTGGCTTTTTTTCTGGTCTTGGAGGGATTTACATTTTCATGGGCCTTTTGCAGAGCTCCAGTAATGCAAGGACAGACAAGACAAACATTTCAGAGAAGCAGGTAGGAATAAGAGGCTTCAGAGTGAAATTTCCGTGTGCTTTTGGCTTGCGGTGCAGGGATGCAATTATACCTGTATACTTCCACCCAGCTGTGGCCTTCAAGTTCACTGGTGAGTGCCTGTTATAACTGGTTTTGTAACTAACTTTTGAATATGTATGTAAATACCTTCCTAGTGACAAGCATGGAAGGAGGGAGAAATTTAGTTGTTTTGGAGCTCAAATATACTGCAAATCTTTTATTTGTTAGTATTTTCCACAGGCATTTCCTTCGAGCATTTAACAGAGGGCATTTAGTTTTTTACATGGTAAATTCCTTCAAGAACTGAAGGAAAAGCCATGGATTTTGAACCTGTCCAGAAAGCTTATTTCTCCTTCTTATCTCTTCACACTTTTCCTTCTCCCCAGCCTCCCTCCTAGCAATGGCAGAGGACTAGCAAGGAACCCTCTAGCTGATACTGTGCAAAGTCAGTGTGAAACAGTTGCTCTGACCTGCTGCTGGAAAATATTTCCCTATTCAGATTTAATCGGATTGCCTATTCACAGGACACTTAAAAAAGCATAAGCAGTTTGGCTTCTCAAGCTCAATTTTAATTATTTCCATTCTTATTTTGCTGCTGAGTTCTGCAACTAGGCTAAGAAAATGCAGTTCCTTGGGACGGCAGATTAAGAAGTTCTGCAACAACTGGACTCAGAAAAGCTTATGCCATTTCAGATTTTTTCCAGTGATTAAAATTGGATACAGGTCATAGTCACAGTCATTTATGGTGGCTGCTTAGCACTGCCTAGGTATTTGAACTATTTTACTTTTTCAGGCCCTGTAGCAAACTAATTGCTCTCTATAAAATATTTAAATTATTCTCTTCCTATGTGTTCCAAAAAAAGAATTAAAAATGCCTTCAAACCCCTATACAAATCACTAAAGTTTTTAAGAGTATCTTATCTGTAGGCAGTAATCATCTGGAAAATAAAATCAATGTATATTTGCTTAAAGTTGCTTACAGCACAATGCACAGGACAATTAAATGGATCTTCATAGCAATTTCTTGGTCTTTTAAAAAGATCATAACCCTTTACCAAACAATTATGTCACAAACAGTAACCACAGCATACAAATCTATATGTATGTCTCTTTCCACACACAGACTTTCAGAGACAATCCTGCATTTTTCAGAGCAGAAAAAAGCTGGACAAAATGAAAGGACTTTCCACCTCTAATCACCGAAAAGAAGATATAAATGCTACTTGATTTCTCGTATTTGATCAATTACACAACTGATCCTTGAGTGCACACACATTCACATGCTCAGACACCACCACTCTCTACCATTTCCCTGCTGTAAAAACACCCATACGCTTCCCCCTTACCTTCTGCGCTGCAGTTTCCTGATCAGGGACAGTGCAGGGCTGCGCTTTCTTCCCTTAAGTCAAAGCCCCAGCACGTTTTACAGCAGCCTGCTTACTATTAGCACTTCCCATTATTTATGCGTTTTGGACTCTCCTTCTGAACATGGTTATCTTAATAGAAACAACCACTGACAAATAAATAAAACAATAAAAGTGGAAGAGCTAACCCTCGAGCCCTTGCAGACCTGCCCAGCCAGGTGAAGTGAAGTGAGCAAGGAATCCAAAGTTAGTAAAATGTATTTAAATAGTTATCATGCAAGGGGAAACCAAACGGAGATCATGGTGGGGAAGAGGCAAACATACGTATTGGAATAACCATGCGGTGTCAAGTAACAGACAGATGAAACAAACAGTCATCAGCTATTTTTACATTCAGATTCGCCACTGGTAATGCTTCAGAGATAACTAATACAGAAAGCAATGCTGTGCGATTGGCTCGCTACTGCCAGTGATTCAAACCTTAAAGCACTGCATTTTTGTACCTACAGGTGGGAGTCAAAATTTTTATTAAGGTCACGATTAAAAATACTGTGTAAGAAGTATGCACATGAGTAACACATTACTGTCCTACTGGTGCTTTTTCATAAATAGCTCATTTCATCATCAGGGCTGGACAAATGTATCCAGTGTTCTTGGAGTAAGGACCCCATTCCACTGTCCTTCCAAAGCAAACAAGACCAGCCGCCCTCCTGGGAGGCACATGCCAGCATTGGGTTTCATTTGGCGAACTGCAATAGGATGTTGAATAATAGGGGAAATATGCCGTGAAGTCAACAGGCTAAGTTTTTATAGTGCAGATATAAACAATGGATTGCACCCTGTGCCACGCTGAGTGCACAGAGCTCCTTACTGAAGTCGTGGGGCTCTCTCGGGGCTCAGCATCACACTGGGCTTGAGCCATAGCCTGCAGCAAAATGAAGAGCAGAATCTTCTGCGCTTACAGCCCAACTCCTGCTGCCATGGCAAAGCAGGGCTCCACATGAGCCCAACGCTCGTTTGCATTTTAAAAAGAGCTGCTAATTACATTGCTACAGCATGAGCAAGGCAACAACCATGTGGTAGCTGCTTCCTGAGAATCTCCAAGCACCAGGAGGCTTGTGATGAACTAATCCTCCCTGCGATCCAAGTACAGCCTAAGCTTACCAGTCCTTGGAGGGACAATGACCTGCCTTCTCCAAAGCAAGTTTCAGCTTTGAATTCAGAGGTGTAGCATTCACCTTAGATCCCAGCAGAAAGATTTTGCAAAGCCCACTCTCAAACTCCTGGTCTGGGCTTTTGGTGCTTGAGTGCTTCTCCTAACTCAGCCCAAACCGATGGCTGGTCTTGCCAAACATCAGGGCACTTCTGCTAAGTTCTGCCCCCAAACTACACACTTCGAACACTTACCCACACCCTGCACCCATGAGAGCACTTACGCACAATGATCTGGTGAACTGAGACACGGGACAGAAGTGGTGCACACTGAAAAAAAAAGAAAAGTTTGGGATGAAAACAGACAGCAGAAAAGTAGTTTTCAGGCACCCACTGCCACTAATGCAGGCAAAACTGTCTGTATGCGTGTGTCTGTCTCTCCCACACATTTCTAAAGAGGGGTGGAATGTATTTCTGGAATACTTGTGCTAAAAATAAACCCATCCCTGCTGTCTATGAAGAGAGGCAGGTATAGCCCTGCTTTCTATAAGCCCATGAACTCGTGAACTGCTTAGAGGCTGAATCGCAACTAGGAAGACCCCTGTGGAAATTGTAACTGGAGGAAGGGTGGCTGATTGCTTGGAAAATCCAAAACAGGCCTCTCACACAAAAGCAGCTGGGGTTAACTCTGTTCATCATGATGAATGTGCTTTACAGACCCCAGCTTTGAAAGGACTCAAATCTTTGGATAGGCATTATGCTTATTCAAATATGATGATAATAAATACATATATTTGCAAATTCAGTGCTCAGATGAGACTCTGGGATCAGATGGCCTGTCATTAAAATAAAACCACTTCTGGGGAAAATTACTGAATAATACACAGCAAACACAACCCAGTGGCACTTAGATGTTGTTATCCTGCTCCCAGGAAATTTAAAAAGCAAAAGTTCCTGCTGCTTCCTTTCAGCGAGTGTAGAGCAACAACAGATCACACTGAACTTTTGTAGACAGCAATTCGGACTGAAATTCTAAATTTATATGCAAACAGTATGCAATTTGCATACATATATCCATGGAAAATGTATGTATGTATGCATGTATAAACCACTCCATCTTGCACACACACACTTGAAACTTTATATGCTTGGTCGGGCAGAGAATAGAGACATGAGAGCCTTATGCAAGAGCAGTAGTTTTCAGACTTTTCTGACTTGTATCCCATCCCTTAACACTTTCTCCAGGGAAATAAATGGAGTTCTGTCCTACTGAGAGAGTAATTTTTTTTCCCTTTGTTACCTTAGCTGCAAATCCCAGAGAGGCAGTATGCAGACCCCCAGGGGTCAATAGACCAATCACATGCAAAAAGTCCCTGGTACATGGAAACCAAAAAGTGGAACTGATTATAAACAGAAATGAAAACATGCCACCCTAGACTAGGAAAACGCAAGCATCAAACTGTTTTGGTTGTAGAAAGAAAACACTTTATAATTCTCATGGCATTAACAAGCAAGGGGCCTATTTAATAACCCATGAGAACAATACGACTTTATTGAGTTTTTGGTTCTTTGTTTACAGCATTTTTTTGTCCAGCAGAGCAATGCAGGTTCAGTGCTTACCTGGCAGCCACAGACTGAATGATTTGTTGACTGTTATCACAGTCAGTGCAATAACTTGATCTCTGGGCACCGGACAGATGAGTGCAGAGCATTGGCTGGACAGAGCAGCCTCAGGGTCATATCAGCTAAACAAAAGCAGTAAACCAAGGACTAGAACATGTCCCCCACAGCAGGAGAGCACTTTCATCTGCTCTGCCTGTTGATCCCCACACTCACAGGCAGATATTGTTGTGCCCTGACTGAAGCCTTGCAAGGCCTGTGCTTCTCTGGGGGTGTTTGTATTGCTGCTGCACTGCTGGGCACATCCAGGAGCAGACAGGCAGGTGCTACAATGCTAAACAAGGTGGCATGGTGCAAACCAGATACTGCTCCACCTGCCTCCTTTGGACAGCCCAAGGCCCCCCACCAAGCCCAAGCTTGTTTTCCAGCAAGGGGGCTTCACCTCCATGGGACTTGTACAGATGGGGAGGTGGCTGCCAGTTCTATCCCATTCCTGCAGCATGTCAGCAGCCTGGACCCAAATCCCTTCCTTCCTTGCTCAGGGTGATCTGAATAGACACCTCCTCTGATTATGGATATGCTCCCAGTTTCTGGAGACAGTGTGCTTCACTTGCTCCTCTTACAATCTTTGCATTTCAGGCTTTGCTGAAGCATTCATTTACAATGACTGAAAATGAATTGAGGTCTTCGGTTTTGCATTCTCCTCTAGGAGACATTGGACTTGCCTAAGCATCTGCACATTTTCTACTAAATACGAAAGCATTGCTGCTTCCTCCTGCAGCTGGACTTTGTGCAAAATCTCTGGTCAGACCTACCCCCCGTCCCTGTCTCCAGGAGGCAGCAGAGACCTGAAGGTCCTAAGGGAGGAAGTTGTCTCGGTATTGCTACAGGTATTTTCACACTCAAAGGGTAACAAGATCAAGGCTGCATGTTTTGCTCAGCACCTCCTGCTAGCCAACACAGGCCATGCTGCACCTGGTATCAGGGGAAATTACCGGCAGATTTCTGTCATATTCCTCTCTGCCTGTATTCTTTTCTGGGTCCAGCCCCTTCCACATCCAGGTTTGAACCAACTTCTGTTCTGACAAACCCAGCTGAGCAGATGTAGGTTAGGACAGAAGAATCCCCGGCACCTGAGAAACAGTTGCGGTCCTGTGGCCTCTTCTCTTGGGGCTATTTCTCCACCTTGCTGGAAGGGCTGTTTATCCGCCTCTACCGCAGAGTTTGTGCAATGAGACAGGTGCAGAACTCACCCACAGCCTCTCTCCAAGGCTACTCCTTAGGGCTCAAACCTTGGCAGTAGCTGGAGTTTATTGGTCCCCATTCCAAGGACTCCTAGAGCTCTGACAAGAAGAAATTCTAATTTTTGAAGCCCTTGGAGCTTTCTTTATTTGTCTTTATTGCAGCTCCAAATGAAGTAAAAATCCTCTGAAAAAGGAAGCTCTGGAACAAATTTCAGCATAGTTCAAGGAAAAAGAAATATTTCCTTGATTTCACCTTTCAAAATTTTATAATGTGGGGTTTAATATAATACAATAACAAAATTATTTTCATCCCACCCTCAGAAAGTAGTAAAAGATATTATTTTTCAACAAACAAAATGCTATACTTCTTATCTGAAATCAGATTTCTTATGAAACCAACAAACTTTGCTACATTTCAGCATTGACTGCATTTGTGATCGCTGGCACACATTGGTTCTACCATCTTGTTGTTCATCTGTGATTACAACCTTAAATTAAACTTTAAAAGAATTTCTATAGCCTGATCTGCTCTCCCTGCTGCTGCCCCATCAATACCACCCAGACTCAGCTGACTCAGAGACGACTCCTCTGGATTCCAGCACCAAACACTCATCCTAAAACTCTGGGAGGTGCCCAGCCATGGCACTAGACTGGGGCTCAACAGCCCTCTTATGGCTTTCAGGGACCGAACGTAGACTAGAAGGACTCTAAAGACACAGCCTCAGTGATGGTTTTGGCAAAGATGTCAGTCACAACCACATCTTACTTATTTCCCCCAAATCAAACCCACTCTTCAGTCAGGAGCAAAGTCTTGCTTTTGCCAGTAAGACAGCTGCCTCACAAACGTTGATTGTACCTGCAGAACCCCAAAAAGATGCTTTTGCATAACTGTTTCACTATTAAACATTCTGCCAAGAGCGGAAGACAGATGCGGCAGATCAGAAACTTACTACAGGAAATGCTAAACACGAGTGTTTAGCAAGTAAGGGTTTAATCCTGCAAAGCACTTTTCTACCTGGGCAAATTTTTCAAAGGGATTGCACTAAAAGAGCAAAAAAACCCATGGTAGGTACCTATCTGCCCTCTGGGCATTGATTTACCTTGGAAGTCTTTCTCTTCAGGAATTGTCAGTGAAATCAGCAGGAACTGACAGCACTTTGCAGTTTGTAGGAGAGGTTCAGCCTGTCCCAGAACATGCAATGAATCAGTCTTTCGACTAAAGGTTAAGAAATGAGCACACTTGTGACAGGTCAGATGAGGGAAAAAATGTCTGTGAGTAGTCAGTGATCTAAAAAATAGTTCTCTTTAAAAACATTAGGTAGAAGCCAGTGACATTTAGAGACATTAGGACAAATGCATTAGGTATTTTATAAACATAGCTATAATCCATCTAATTTAAGAAAAGAGGTTGGAGGAATGTGGAGTTACTGGCCTAGCGTAAATATTTCCTATTTACAAATCACAAAGTAAAAACCGGAGACCACAAGCTAATTAAAATAGCTGGACAGCAACGGTGGGAAACATAAGATGCTATTTTTAGGGGATCATATGAGAGTCCGAGCAGCTAGAAGTCTAGTCAACTTGGAAGTGTCACATGGCTGCTCTCAGAGCCCTTTGCACTGTATCACCCTGCCACAAACAAGGTGAACTAGCCAGTATGATTTTTGTTCCAGGCCAGATTTCATGCAATACTTTGCATTTTACACAACACATTGGGTGAATTTCCATGGAAGTTTCCACAGAACCACTGTCCCTCTCCTGTGCCAGGTTCTCTTGCAACAGAGAGATGGGGTTTGGGCAGTGTTTGCAGGGCTGACTCCCTGCAAATCCTGGTAAATACTGATGTTTTACAAAAGGAACTTGTGTTATGCTGTAGTACAGCTGGTATTGCAGAGGTAGCTGTGGTTCAAATACGGGCTTATCTCTGAGTGGCAAGTGGTGAAAAGAGAAAAGATAAAACATTAAAACGTGTTACAGGCTGATGAGCTTGCCAGAGTTACATGGGTTTTCATTTTGTGGTTTGCAGAATACACTTGCTGTGGGCCAAGAAGAGGAAACAGTGAAGCACAGAAGAAGAAAATATGAGAAATTTATTCCTCAGCAGTCACTGAAGTTTCAAAACATATCTACATTATCTCAAAAGCTCATAACACTGTAGAATGTGTTCACAAAATACTGGGGTGCAAAATACCTACCTGCATGGTTTTGTGCTGGAGCAGTGAGGTGAAGACCAGCTTGTCTTAGGAGAGAGGTTTCAGCCCAGATGTGAATCAGACTGGGAAAGAATTTAAATTTGTACTTCCTCCTTCTCAAACCAGCTATCTTCCTAGCTCAAAACCCTTTCCCAGAAAAGGAGTATTAGAAACCACAAAAGATTTTAAAAATATTTCAGTTTTGCATATCTTGGCAGAAAAATGGGCACCACTAGTGTGCCAGCCACAGCAAACAAAATTGCCTAACCTGTTTCCAGTCCACTAGCAGATCAGAGTGCACCAGATAACTGCAAAAAGCAACAGAGCTTTTTGCCTTTTTCCCATCCCAGTAATCTGAGGAATTATAACACTGTATTTCTAAAATGCTATGATTTAAGTCACGGTTAAGAACAGTAAGTAATCTAAAACTGGCATTCAGTAAAAGAGGAAGCACTGGAGAGAGAACTAGAAGTTTATGTCCAGCCTTTCAGAAAAAGCCAACATGCAATTGTTCAAGGTTTTGCTGAATGTCAGGAATGGAAGATTAACAAACCAACAGATTGTGATGCAGCAAGATTATCAGTGCTAGCAGGAGGAATTCACACAGACACAGAAAGGCCACAAACAGCTAAAAACCTGGTCTGAAAGATAGCAAATGTGCTTCTCTGCAGAAGAGTGCTAAATAATGACTGAGAAGAAAAGAGCCAAATGAGGAACAGAAAGCAACCACTGCAGAAAAGCGAGAAAACAGAAATGCGATAATCAGAAACAGAGCTCAGTTGTGCAGATTCACTGCAAAAATCAGTCCCAGCTCCTCCGCCAGCAGAACACCTGAGCTGTTCCACCCAGCCCAGGACCTGGCTGCAAGGTCCTTGGCACAATCTGCCTGGAGAATTGGGTGGCCTGGAAAACTAGGGACAGATCTTCGTCCTTTCCCCGTAGCTGAACTTGGAAAATAGTGTCAGTGAGGTATGTGGAGTAGATAGGAAGACAGGACCAGAGAACCCCCTAAGAACCCTCCAGGCCCTAAAAGCTATGTCACAACTCCTTAATGAGGATTAGCCAGATGAGTTTCAGGTAACCAGAGACTACTCTGAGCAGTAAAGCGATCCTGGGACTGAAATTCACTGTACCAAATGTACTAAAGTGGCTGGTATTAATAAACTGACAAGTGCAAACAAAAGAATTCTTCTTTAATCTCATTCCATTAAGGAAAGGGCATGTGGTTTGAATTATGATCATATAAACCACTGATTTCAGGCACTTTTTAAAGGTTTGTAGTCTGCAAAGCTCATTAGAAAATTTATGCTGTCAAATATTTGAAGACAAATATAATGAGAATAAAGAGATAAATATTTTTTAAAAAATGTATCAATTGGTTTCCTTTAAACTTTGCAAAGGCTTTTTAGGCAAAAAGATAAACATAAACCAAATAATAAAATTATTACTGGTGAAAATTCCAATCCTGCAAACATGTATGTGATTAATTATCTTCCTGCAGAGATCTGGGGCCCTTCTCTTAGGAACAAAACTAAACATGTTTGCAGAATCAGGGCTGTAAGCAAATCCATAACATTACTCATACAGATATTCTCAGTGATTTCAGCAGAAGTGTTTACACACAATGTAGAACACAGATTGAAGCATTTAGGCACTGCAAGCTCAAAGCACATTTTTATTGCAATCTTTTTGTTATTGACAGAAAGTATTGCTGTTTCAAAATATAGCAATAATTCCCAAATCCAAGGTGTATCTGAAAGCCATTAAGAAAATGACTGTGTATGCAGGCAGGCCTGAACAAGGAGACAAGATTTGATGTCTCCACTGATGACACTTTCAACAGCGTCTACATCATTTGGGATCACAAATCCCATTGATTTCAATATTCCAACCCTGCCGAAGGACAGTCACCCCTCAGACATTTCAACGTGATGCATAGAAGCTGGATATTTTGGAAATTGATGTTGGCTGCAGAAGTAGCCTGGCAGATACGGCTGAGCCAGCTCCAATCAACAGAAACCCTTCCAGAGACATGAGTGGGAGCTGGCACATGCTCTGTTTGCTTATTGCTTTAAAGACAGAGCTTGTGATGTATTCCCAGAAGGGATGCTAGTGAGACTGTGGACTAGTCTTTTTCCAGCCTAGTTGAGCACAACAAGCATGAAACATCTCAGTATATGTAAAAAAACCCCCAACCCTCTACCAATTCTTAAAGTCTATGGATATTTTTTTTTTTTTTATAAAACCAATTGAAAAAATTCCAAGTTAGTAATGCAAGACCAGAAAATACAAAGAAAGCAAGGAACTGGTTGTGTAATAGAAAGTATTAAAATTAAACATTATTTAAAGAATAATATTTCTACATTGTTCAGCATTAGATGCTCTGATGTATGGTTAATTCCAGTGTCCTGAATCACTTTTTCCTTCGTACCTTTCACAGCTTTACCATTTATTTTGCCATTAATATAAAAAAAATGATAGTCACCAAATTCTCATAGTTGCTTTCAAAAATCATTTGCTGACTCACTGTTTCCACAGGATCATAGAATGGTTTGGGTTGGACCTTAACGATCATCTAGTTCTAACCCCCCTTCCTCCAGACCAGGTTGCCCAAAGCCCCATCCAACCTGGCCTTGAACACTTCCAGGGAGGGGGCATCCACAGCTTCTCTAGGCAACCTGTTCCAGTGCCTCACCACCCTCACAGGAAAGAATTTCTTCCTAATATCTAATCTATTCAGCTTAAACCGTTACCCCTTGTCCTATCACTCCATGCCCTTGTGAACAGTCCCTCTCCAGCTTTCCTGTAGGCCCCTTTAGGTACTGGAAGGTTGTTATAAGGTCTCCCTGGAGCCTTTTCTTCTCTAGGCTGAAGAACCCCAACTCTCCCAGCCTGTCTTCATAGGAGAGGTGCTCCAGCCTTCTGATCATCTTTGTGGTCCTTCTCTGGACTTGCTCCAACAGCTCCATGTCTTTCTTGTACTGGGACTCCAGAGCTGGATGTAGTACTTCAGGTGGGGTCTCACAAGAGCGGAGTAAAAGGGGAGAATCACGTCCCTTGACCTGCTGGTCATACTTCTTGTGATGCAACCCAGGATACGGTTGGCTTTCTAGGCTGTATGAGGGTACCTCAGATATAATCATACAGTTCTTATGTTTGCTATTTGAGTTACATTAGCTTGTGAAGCCCATGAGCTTTTAATAATAGTCATCAAGTATATTAGAGGTTTCCATTGCAGCCAGTACCAGAGTGAGCAAGCATCTGACCTTGCACTCAGAGAAGATGATCTATAAATCCAGGCCCGCATATACCTGGTCCTGTTGCTTAAGACAAAAAAAAACCCCAACTGTCAATTTGAATAAAATCGTGCTGCAAAACAGAGATTCATATCAAATACTTCTATTGGAATGCTTTCCAGATCTCACCTTTAAACATCTACAACATGCTCTGTTGACATGTTTTTAGATTCTGAGCAACTAAACTATATGCTCAAGGTTACATTGGGAACTTAACAGATAAGTCAGGAAGAGAATCCAGCTCTCTACTCTTCCAGCATTACGGACTATTCATCAGCTTATGCTGAGTCCTGGATGGGAATACTTCCAAGGGAAGATTTTTATTAGCACATTCTGCCTTCTGCAAATTACTATGATATGATCATAATGCCTTTGCGCTTTTGTCTACCTACTGGTAGTATTTAGAAAGTGCCTATTGCTCTTGAGTCTAGAGCTGCATAAACAACAACAATAATAATTAATAACTTTTGCAATTATCTGCTGCCAAATGAAATCTCATCTTCAGCTTCAACTGGATACATTCATCTATCTTAAGTTGTCTAGGGTTGCTATGCACTATCTAACTGTTGGTACGTTCCATCCCAAAGGTGGCTCTTTGGGAAACTTTGAAGCTCTATAAATAGAAGATATTGTTATTATTATTATTGAGAGGGGGCAGGAATGCAACAATTCACCCTCAGGGGACAGAGACACTCAAGAACACTTGTTTCAGCATTTGAATGCACAAACGGTTCACAATCAGTGATGTGAGGGAGAGAAAAGCTCTAGTGCAAAATATCCTGTATGAGCAAGAAGATCCAGTGGACAGAATCCATCACACCCAGTGCTGGTTTTTACAAGTTTAAACTGGCAATCTAGGCTCCCTTTCTCATCAACGGAGGGTAGCAGACACCTCTGGGAGGTTTGAAATGTCTTTCTTCCCACAGGAAGAATCACAGTCTCAGGACACAGTCTTCCCCATGGATGAGAGAGAAAGCCTTCCTGGCCAGCTCAGCCTAGTGCTGAGACAGCTGAGGAGAGGCGGCAGGACTCTGGCCCCCAGAAAGGGGACTGAAACCCAGAAATGGCTGAGATCCCCAGGTATACAAATGAAACGTGCACAGGAAGAGATGTAAAGGGAGTGGGGATACTGGGAAAGCCCTACAAAAATAAGGAAGGAATAAAGGGAAAACCGAAGTAATTGTTTTTCTTTTAAACTTTACGGGTCTAGTCCTATTTCTATGGCCTCCTTGCAAATCTTCCAGCAGGAAATATGAGCAGGTTAAGATTTTAAGATCAGATCAAAGGTGCTAAAACAAATTAAGCATTTTCCTCTAAGTCCCTTTATTTCAGCCTTCCCAAGCAAACCACACCAAGCTGTCACTCTGCCCGAGGAGCCCTGCGAACCATCCTGCTGCGCTCTCGGTGCTGAGCGAGCACCATACCCCCCGGCTGCCTTTGCCGTAAGCTTTTGCTTTCAGACACGAGGGTCATTCTTGACCACTACAACACAGCGGGATTTTAGAGCTAGGCTAAAAAGAGGAAGAGAGAAGGTGGATGCTGAAACTGTTGGCAAATCTGAGCAAGATAGGGTGCTATTGCCAGCAACAAGTTCACATAAACAAAGGTTGTTATATTTCACTTCAAAATCAGTCAGGAAACAGCATTTCACCGAGAAAGATGTACTAAAGAGATACATACCTACTCTTCCTCACAGAGAAAATCTGCCCATGCCGATGCCCTCCCTCCCCCACTGTGGCTAGGAGAAGGACTGCATGAAATGGCACGGCCGTGCACCCTGTGCAAACGAGGGGTGCCGAGCCACTCTGGGAGCGATATTCCCCAGGAGTGACACCTAACCCGCCTCCCCTCGACCCATGGCCCGCCAGCGCTGTGGGTGTTGCAGGATGACAACATAGCTCCCCCTCCTACATAATCAGGTGCCTAAAGGGCCTTTCAGACAGAGCCCATGCTGCTGACAGGAGTGACAAGCAAATGCTGCCTTTGCCTAAAAAGACAGGTGCTGTTTTGCAGTTAAAAGAGCCTTTAAGTCTGTTTCCTTTCACTGCTCATTTGACAGCCCTGGAAAGAGTGCATTTCCTCATCTCTCAATGTGCTGAGCACGAGGGCTGGAGGACAGAGGAGAGGGTGGCAGTGGCTTAGTCACACTTCAGCAGCTCTCTGCTTGGAAGCAGTGAGGGGGATGACTAGTTACAGCTCAACTTTTCCTTCAACTACATGAAGAATTTGCCTTAATAGTACCTCATTTTTCTCCAGAGGGCCAAAAAAGCGCAAATACAACCTGCCACTGGCAAAGACAACACCAACCAACCTCACTCTCGCTTGTGCCAAGAGTGAGGGAACTCAGGTATCAGGTAAACACTCACACTACAGTGCTGGAAACAATGGTCTGACCAGCAAGGCCTGAAAAGAGTGGAAAAACCAATAGCCATAAGCAGCAGTCATTAGCAATCTGGCACTGAGAAATGCTGCTAGTTAGAAGATCTTTGATTAATACTACTAAAGAGAAGAATCTCTGCCCACCTAGAGCTAGACATCTGCTGCCTAGTAAAAATGCCAGGATGGAAACTATTTATGCAGCTTCCGTCAAATAAATTTTTTTTGCTGCACTCTCCACACAATGGGATAGGCCACCAAATCCAGGTGGATGAAGGTGCCATGGTTCAGCCCAACTTTCCTCATAGTAGTCTGACATCTGTCAGGATGTGCCTCAGCAGGTTAGCCAAAGGAAAAGATTCAGGGAAATCCTTTGTGCATCCATTCAACTTATCTTTGTGCCAAGTGATGCGCATAAACCCCAATCCTCTCCCCCACGCAAACACTATTATTCAATGTCTTGAAAGAACATCAGAAAATATATCCTGTCTCTGACTGTGGCTAGGATTATCTTTCCACTGGTATTCATTAAGTGGTCCGTAGTTCCTAGATTGTAGAAATGGTAAAAAAAAAAATAATCATATCAGTTATCTGTCTTCTAGGCTGAAGACTCCTACTTATTTAATCTCTTCTCATGAAGGAAGACATTCTGCACTTCACCACACTTCTACTCTCTGTACCTTCTCAAATCTACTCTTATGACCTTTTTGAGGCGACAGTATTCAGAATACACGGGGACTCAATGCTATTCCTGATCCCTTTCCCAGTCTTCTATTTGCCTTTCTGACAGCTGAGCATGAAGCAGACATTTTGAAGGCATGAGTCTAGCCTACCAGCACAGAGACACAGACATCAGAGCTAACACAGAATACACTTTAGCAAAGCATCTTGGAAAACCCTGCTCCTTTTAGCTTTCTGTCAACACAGCCTTCTCCAGGCTACCCCATGAGCGTGTGCTGCATCCACAGCAGAGTCGAGACCTCAGTAACTCTTGATACCATGTGTGGAATATATGGCTCGCTTTAGCTTGTGCATGATCTCCTTAACTACTCCCATTCCCCATGCCTGATATTGATCCTAGCAACTACAACTAACAAAAAAAATGTTTCTTTTTCTGATGAATTTGCCATTCATTGTCAAAGCCCCACAGATAGGGAGTACTGAACTTGTGCTCATTAATTTGCATTCATGTAAACTGTACCACTGATGCAGGATGAGTACTGCAAATGCTTAAGCACAGGGATAAAGGAATGAGTCAGATGAGGAAAGTTATTTACAAGTATGTACAACCTAGGCTGGCACTGGTGATTTCAGGGCTTGATGCTACAATCAGTACAAGGTGCAGCACTCTGTTAGCCTTTCATGACTTAGCTGACAGGTACAAGATGAAATTGATTGCCCATTTCTAGGTCCACACCCTAGCCCTGGAAGTGTTTGCAGAGTTACAAGTATTTGATCTAGATTGCACTGAACTGAATTCAATCCCACCGAATGCCTTTCTGTTGGCTGCTGCTGGGTTTTGCATTACCCAGCTAAGACAGGTGACATCCAAGTCATTTAAGGGCTGAGGTGCCACCTTACCAAGTGAATTTTGCCAGCGTGTGGGTGCACTGGGGGGTGTGCTGCAGGGACCTCAACCTGCCACCTAGCACCCTCACTCTGGCACAGGAAGGTGTCCAAGCATGTTGGTGGCAGGTCTGTGCAGGGGGAACCAGTTGGGCTGAGTAGCTGCGTCCCAGGAGCTGCAACACAGGTGTCTGCACCAGAGACTGCTACTGACAGCTGGAGTCTTGGGCTCACGAGACAAACCCACACATTGTGGCAAGACACCTGGGGAAACCTTCCCTTAGAAGTTCTTGTGCATCTGTCATGTTGCTAATCATTTTATCCCAAGCATGATCTGTTTGCCTTGAAGTCAGAAATGCCTTCCATTTGTGGAGTTAATTCACAGTCTTAAGAACAATAGAAGGCAGGTTTTTGTGGTCAAATATATTGCTACATTAATAAATTCAGAATATTACGTGAAGCACAAAAAAGAAAAGAAGAAAATAAATTAACAGAAGCAGCCTGCATGACACACTAGAGAATTAAAGTGCCATTTTATTACACACACCTTAGAGTTAAAGTTTTAATTTTCTTTTAAAAGATAGCAATATATCATTTTCATCCTCCATGTTCAAAAACACTTAGAGAGGATGATTTGTTCTTTGTTGTAATCTACAGGACAAACAAAGCTGTAGTCAAGTGATGTTCACCAAATCCCTGCAATTTCACAGTGATAACAATTATTATTATTGTTTGTATTCATTATTGCTCTAATAAGGGACTTTTCTCCAAGGATCCTGATGTACTTTAAATACAAATGAATGAGTCTTCCCTAATCCCTCGTGAGCTGTTATGTAGTCTTATTTTACAAAGGGGTTACAAAGGAGGACACCGAGGCAGAGAAGGGTTACTGTCCTTATTTTCACAGGAACTGACTTCAAAACAGTTCCTAGTTAGTGGTTTGGCTTAGGTCAAAGCTCTAGCTCTAAGTCAGAGGCAGCTCCAGGAATTATTCCCAGCCCCTTGCTTGGGACATGCCTCCCTGTCCAGATGTATGGCTGCATACATTCATACAGTACAAGTACAGTAAGCGCCGCCACTTGTGGGTTTCACTTGCTCTGCTGAGCCGGCACTGAGGAGCTTTTAAAAGTGGAAAGGCATTCAGAGGCATCTTTTTCTTTTACAAGCTGCAGACATTTGCCTCTTAGCAAAGAAGGTCACCAACCAGGCATACAGATCTCAGTGGATATCACTGCAGCAGTTTCCAAATGGCTCCTCGATCCAGCAGCTCTCCCCACTGCCTTATATTGCAGACCAGCAGAGCTATATTTGGAGACAGATACAGGGGTTATGTTCCCAAGGGCCTCTGATGGAGTAAGTTCAGAGTGTGTTGTCATGATGGACATGCACACATGTGCCCTAGCAGAGTAGAGGTCAGCCATCATTCATGAATATGTGAAGACCACTTACAGTCCAGTTACAGCATATGGTAGTAACACGTGTTTCCCACCCACCCTGCTTTCTTCCCAGTAAGCTGCTACATTTTTAATGCCGCCATTAGCTCTTGGAACAATTGACAGCTTCAAGTCTTTCCCTGCAACAAGCTCCAATCTGGAAACTCCATGCAGCTTTCAATCACAAACCAAATGGCTAAAGATTTTGAGACAAGATTTCAATTCCAGAAGAGGAAGCCTGCCCAGTCAATCCTACACCTTTAATATAATTATTAATTATTCATAAACAACTATAAATGCACCTACCTCGTGCAATACCATTTGTCTTTGAAAATACCCTTGCTGAAATTGTCAGTAGGTGCCTGAGCTTTTCTCTTTCAGTACATCCACACCTAAGGCAAGGTTGCTGGCCCTAATGCTTCTAATGAGAGTCAAAAGATTCAGTGTTTAATGCAGACACACCAGCTTATCCCCCAAACATACATTTTTATGTTTCTTTTAGCACAAGAAATGATTCATTCATTTAAAGAGAAGATGGTGCAGTTAAATGGTTTCTACATTGGGCAATCAGACCTCAGTCCTCCAAAAAACACGTAAGTTCACATTCACAGCTGCAGAAGAAAAACCTGAAGCTGGCTGGTGTTGCAAAGGTTCAAAGTGCCAAGCAAACAGAAATAATATGAACATCTGCTCTCCTGAAATCTTGTGGTTTTAAGAGATGCTGTCACCCCCATCAGCAATGAAAGATATGCTCTGGTATGAGATAAAATTATGTTTCTTTAAGTGACATGCGATTTAGTCTGGGAGCAGAAAGTCACTCAAGGCTCTTAATTGAAACATCACTGACAATTACAATTTTGCTATCAAAAGTTGGCTCAGTTTTAGTGGAAGTGCCCAGCTATGGAGAGACACAAGCCTGTTCCCTCTCAGGTAGTTCAGCTCTGCAGAGCTACCAGGAATAGAAAGAGGTAAAATCATAGTTCTGTCACTGAAGGAAGCCATGCACACAGTTGGAACACCAATTTAAATCAATTTAGAAAACAATTTTGTTAAAACAGATCTGTCCCTTGGTATAGTTACTTTGATTTTAGCTTGACAGCACTATTTTGGCTAAGGGACTGACTGAAGAAAGAGCAAAGCAGGTCACTGAAGCTGCAATTACACATGCTGTGCCGATTGCTGTCAAGCCAGTCGGGAGGTTAGTACCCAGCAGTTTTCTGGCTTAACCTTACATCTTCCTGCTCCGGATCTTACTGGCCTCTTTGGATTCTCCCAAGCCTGACTCTGCAGGAACAGCACACACTGAAAGTCCTCCCAGTAAGAGCTTAAACTAAACTTCGTCTTTCCGATGGAACTGGGTTAGAGAGAAACCACACATAATTGTGTTGGAAGACCAGAGAGGACAATAAGCAGCTGGGTTAGTAAGCAGGGATATGTGGTAACCCGTACGCTGTGGGAACTCAGACCTCAGTCTGAGCCCTAAGTTATACTACTTAAAACTTTGCATGTTGTTTGATTTGGTTCAATTGTTCATGAGAAAGCTTTGTCACACTAAACCTTCAGTCAGATGTGCTCCTGTGGCAAACTAGGTTACAAGTTTATCACCACCACAGATCAACTGAACCATGCTAACTACCCATGGGCTCATTGCTGCAGCTTACGGCAAATATAATGTAAAATGTGTTGGCTTATATTCCAGTGAAGTGAGCAATGCTACACTCATTTTAGTTAAGCCACACTGACTTGTATAGGCATATTCTTATTGTTTGAAACCTTGTTGGCATTCTTAACCATAAATACCAGTAGAAGCTAGAATGCTCTGGGTTTAGTTTAATCTAAGAGACACATCCACCGCACATGTTGGTTTTGGTGAACCATTTAATTTGAGCTTTAAGGATGGGTTCCCAGAGGTGGAGAAAGATATTTACTGACAAGTAAAGGAAACCATTTAAGAGTGATATTTGTGTGGTAAGCTGTGGCTAGCTGAAAGTGATAAGAGATCTTACTAATTTTAATCTTAACAGTTGTATTTGGAGTAAGAAGTGTTTAAACTGCATTTTTTCATGCTGTCAACTGTCAGCCGCAGGAAGGCATTATAGGGAACTCTGGCTACATGAAACCTTGGGATAGTTATCTCCCATGCTGCTATTATGTTCCTTTCTTGATGGTGTCCTTCCCAAGTGGGACATGGCCCAGCAATGTGGGTTCCAGACTAGGGAAAGGGTTCTCCATCACACCACACATACCTGTGGGTGCAGGCTGCATAACTCCGTCACACTATCAGAATATGATTCTGATACTGCTTTCCTGTAAGGTTTATCTCTGCTTTTTGTGGATGAGCAAGGAGATAGCATCCTTCCTTTCCCTGTCTCCTTCTCTTCCCCTTCTACGCTCACAATTTCTGAAGGCATAACACATACTTTTGCTTCTTCCCCACTTGGGACCAAACAAGTTCGTTACCTACAACTTCCCAGCAGGATCACTTTGAACAAATACATTTCAACTTGCTGACAATGTGCTTTGTAGGTTACCATTCACAGTTCCACTCCAGCACAATAAAGGAATGACAAATTTGTAAATATGAAGGAAACTAGCACAAGAGCATTACCAAAACCAGTTCACTGATATAAGCCTTCAAGAAGCTTCCACTGTAAAGAAATGTTCTGGCAAAAAGACTCCACACATTGAAGTCTTTCCCCTCTGAGATCACAAGAGTTAAGGAAATGGGTCATGAATCCCATCAGTCAAGATACCCAACCACTAAAGGTCTCTATTCAGTCAGCTAGGTAGACAGAAAAGAGATACTGAAACACAGCTAGATGGAGGCAGGGAGTCTGACTTTTACAATCCTACAAGCTGGAGAGAGCCCTGGGACCACTGAGTGAAGTCCTGACCCTCAGTACCCATTCTATCTCCTGGACGATTCTTCCAACAACAACAGCAACCAAGGGAGACCTTGATGATGCAACTTCTTTCCCGCACTTACTGAATTGCTTTGATTTTTCAAGTCTGTGGTACCATAAATGCTTGATTTAGGTATAGCAGTGTGTGTTTAGCTCACATCTGGCTTGATGACTTCATAAGGCAAAACACTCTGTGAGGACACGCCTCTCTGAGAAGGGGTGAGTTGAGGGTTGTGCATGAGTAAAGATTGCCTACAGGCTCCCAGAGCAGGGGCTGGGGGGGTAAGGCACTTCCAGCTCTCCACTGCCTGGCCCATGGGGCTGGCGCTCTGCAATCAAGTCACTCATTGCTCTCTTGAACTTAGACCTTGCAGGCAATGCCAAAGCAAGCAATCAGACCTCACTCCTTTATCTTCATGCTCACACTCCAAAGTCCTACTTTCAAAAACAATAGGAGCACTTAGGAGAGTCAGTCCAAAAGAAAATGACTCTTCACATGTGGCACTAAATCTCTTTGGGTATCCTGACCTCTGCTTTTGCATTATGGCTGGCAAAGCCTTTTATCCAGTTGCTGACAGCCTACCTGCAGAGCACAGCTCCTCATGCTCCTAGAAAATGTTCATTTCTAAACAAGACAAAGCCAAAACTGACCACATCCAGTGTTAGCAATAGACCAGCTCTGAGAAGGAGGTTGGGTAAGAGATCCTGGAGCTTACTAACTACCGTTCCCATGATTTCTACAGCTTAGGAAGGAGAAGGTGCTGGCAAGACTCCACATCAGTCCTTCAACATGTCTTCTCTCATCCTCTCTAGCATCCTTCAACATGAAGATCCCCAGATTATCTACTACCCAATTTATTTCAGTCTCTGCAAATCACAATGAGTCCAGGAGCTGAAACACACCAGAAGGTGACAAGAAGACTCTCCTCTAAGTCTTTCCTGTCAGGGATTTCAGAGGGAAATGCAAGATGCACCTATTCCATTGTGGTGGGAAAAGACTGCGATATGCAGTCTAGATCTGTGCTGGGAAGGGCAGGGCATATTCTTCTCCTGGGGGGGAAAGAAAGAAAGAAGTCTAATCTGTTAGTCTTCAACAAAAAAGCCATTTCTGCTGTAATACCATAGAGTTCAAGAGAGATTATATGTGTGCTCAGAGGAATGAGCAGATCTTTGTAAATGCTGATAGACTGTAAATAAATAAATGAAGTATTAATCATCACTGTCATCAAACTCTGGGAGAAATCTATCTTTGTATTACTTGGATAAGGCTCCTGTCATTAGTTCAACCTTGCCATTTTTAGAAATTATTAGAGTTTTATAGCAGGTCTGAAACTCCATGCCAATGAGATTGTGATTTTAATGCATATTAATGGGACAAATGGGGGAGGGGAAAGGAAGTTGGTGTGATTCCCTTATAGAGCAGAATGCTAAATAAGAAGATTCCAGCTGTGCAACAGGAAAGTTAAAATGGTTTGTTTGGATCATTAATATTGCAATGAAAACTAATTAAACCTAGAGCTACAAGGAGGAGCTCATTAGAGATTTGAATAGAGGCAGCACAGCACTCAGCAGCCTCCAGTTTTAGCAGTTTCTTTTATCACACCAAGTGGGATAGCAAGAGTTCACTGAACAGACAGAGGATAGTCTGAAAAGCCAAGGGGATATGGATGACCAGTCCAGGGAAGGCAACTGCAAGAGGTACCTGACTGCTACAGGCCTTCTTTGGAAAACACTGCATGGGTTTTGTAGCTCTGTAGAATGAGCCAAGCCCTGTTACCGGGTCTCTGCTCACAGCACTACTGTGCCCTCTACTTTTACCTTCAGCTCTAGCCTTGCCTCCTGCAATGTTACCATTTTGTCCCCTTGTCTGACCTGACATTTGAAACTTGTGGCTTTACGTAAAATTTCCTGAGCCAAAGAGCCCCACAAGCTGCTTTACAAAATATATCTACTTGTGTATCATTGGTCCCTCTATGCCGTCCACCTCCCCATACCCTTTGCCCACCCCAGCCACGGTACTTAAGACTGTAGATTTAGGGTGATCCTCAGTTTTGCTTGTGCTTTCTTCTTTACCATGCCAAGCCATGCTACTTTTGCTATAGCTAGAGAAGGCGACCCTGCCTCTGTTCTGTGAGCATCAGCATCCTCCTACAGCTATTTAACTCTTCTCACCACTGATACTGCCTTTCCCTCTGCAATGGCCTCCCTACATCCCAAGCCCCACAAAACCCAGCTCACAGCTCCCCACAGAAGCCAAGTGATACAGGACTATATCAACCTCTTCCTTAGACATTTGTCTCAGGAGTGAATAATGATTAGATTGGGCCTCCCTAAGTCCTACATCTTTGCAGCCTCAAGTAAATACTGGAGCCCCAACTGAGCTGTTGCTTATCCATGCTAAGTGCTGGTAACCACGCTTGCATTTCACTCCAATAAAGGCTGCAAAGATGACCTCTTAATGCTGATCATAAAGGACATTGTGGGGGAAGGGTCCTCATAGATGAAAGTCACCTTGTAATTTACTAATCTTGCCAAAATATTGCTAGATTGGGCTCTTGTTTGTGACCTGGGAAATTTAAAAATCCTTAGTCACAGAGAAAACAAAATAAGATACTAAACCAGTGACACACTAAACTGAGATGTAACTCAGATGAGTATTTTGCTTGGTGAGTTAGATAACCGAATGCCAAAGAAACATGATAGGAAATGAACCCTTGCTTCCCTTATTGCAGTGTCAGACTATTTCATAGAATAGTTTTGGTTGGGAAACACCTTTAAGATCATCAATTCCAGATTCAAATATGAGGATCACTGAAAACCCTCCCATTTTAAAGTCAGAAATTCCCCACCATTATAGGAGGTCCCGACTCAGGTTTTTATTAATTTTCTCCATCCTAGGGCATCAGGGAAATAAATTTTGAACAAAACCCTCAGCTGCATTCACTGTTAGAAGATGGTACAGCCAAAGGGGTTGACAGAAAAAGAAAAAAGCTCAGAAAAAGAGAAAATGGATAATTAATACTGAAGATCCCAAGAGATGAGGATAGATCCAAGCAAGTTAGCAAGGCATCAGTTCCTGCCCAGCCTGCATTTCCAGGCAGGCATTATCAAGGCATGGACTTCCCTGGATATAGCCAAGGAAAATAAAAACATGGGAAAATGCTGTAAAAGTAAAAATAACTCACTTATGCAAAATTAATTTTCAAATATGACATCAATGCATCAATCTACTCCACCTATGCCAGTGAAGACCCTCAGAAATGCCTCTGCTACAGCATTTTGCAGTGGGAGGCAATGAAGAATATTGCACACCTTGCAGAGTCCAACCGGTTGCGCACCCCCAGTCAGTGCCGGCAGCCATGGGGAGTGGGGACTTTTGTGCAGGCACTGAAGAGACAACAGGTGCCTCCTGTCTGTTTAACACTGTGAAACAAAACAAGCTGAAATGCTTTATGGAAAGGCTGCCAGGCAGAACCCAGAGCTATGTGCTACAAACAGAAAACAGCCCCAGAGGCTGGAGGAGTGGCACCTCTGTGAAAACCTCTCCTCCTGGCATCACAGGAATGGATGGTGGCATTTAAGGATGCTCATCACCAGAGGGGGATGATTTTGATTTTCTGTGGTCAATATGTGCATGTGTAGATGTGGTCTCTTTCTCGCTCCTGACCCAGCAAACTCTTGCTTTGCTGAACCCATGAAGAGACTTGGTGTCCATAGGCAGGTTCAAGTTACAGCAAGTTCACAGAGAGAATAAAAGCCAAAGTGAGGCAGAAGTGTACTACAGATTACCTTTGAGCACAGGAGTCCCAACCTAAGTTTAGATGTATGGATGTACACTGGATCAGATTTATACAAATCCTGCAAAATTCACTCCAAGAGACCTGACGTAATGTTATCTGTACTGTTCTCGCTTTTTCCCTGGGGGAGAAATAGGTGAGTTTGTGATGATGGCACTTCTGCCTCTTAATAGACTGCAATCCTGAGAACCTACGCTCCACTTTCTATTTTCCCCTTCCTGATGTTCCCCCTGAATCAAAGTCCTCAACAGCATAGTTTAGGAATGACAGATACCTGTCCAGGCTTGAGTGACTGCAGTAACCTCACATTCCCTTTTCTGGTGCAGCTTCCATAGTACAAATTCACATAGTTCAAAGTCAGCCGTTGAATACTTCACATGCTGGTTCTGCTCCTTCCTCCTCAGACATCATCACCTCTAAGCAGCCCTGGTCTGATACATTTTTGAATGACGAAGGACAGTGACAAACAAGGGGGAAGGAAATCAAGAAACATGTTATGGCCAAGGGCTTGATTTCTGCAGAGCAATGAAGACCAGAGGACACATTAACTTCACATAAGCTGTGATCAATAGCTATCTCGCATTTGTTGTACATCACATAAGGCTTTTAAGGACATCTTCAGATAAATCTAATTCATGAGAGGTGCTCTGTATGAGGGGAAGCAGGGGAGTGGGAAACTGCAGGGTCCAGATGGACAATGCAGAGGAATGGCATCTACCTGAATCTGTGGTGCTTCAAGGATTTAGTGGAAAGGCAGACGTGTTTCAGATCCCTCCCATAAGATTAATTTATGTTGTGATGCAGGCAGACGTTAGTAACGTAGTCAAAGCTGAATGCCTTGGCTGTCACTCGATCAGGCATAGCGATGATTTTACAAGCAAAGTGACTATGCACTGAGATGCTGTTTCTGCTAATTGCCCATCATTAACACTGCCTCCATAGGAAAGATCTCAGGCCTGATCTGTCAGAAAGACAATATTAGTTAGATTTGCTAATCTAATTTAAGTATCTTAAACCATAATGTGGGTGCTTACATTCCTGCTGAAGGAGCTAGCACAGATATTTACTTATCTATATCTATATATAAGCGCTTATACAAAGCAGGGAGGTGACTAGAAACATTTTTAAGTCTCTAATTTAGGGTGTCCAAAGACGTTGGTGTCTTTCTTCCTCATCCGCAAACATCTCTCCGCTCACTCTGTTTGGCATGCCAGAGCAAGGCAGGCACAGCCCCACCATGCAAAGAGACAGATTTTTGAGAAGCCTCTGCCGAAGCCTGAAAGCTTTCAGCTTTCCACAGCACCACATGCAAGAGCAAAATTACTGCCTTCACAGGCAGAAAATGTATTTGGGGGGGAATCTGTGTGGAAATGAATGATGGATGTTTTATTTTAACTTGGTGTTTATGAAGATTGCCTAATGACTTCTAGTGCTTTTCAGTGTTTGTTGAATGTAAAAGGAGAAAAGTCGCATAATTCTAATCACAAAACAGGGCAATTGGCTTGTTTATGCCTATTATATTCCATTAAAGATGCAATATCTGCTTTATCTCAAAAGAAGTCCCAGCTTATTTATTCCTAGTGTAAGGGCAAATATTAGTCAGCACCAAACCAGGATGCAGTTCAGCTTAATGTCACATCACTAGCATTGCTCATATTATAAACAAAGTAAGTGGCAACTACTTGGAGGCAGAACTGTATAGTTTGTTCAAGTGGCTCTGCTATGCGCATTCCAAATTTGCTTCCAACAACAGGATTTCAAGAGTAAAGTGCAACATGTTCATACGTTTGAGGAACAATATAAACATGCTGTAGGAGCCTATTTATCCACTATTCATGAGTCATTGCTGCCCTTGACAAGTAGTCTGACATCAAATGATTCCCTTATTAAAAAAAAAATACAATCCAACAAACAAAAAAACACCAAAAAAAGATTCAAGCTGAACATTTCTACCCAGAAACTTATCAGGCTTTCTTGTGGAAGTTACATATCCAACATTTCATGTCTCTTCTTTTGATAGTTGAATTGACTAGTCAAAAAAAAAAAAAAATCCCTGGATGCATCAAATTTTTGCTGCACCAGTGCAATGGATAATTCTGTCCTCTGGTTAGAGCACATCATGAGAATGCAATTCAGCGGGTGACCTAGCCAAAAGGGTATAACAGGGACATGAACTACCTGAATTACAACTCTAATGGGGCACTGCATCTACATTCTCAAAAAGGAACAACTGGTGTCTTTCAGGAGTTCATTCCTGATAGAATCTCAACCTTTCCACATTTATGGCACATTTTATTAAAAGATTTATTCTGCTGAAACCCCTGGGAACAGAAGAAACAAAAAAGTTTCATCCATTCCAACACACGTGTTCCTTAGTGTGTCATTTAGAGGCAACAACCTGCAGACCTTTGGCCATAAAGAAAATAACTCCTCCTGCCCAGGTGGAAAGCAGCAACGGACCCCAAGCCTTCCATACATTGCCTAGGCACTAAAGCTGCAAAGTGACTTTCGAAGAGCATCGTGTACTTATAGTGCTCTGTAACTGTAGCAGCAGGTGCTAGCTATGAGCAGTGTGTTATGATACTCTTATTATTTCCTGAAATTACATATTACTGAAAGCATTTGTCACTTTTATGTTTAGATATGGGCCAGAATTTCCTACATCACTGGTTTTAATCTGCCAAGTGGTTGTGTCAACCATGACCACTTATATTTATTCTCACCTCAATGAAACTTGGGATTTGAGATGAGGTAGGCAGACAAGCAACAGACAGTTTTCTTCCTACTGAGCTAGAGAGATGTAAGGACAGTTGTGCTCTCAGAGAGGTACCTATGTACTAAAGGGAACTGCAGTCAGCACAATTTTTATGAGACAAATCAACAATATCTAAGTGAAAGACACATTCTTTCCTGAAATCCTCTGTCTTCAGAGCCAGATGCCATACCTTTGACACCATTATTCTTGAAATACTAATAGCTTAAATCACCACACAGTGAAGAGCTGCTTCCCCCACATTCAACATCCAGCACAGTAAGTGACCTTTTTGTTACCCGCAGAGGCCAGCAAGCATAGACTCTCCTGGACCAGCGTGGGGAGAAGCCAGAGAGGAAATCCCGGTGTCCTGCCCTTCCTCTGCAAAACAATGAGGCTGTTCATTCAAACGTCTCCTTAGACTACAGCTGTTGCATGAAAGTGGTCTCTGTGGCTGTATTAGCAAAAATGGTTAAATTAAGTTTCCCAGTTCTCCCACTACCTCCAAAACTGCATTCTGTCCTATGCAGGACTCAGAAGGACCTATTTCACTTTCCTGACACCAGCATAATTACAACAGGACAACACACACATGCAGACAAGAGCAAAGCACCACATCACCTCCACTATAGCAACTGAAAGCAAGAGCAGATCTGTCAACTCTGCCACCTTCTCCTCCCATCCACCTTCCTTTATTCTTCAAAGCCTAATCAATCCATTAAAAATAAGTGTTATTACAGGTGGGCATTTTTTTTTTCCATCCTCTTATTGTTCACCCTTAAAAAAAAAGGGGATACTTTGTACCTCTACAAATTGTTAATATCCCAAATACCTGAAGACACTGTACAATTACAAGGCAAACACATCAAGAAAAGGCAAAGCTCAAAAAACAGGAACTGTGACTACACCAGGTATCCTGTCTTGCTCATTTCATGTCCTGCTTTAAATTAGGTAAGTACTAATACATAAACCAAAATTGTTTTAGAAAAAACAACAATAGAAAACCACTCTGTTTTGGTTATGGTGCCATTACCGTCCTATCATTTGACTTCCTCATTTCTTTCCTGGGCACCCTTAGGTTTACCATTAACATAGCTATTTATGTTCATATTCTTACAAACACTGGCTAAAGATTGTACTCATCTCCTAAATTGGCAGTAGAATAAACAGGCTGATTTTCAGAAGTACGGAGCCCCTCTTGCAGAGCAGAAGATGATGTTGCTCTGTACTATGACAGCAGCTGCAGGAGGAATTTAAGGTGAGCAGGACACAACCTGAGAGCGGCTGGGATCGGCCTCCCACTCCTGAAGCTCTGTGAATTGCAGAACCCTAAACGTCATTTGCAAAAAAACAAACAAACAAACAAAAAAAAAACAAACAAAAAACAAACCCAAGTTTTCCTTTGCATTAGAATCACATACTGTCTGAAGAGGACTAAGCAAAACCTTGTGCCTTTGCAGTTACTTCAAAATTTCTGAGGGTTTAACTTCTTTTAAATATACCTATCACTCTAGATTTTCAGACTTTCTGGTGTTTGGGTTTTTTTTTTTTTTTTTCAATAACCACAATGCCCTTGGAAGTGTTTACCCCATTTTGCTGATATAAATTACTCACAGTGACTTCACTAACAAAGTCCAACATGCTTATTCAGAGCACAGATGGACAGGAGATGCAAGAATATTGGATGGGAATCGGACATACTTTACCCTTTCTTTCTCTTGCTCTGAATTTTCCTGGGCACTGCATTTTGTTCCACAGCCACACATGCCACATTCAAAGAGTAAACACCCAGCCATTTTCACAGGCTGCTTAGGAACTTTCTAAGTTATACTTCAATGGTATTTTAAGACACAGCTGAGTGTATCAGAATGTGCAACAATGACAAAGCCAGGCTGCCTGGGATGTTTTGTTCATGCCGTATGAAAACCTGCATAGGAAAAATTCCAGCAGTGCTGCCTCAGTAAAGGCACTTTATCAACACAGAGCCCTCCAGCGACTGAGATGCTTGATAATCAGAGGAACAGACAATATCACCCAGTGAGTACTGGAGCCTTCATTTAGGGTCACCCAGTCCTAGACTCATTACTCAGAGTACTAAACTCGCCCCTAAGGACATCTTTAATCAGCTTTGTGGGACTGTTGCTTCCTCCCACAGCCTCCCAGCTCCTCTAGCACCTTTCCAAATGCTACAGTACCTCCACTGTGCCTTACAGTGCTTCAGAGAATATACAGTACATGGAGGTATCTCCTCCTGCAGTTCACTCAGGTAAGATTTGAGAGACAAGTGCAATGTAGAGAGGTTTTCCCACAGGATGCCGAATGTACTGAAATCCACATGCTCAGTGAGGAGCATCCCTTCTTTCCCTGAACAGACTCTTAACTCCAGCCTGGAGCTGACCTGTACAGAGAGGAACTGTTAGCCAAAGCCAGCCAAGGAAAACAAGCAGACACGTCCTTCCCCAACCAGACCTAGCTTTCTGATGGAGTTGGACCAAGTGGTGAAAGGCACCTGATGATGATGCATACCAGCAGCTTTGCTGAGATTAATACAAGTTTGTTCTGTGTTTGGCACAGGGAGTAGATAATAAGTAAGGCCTGTTAGCCCCGCTGAATGTTGGAAATAGATACATTGAACAACCGCCTTCTTCACTCTGCCTCAGTCATTATCCATTTCAGATGAGGTGAAGATATGTTCTTGAAGCCAGGTGGAGATGGGACAGGGAGGACGTCAATACCATGGGACCATGTTACTAAAGTCCATACTATCATGGAAATATGCAACAGGTTGAATTAACTTATCTTGTACCTGAAATTTCACATGGTAGCGCCAAATAGTGTTTCCAAAAAGTTTGCCTTAGCACACTACAGTTCTTCTAATGTTATTTTGGTAGTGTTACCTGGGTGTGCGGTTTGGTTTTAAATAAAGAAAAAATCCAGATTTGGTTCTCTGACTTTGTAACAGCATCTGTTCAGTTAGACTATTGAATTTTCCATACTGTAATAGATATTTTCTACTCAACAGAAGAAAATCATCCATGCAATAGAGAAGGACACACAGTCAAAAAACCAATGGGTTATCCACATGGGAGTGTACACATTCTTTAGACAACTAAGACAAAAATATTGCAGGGTATTTCCAAGAGGCAGTGCAGGTGAGGACAGGGTACCATATGTTCTCTATGGAATGCTTCCCTACAGCAGTAAGGCTTATATGATTACACTGTCTGTGTGTTTGTGTTCCTCAGTCCTCCCAAAGGATCTGAACTTACTGAACAATTTCAGTTACATTTGAGAGAGGGCTAAGATCTTTTCCAGTTGGTGAAGGTTTCGTAATTTAAAAAGAAGTTTCCCACCCACTAGCCCTCTGAAAGTAGAAAAATAATCATTTTCAGTGGGAAAAAAACAGGTCAGATCAGATGGTCTCAAGTTGATACTAAAGTGACCTGGTTCTACTGAAAATAAAACAAGATCGAGCTATAAAACAAAACAGAACCTCTGTCTCTGTTGACTATTACTTGCAACCTTGCTTTTGGAGGAACAGAGGCCTAATTCTCAGTCTTCTCAGTTCCTTTGACTGGTTAAACTTTTGCTCCATGTCTTCCCACACTCATCCTTCCCAGTGACTCAGACTACTCTGTTTAAGGCAGGATCCTGACCTCTTTCTTATTTCCTTAGCTAACTGAAACACTTCCCAGTCATCTCAAGCACGAACACGTCCTCCTACTTCTAGACTCTCTCTGCTAACTGTCAGGCCAGCTGGTGATTTTATGAGAAGCCTGGAAGAGTCTTTATTATTAATCTTTTTAACCTAAGTAAACTATTTCATACTAGACAATTTGTCTCCAACTTTTATAAACATTTTATACCACAGGCTACGGATTAGACTATGGTTGTCTAAGACAAGTAAGATTACAATTTTCTGTAAAGCCATTCCTCTGAGATGTGGTCTACAAAGACATATCAGGCTGTGGACTACGTTTAAGGGTCAAAGGTAATCCTAAGAACATATCTATATGCCTAAATGCACTAGCTAGAGATTGATACCTCTTCTAGAAAATTTTTAGCTGAAACCAGAAAGGAATTTAAATCCTCTGGTCTAAAGCAGAGAAAGGTGGGAAGAAATGCTGCCATTGTTGATGCTCTGTGTATGCTGTATGGAAATTAACAGTGATAGACACAAGGAAAATGCTAGAGACATCCTTGCTGCAATGACCGTGCAACACAAGGTCTGCACAGGAAAGAAAGATTTTCAATGACTTATAATACCCTAGCTCTAAACAGTTCTCTGTCTCCTCACCAAAGATACACACAGAGGAACAGTGAAAAAAACATATCACCCTGACTTTACCAAGATTACCTCACTGAAAGCCCTGCTACCGCTACATGCAGGTGCCAAAGCACTCCAGGTGAAGGGTATCGGTATGGGAAAGCACACTGAAGAGGAACGCTGAACGCTCCTGTTGTCTGTGCTCAAGTCTGAGCTATAAACTGTGTCATTAGGTTCCCCTGCATCCTAGATCATGCCTACTGCACAGTGGCAGGAGTCTGAAACTCAGCCTAGAATGAATTTGACTGTTTTCATGCAAATACCAGATACGCACCTTTCGAGCACACAGATTAGCTACGTGTTTCCTACAAAAAGATTTATTTTTCAACTCAAGTTTATGTCTGCCTACCTGTGTTTCATCCCAGCACATAATATACTTATTGCTATGTGTTAACCTGAAAGATATAGAACTTCCCAAAGTGATGTGCAGGTGCTTTCCTTCACCACGCAAGAAATTGCCTTCTCTTATAATACCTTTTTTTCCTGCTGCAGCACGACACAGTATCAGTCTGCTTTAGAAATACAAAAAATCCTCTTCACTGGGAAGCAAGGAATAATGACACATAGATGCAGACCACCAGAATGAATAATCCAAATACACTTGGTTTGGAAGAAATTAAGCTCAGTAAAAGTTGTGACTTCCCTGAAGGACACTACACAGTTTTATAAACCTAAGAACAGAGCAAGACCTGGGGCAGGACATCCACAAATGAACAGCCTGCTCACCTGAGCCATGGACTACTTTGATATTTTCTTTGCTGATGTTGCATGAAAGAGACTTGAGTACATATGTCCCAAGGCTTTTTTCTTTGCCTCCTTGCACCTCTCTGAGTTGGCAACAGGACTGAGCTATAGTGGCTCTCAAGTAAAATCAAGAAAACACATTTTTGAAATGTACCATCATCTGTGTAATATAACACAATCTGTCACGTTGAAAAGGAAACATAGATAGAAGGAAAAAAAAAAAAAAACAACAGGAGCAAGATTGAAATGTTAAATGGTTTCCCACAGTATTCCTTAATGTCAAGGGAGGAAGGTGTTAAATAACTGGTGAAGGCATGTTTCCCTTTGTTAACACACTCGACATCGTGATTCTGCTGCTTGCTGAGATGTGGAATCCCTCCCAGTTGTCCCAGCAGCTCAGAGTCCTGACAGAGGAGGAGATGGAGAAAATAGCAAAGAAAGAGCAGCTGTGAGTTTTTAAGCATAGTTTCCATTTGTTCCGGATGCCCATAGCAAAAGAACCTTGATTTTTGGCAGTAACCAGCCTGAACATGTTTTCTTCAATTTGTTCCATGATGTGATGTGACATGTTAATAGCAGGAAGCACGTCCACACACACACCAGACCATGCTGAGGTTGCCTAATCTCCATTGCTATCCATCAAGCCAAGTGCACAAAAACTTTAAATCCTTTTCCAAGAATCTTTCTCAATCAGACCTCAAGACTTTCTCGGCCACACTCTGAAAGTGTATATTTGAGCCCAAGGACTGGATTTATGTGGTGATGAGCTCTCATCAAGAATTGTTAATGAAACAAATGAAACAACCCCTTGGATCAGGCCAAGGAACTATTTCATGCCATGTTTGCCTGCAGCAGCCTATACAGAGGATGCCAGCAATGCTTGCAAAGGTCAGTCAGTAAGAGAACATCCGGTCAGTCAGGAGGTTTCCTTTTGACTTCTCACTTTGGGACTGGCATGCATCCCATTGCATTGGAGTTTTCTCTTCCCTTTCAAATAGGTTGGATTGCCATTATTTAAAGAACTTTTCATTTGTTTGTTTGATTTGTCCTGCTGAAATTCTTCATTTCACAACATTTGCTCTCTCTCCCCTTGTTCATTTCTGTTAGATTCTTTAACTCATGCTGTCTATAGCTCTGTTATGGTTCCTTATATTGTTACCATGCCGAAAGTAACGTGAATTTCCTCCTCTCTACCTAACTTCTCAATTTGTTATATGCTTCGCCTTTTAAGAACATGCCCTCACAAAATCATGAAGATACTCCTGGTTCAAGCAACTAACCCCAATGAGAAAAGAGGCACTGCTACATGGGTAAAGGCTTTGGAGAAGGTGCTTCTAAATGCTCCAAACCCTTTAGTCAAGCAGTAGAAATCAGGCCATCTCCACAGACACAAACCATGTTACACCAGTTAAATGGAAAAGGGAACAAGAACTTGCATATCTAGTCCCTCAGAATCTTTCAACTGGATCCCCTTTCTGAACCCACCACAACTGTCCTGGTACCCCGCACAATCATAAGCCACTGCACTGGTCTTTGCCTTGTCCTGTCTAGTGCAGTTTGATTCGATTTTTTGCACATGGGATGAATTCCACAGAGAATCAAAATTTGCCAGAAGGACAGATTTCTTTTGAACCTCAGATGGAAGAGAAGGAATAGCATTTTATTGTGCCTCTAATTACAGCCACCATGACAGTTCATATGTGTAGCAATAAAAATAACCATAAACCTACCTAATCATTAAAGTAAAGCAAACAACTCCTCTCTGTATCATCATACACAGGTACTGGAGTTGCTAATAAACCAGGAAGAGCACTGAGGCACTGGAGGAGCATCTTTCCTATCTCCACAGTTTCTTAAACAACTTTAGAGGCATATTTTTATTAAGTATATGCAAGGCAGATGATCTTAAACCTCAAAAAGAGTCTGTATAATAATTGTGTGCTCTTCTAATGCTCTCCAAAGACCTATTCAGAGTCCATTCTGAAAGACAATAATATATCAAGAACTTCTGCAAACTTCCTCCTAATGAACACATGCCAATTTGAGACCAAGAATTCTGGCCTCAGAGGACAAAATAACCACTGCTCTTAGTCTCTGGGTGTTTTGCTACTTTATTTCAGAGTGATTCAAAATCTAATTAAATTTCTAAACTCTAATGAAATTACAGAAGAAAAATCATTTAGGATTATATTATATACAATTACTCACAGCTGAAAATTACAGTTAGCCTCTTTCACCAGGATAGGGTCTCCTGAGAAATCCTTGTTATTCATATAACGTATAAATCTGACATTACTCCCACTATTTACAGGTCGAAGGTAAAAGCGGAATTAATTAAACTTATATATCCTGCCCAGTGGCCGGATGGTGGAGAGTAGGTAATAGAGGGAAGGTTAATAATGATGACTATGCTTGAAACCGCATTTCCCAGTTTGGTCAAGAATCAGAATAAACCTACTACAAAGCAGGATTTTATTAAGCCTGGCTTATTCTGATCAGTGCTTTTTCTCACTGGAGGTATGCTGTGAATGAGAATAGTGAAGCATACTTAGTCAGCAGTGCGCAGTCAGCTAGCTGAGCTATCTGAAGCATTTTGTGGAGAAGTAGCAATGGAATAACCCAAGCTGCTTTAGAGAGTTCAGCCAAACACTCAGATGCTTAGTTGCTTCTCTGAAACATGAGAGTCCCCTGAGACCACTGACTTCAGCCAGAGGAAAAAAAAAAATTTCTTCCATTAGAGGTTTCAGGAACCTTGCTTGGAGCATGGGATCATTTGCAGGCGAAACATGCGGTACAAAAACATTGTGGGGGTTCTTATGAGGATCCTGATCTTTTCTGTCCAGCTGGTGCAGAGATTTTTGTTTGCTTGGATTTGGTGTTTTCAGCTCAGATCCCAAAGAGAACCAGGAACAGTGAAAGAGCAAAAATGAATTACACACACAGGCATGTGTGCACAAACATTCACAAAAGGTCAAAGCATTAACAAATACTATCACATCTACCACACTCAGTTCTACCTATGCTTCATACAGCAAAATAGGGCAGGAATTAAGGCCACTTCAGAGGGTACGTCGGTCATCTTTCTTTATATTTTTAGTGCCTCAAGAATCTTTTTTTGTTGGTTAACACTGTGTTTTGCTTTTCCCTCCACAAAAGCTGGAAGTCATAAACATGATTTTTCACCCACAGCTTGTCAGAGCAACTAAACATTTGTGAACATCTTGCTCATTTGCAGTCGTTTTTCCACCAAGGTGGCCCTACACATGCAGCCACCAACATTCCTTACGGAGTACAATGGTTCCATTAAAAATAGACTTCTGGAATGAGGGCTTTACAACTGTAATTTACTCAGCAAGACAGATGTTTCATCCAGCCTTTAGATGTGAGATTCTGCTGAGACCAGATTGCTCAGATATTCTCTCACCAACAGGAGGAAAAAGAAACATCCAGGAGTTTTTCCCTCTTAAAACTTCTCACTCAAGAGAAGTGTTTCAGATTATTCTGATTGGAGTACATAAGCATCTACATGAGATTAAGACACAAGACAGCAAAGGACTAATCTAAAGCAGTAAGGTACATCAAGAGGCAAGAGGTAAAAGCAATACAGAAACCCTCCAGAGACCTCCGCTGAAAAAAAAAACAAACAGTAAAACAAACAACCAAAACCGCCCATGTTCTTGTGCCTTCCACCTCTGAAGGATGGACCTGACATGAGTTGGGAGGAATGGGTACACTTAGCAAAAAGCATTAATATTTACTTGTATGTTTTGCTGTCATGCAGTTTTGGAACAGGTTAACGTGTTTCAACAGATGAATTTTCCTGAATAGCAGAAAAATAAATTTTTTCCACTGTGGTTCAAAGAATAAGCTTGATTCCTATCAGAAGCATCATCTACTAGTAAGTTCCTGCTTTTTAGTTCCTACTATCTCAAGACATTTTTCCTGGTAGAAGTTCTTTTCCAGGAACTGGCTTGCAATGGCTTTGCAGCCACGGTTTCTTCCACTCTGCTCCTGATGAAGCTGATTATGAAAGGGAAGTGTTCAGCCAAGTACTCCTCTCCTCAAAACTTTACAATGGCATTCATGCTGAGTTCAAAAAAAAAAGCTGGCAACATTGAGAGAGATTATCTTAGAAGGTCCTCCTTCTAAGACAGAGAATCCACTTGCATCTCCGTGGATTTAGAAGACTTTAGCAGAGACCAGTTCACTGCAGTAGGACTTTTTCAATTCTGTAAAAATAGATATTAGTGTTTAAAGGTTTCTTAGAGAACAAAACATCTGAATTAGGCTGTGATTATTTGCTGTCCATCTTTTCCACAGAACAGTTTCAGGCAGGGAGTTTATTTATATGTCAAACTTAAACCCAAAAAAGGGAACTTCTGTTTGCAAACATAACTACTCAGGATGTGACTGTAGCTTCCTAATATGGTCACATGACCAGGTCTAGATGCCCCTTTTTTTTTTAAGACACTGCAGAGGAGCTAAATTCAGAAAAACTGGGTGAAACCACTCTGTTGTCAAAACTTCACAATGACCTTACCAACAAGCCGGATATCAGTCCTAATGGCATTTATCCTTCTCTTACGTAAGTAATTTATCATATTTCTTTTCCATACTTTTTATGACACCTTTTTTTTCCCTGAGCTTGATGGGGTTATTTATTTCCCAGTCTAACTATATGTATGTTGTTTAAAACTGTTTAGAACTCTATTCCTTGGAAAAAGAACATTTGTTGAGACAAATGGGGTATTTTGCTGAGTTTTCTAGCTAACATTTCCTAGACTGCATGCTAAGGGGTCAGCTCTGTGCAGTCCAGAAGACACCACGAAGTTAAACATCTTTGCGAATGAGATGGCAGAGCTCGCTGAGCACCCTCTTTAGCACTGTATAGAAAACAGCGCTTCAGTGGAGGTAAAAGATGATCTGTGCACATGCTATCTGCAAACTACTTTTGGTCTCTGTGGCTCTCGGAGGACTTCGATGCTCCTGACTCAGGCTGCTTCTAATGCTTCCTACCAGCCCAACGCAGAGCATTCTCATCCTCACAGCTTGCCTCTTATTTCACAGTTACTCACCTCCACTTAGTGCAGGGAAGAAGTGGGGCTTACAGAAAGGAAGTGTCAGCAGGGGTCTTATTAACAGTGAGACTAATGGGGAGGATGGAGCTGGCGGCAGCTACAAAGACAGATGTTTACATGGGTTACTGCAATGTCTGATACGTTAGGTAAGGGGGCAGGCACCCTCTGGTGGCAAAAGCCTCGTCTTTACCTAATGGACACCTCCCACACTACCCTACTTCATGCAGAAGCTAATAGAAAATCATCATCTATGCTTGGGGAATCCCACAAGGGCAGTTTGCCCCACCTGAGGCACACAGACCAGCTGTTCCAGCTTGCATCCACTGGATATCTGCTCCTGCCTGAGATGCTGCAAGCAAAGGTATCAGATCTACAGCAGTGCTCTATCCTCTTGTAGTCCTTCTCATGGTACACATAGGAACTTCTTGCTCTCATTATCCTTTTTTGCCGGCCCTTCAAGTGCTCTGCACCTTTCTACAGATACTACCAAGAATCCAGAGGAATGGAGACTGTTCACCACACAGTACACAGCTGCGTAACCAGTTTTACAGATGTGAAGTCAGCAATGACTGCTCCCCAGTTATTGACTAGTTACTGCTCAACAACCAAATGGCACAAGTTCCACTTAATACAGTAGCATTCATGAAGAGCAAAGAGATGCAGACTCAAGAGCAGCAAGACATATTATACAGCAAAAGGCACTTTGCAACAGGTAGAAGTAAAATGCATTAACATCCTTCCAAGTGTTACACGGATAGGTGTATCTATAGGCCTTGGATGGAGGTGTGCCTGGCAAGGACTAGAGCTCAAAAAAAATCCTATCTTCATGTAGGGTGACTCCTGTCCTCATGTATTACTACAAAGAAGGATTTTGTCTCTAACTTGAGGACTGAGGAAGGACTCCATTTGCCTGGATGTCAACAGTGCCTGTCTTATGAAATTTACATGTAACTGCAAGTTTTGGTACACTAAATACCAGCACCTTTTTTTTT
>VXBL01003649.1:3851663-3898223 GCA_013400195.1 Aramus guarauna
AAAAAAAAAGAAAAAAAAATCACAATATGGTTCACAGTTTACACTTAGAAATTCTTCTGCTTCCCCCATTGAAGACTTAGAGAGGCAGAGTAGTCAGACAGGGGAGGAGGCTGGGAACTGGGAGGTAGAGATGAAGCTGTGCATCTGCAGCTGTGAGAAGCACAAAAAAGGAGTTTGGCAGGATACAGAATGGCAAGAGAGTGGGATGGGAAATTCCACTTTGGAGAGAAAAGTAGAGCCCTAGGTCTCAAATTCAGCTGAGACCTGCACGCATGAAAGCCTACAGGTGTTCATTACCTTAAAACAGCGTTGAGCCCCTTAGCCACAGGTTCACATGGTTTCATGATGTGCAGGGAGTTGAAAGAGTAGACTCTTCTGAGCTACCTATTCTGGCTCAGCATTATCAGGCCCTTCTGAAGAATAAATATGTTGGGGGTTTTTGTTTGGTTGGTTTTCTTAATTTTTTGGACACATTTAAACTTTGTGTTTCAGGTGTGACACAAAGATTCCAAAGACTGTATTTATTACTTAATGGGGAATACTCACTGACTTGTTCTCAATTTTTGCAGATTTCACGTATGTTATTATAGGAGTTACTCTGGGAGCATTTCTAGCAATTGGGTTTGTAGCAGTAATAATCTGCATGATCAAAAAACAGATGATTGACAATGTCTTTGAAGGTAAGAAAAAAAAATACTCCCAATTTCCTATCCAGAGATCTAGATCTCGTTATGTTCTGATATAGCAGATCTGAGCTTCAGTGTTAAGAATTGTCTATGTACTACAGCTCTGGTTTTCCTTTGAAGAACTATTTTTAAAATGTCTGAAGTACTGGAGTCCCTGGAACTGCAGATTCACGTTTCAGTATAACGAACTCTGCTCTTTACCCTTACAAGAGAACTAGAATTCACTTCAGCATACCGCCTGGGTATCTTTTAGAATAATTGATCTTTAAAACAAAATTCTGTCTATTCAACTTGAGTTAAAGAGCCTGTTGGATTTGCAGGATGGGCAAGAGGCTTGCTCACACTTCCTAGCTAAAGTTACTATTTATTTCACTGATTCTGGACTTTTCCTTCAAATGTGACTGTCTGACTAGGATATGTGGTTTCCATTGGAGTACATAGCAACACTCCTTATAACTTTTCCACTGTGGCTGGTTTTCAAGTTGCCACAGAAAAGCATATTTTTCATCTGAAACAGGCAAGAGCTCTTTGATCTAACATCATAACTGCTGGTAGCAACAGCTCCTTTTGACTTTGGACCAGCAGTTTACAACCCATGGTTTTGGATTCAAATCCAAAAAAATCTTAAACTGAATAATGCCCATCACTTCAGTAGACAGAAGCTAGTGACAGGCAGAATTTGTTCCATGGGCCCCCCCAGAGGCAATGCTGGTCCATGGCCCTCCATCCTCTGCACAGAGCCTCTCTTGACAGGACTCTGAAGTGCTTCACAGAGCACTGTAGAACAAATATTGTGGTGATTTCTTCCGCTGCTGAAATACAACTGTCATCTATGGAATGAAGTAACAACACACAGTAACACTCAACTGCTGTTAAGAGCTAGAAATAAAAAAGCATAGCAAATATAATAGCAACAGATAGTGGCAAATGAGGAAATGCAAAGTCTTATCAGGTTGACAAGAACATCAGTATAAGCTGTTGGTTTTTTTGCAAAAAAAGAGTCCTGAGACTTTGCTAAGGCAAATCTTTACAACCTAAGTTTTGCTTGTCAAGAGAGGCCTGTACTCTTAGTAGCACATGAAAATTTGGCTTGGAAGAAAAGCATAGGAGTGAGGCAATCTCATGAAATATGTAGGAAAATAATCCTTACTGAAAGAAGAATGAATATAGTAAGAGACTCTGGGGACTGAAAGTATTGCTTATGGCATCTCCATGGTGAATTTCAGGAAAACCACCCTTGCAGCTCTGGTTACATGCCGAGTCCTAGCTCTTGCGGTCCACGTTTAAAAACAGAGAAATTCTGATAGATGTAGCCAGTTTCCACCATGAAAAATGAGTCAGACATTAAACAAGGAAAATGCAGTAAGTGAACTCAGACTGCTACTGCACAGGACTAGGAGCTGCTTGTCCATCTGCTGTATCCAGAAATGTTTGCTTCTGTTGCTAGATTTTTGCATTAACCTTCATGCGACAAATGAGAGGTAATTTTCCAGCATCCAGAACTGCCTAACCCTACTAAGTCAGCAGTGCACCATGACACACTGATTCAACAGTAGTCACAGACTCTTGCTTAGTAAAGAGGAGAGCACAGTGATCTCAACTATTAAGCTTGGAGTGAAGTAGACTGAGCTCCCTGGGCTCAGTACTGCTATGGTGAACTCAGCCTATCAGTCAGGACCTGGTTCCATCCTATTTACAGTAAACACTGGTCTTTCAAAACACAATTTTGCAAGCAGATACCCCATGAGGATACAAATGACAATTCCACTTTCTGAAAGACAAATGAATGATGCCTTCTTTAGTGGCACTACATAGCAAGCCTAAAGGGAAACTGCTTCCACCTCATTCTCATCAAGCATCTGTCCTCAAAGTTGTTTCTTATGACACTCTAGGCACTTCTACAGTCAAACTCAATATAGCCAAAATATTAGCAAAGATACAGCTCTGAGAAAATTGACATGAGATAGTCCAGCGGGAAGAATCAAGAAGGGCTTTAGGAAGGTTGCATGATGATACTAATATCAAAGATTTTTGCCTCAACGGACGGCTGGATCTTCACCAGATGTGCTCTTCCTGGCTGCATCCTCACAACTTGTAGGCAGGCCTATCATCACTCTGTTCTTGGTTTCTTAACTAACCACATTTTCCTATTCTCTCTTTAGAGTCAGATGGCAAAATGGATAGAAGGTAAGAGTCATTGCCCCATGCGTTTTCTGAGGCTGTGTGATACACAAACTGTAATGCTTAACTTCTCTCTTTATGCATGATCACACAACTGTGATTTGAATGATAACACGTAACACACGTGGAAGCCTCTAGAGGACCATGAATGCAGCCTGTCTAGTGGATCTGCATGGAAAAAGGAAATTCCTTGTAACAGGGTGTTGACATTTCAGGAATAGGAAAGAAATCCCAGCAGACTGAGATTCTTTGAAGGATTTTATTTTTTAAAAGAGTTTTGTTATTTTTGTAACTTGCAGAATAGATTATAATCGCAAACTCATTTAAAAAAAACCCAACATTTTTAAGGGATGATTACTTTTTACAAGCCCTTTAGATAAAAAAAAATATATATATGTCTAAAGCAGGGTAATTAGCTTCATCAACAATTTCCCAGTTACTGTGTCTGGTTCTCAGTTCTGAGAGCTCCCTTCATCCCAGGCTTTTACAGGTGAAGGTCATGCAGCAACCATTCCTGCTGGAAGGGGTGCATTTTGGCCCTTCACCTTCCTCCCCGCTATCCAGAAACAGTAAGACCACTTTAGGTTTTGAGCACCTGATAGGTTCACAGGTGGAAGAGGCAGTGCTAGACTGCTTAGGCAATGGCCACTCCTCATCTCCTCCAAGGACAGGCAAGAGGATGGAGATGTACAGGAGCAGGGACTCTGGACTGCTAGTTATCTGTTGGCTCACAGTAATCTACAGATGCGGACACTTTTTTTGCGTCCCTTTGAGACATTTTATAAGTGACTAAAAACCCCCAAACATTAATTAATCAGCATTCTCATGAACTGAAGGCAACAGCTGTACTCAATGACCTAAGAAACGGCTTTTGGCCTCCTTCAGAGAGCTGGATAGAAGGATGTCCCCATCACAGTTATTCCTCATAAAGACAGCACAGCATATGTAAACACTCAATTGAAGATCAAAGCAAGGGCATCCTTGCAGCAAGTACTTCAATGTTTTGCCTGTCCTACAGAGGCGGGCCCCAGCTGTGAAGCGTCTGCTGTTTTCCCAGGAAGACTCTTACCCAACCTCACACAGCTAACTGTTAGAAAATGTTTCCTTTCTGGTAACACACTATTCTCTTACAAGACACTTAATTTCTGTGTATTAATCTAAAATAGATCAGGACTATTTTATGGCCAGAAGAACAAACTTAGAATACCCAGTAAACTTTCTGGTGTATTTAGGACAGTATAGACAGAGCAGTGAATGGGAAGGGTATGAGAAAGAGCTAAGCTGAAACAGAAAAGCCAGAGACCAGAGTCAAGAGAAAAGAGAACAAAAGGAGGAGAGGGACAAAGACAAGAAGAGACACAGAAGGCAGTAGATTTACTGCCTGGATGAAATGCAGATGGTATGATCTATGAACTGCTCCACGCTGGACTTTTCTACCTCCCCTTGCTATTTATTATGTGTGATATTTTCCTTTGGAGACAGTTTGAACATCTATGATACCATCCTCTGATCTTTCTAGGGGAAGTGACTGACTTTGTCATGGCAGCAAAATCTAACATCTTTAATGATGACCTTACATTGACCCCTTTGATGATTCCTCATCCCAGTCTACAGGCATTTGATAAAAGGTAGAGTGAAGTTTCCAGTTTCATGCCAAAATTCTAGTCTTAAGGCTGGAAACATGACAATACACAAACTCTCTGCCTTAAAGCCACCCGCACTGACCAGTGAGAGAAGCTGTAATTTCACAATGTTTGAGGCAAAACTATGTATGCTAAAGATGATTTTTTTTTTTTTAATGTAGAAAATTACTAGAAATCCACTATTGCTTCTTAATCAGTTGTACTTTTCAATTCTACTGTAGCAGTGAGTAATTTACTAACAAATCATTGTTCTCATTCACTTCAGGGCATTTATGTATTACTCCTTGGTGGTTTATTAAGGGATTCTATAATGCAGGGATTAATCTAAGGAAACAGTAGAGCCTTCAACTGGTCTTGAGGAAACTTCTGATGCTAAAAATACTACCAGATCTATAGCAAACATTTAAAAATGCCCCTATACACTAATTCTTAGTAGGATTATTGAAATGCAGATATCCTTGAGACAGCATCAATTTTTAGCAAGAAAGTATATAACAGTACTTTGTTTTATAAGCAAAGCTATACTTTTCCACATCTCAGATAGTTGATGCAGAACTAGCTTAGTTGGTTTTGCACCATCATTCTGCAACCCAAGAAATCTACTCACAGAAAATCAAAAAGAAATACATCATACAGGCTTCAATGCACTTTATCTTTCCTCCTAACCTTCTTCAGAGTAGGGCCTTTCCAGATAGTAGAGTTTGTGTTGACATGTTAAACTGGCCTGTACCTAATGGGAATACCTTAAAGGTTGGAATTAGACCTTTATAGCACAAGTAATAACTGAAGTATGCAGTAGCCTTCCATAGAACTCTCACTCATGTTGGCACCTCTGGCAAACTTGACCCAAAGAATGGTGTTATATGTTGGAATACAAAACACAACATATATCTCAAAGGAGATGTACGGGAGGTAGCCATTCTTAATGGCAACAACAACAACCAAAAAAATCTCCAAAACTTCTAAATGCAAAGCCACCACAATCCCCTCATTTTATTTCCTGAAAAGAGCATTGAAATATTACTTATGCTGGGTACTTGCACTGTAAGTGCTACAGTATTATAAATAACAAGGAGATTCCTCAAGAAAATCCAAGCTATATGTTGATTTTTATCTGATTTAATTTTCCCCATTAGTCATAAGGATAGTTTCCTATTTATTCAAGTCACCAGAGACACATGTGATAATTAGGTCTAAACTGATTTTGGCTACTTGCTTCAATTCCCTGAGGACTCTAATTCATGGCATTTTTAGGCCAGTGGCTAGTCCTAGAAAACCCTTTGATAAAGCAAAGTCCATAATCCAAAGTCACCTGGTTCTAGATTTACTCCAACCAAACATACTGCCATCCTGAATCCCTCAGGGATACAGGAAACCTGAAACCCTCAGTAAGAATCAAGACACCATCCCTTTAGGATCAGAGAGGAGAACTGGCATATCTTCCACAGACAACTTCATTTTCGGCTTGACCATTGATAATTATTAGTGTTTGTTCAGGAAAATACTTTAATCCAACTGATAGAGGACTCACCAAATTCACCTTCAGCCAAATTTTGGTTTAAATTTCACATCGTTATTCCCACAAGCACCTCAAGCCACTTAATTTCTGTCCCCAGTTGGGACATACTCCAAGTGGGTGTCACCCAGCACAGTACCATCATAGTTGATGGAGTTGCTCATGCCAGTTGAGGACCTTGATGCAGATAATGTTCTTTTATGCTAGAACCCTGATTAGCTGGTACTGAACCTAACCAGCATTGCAAGAACAGGTTTCCACTAAAGTCTGGAAGCATTCTGATGTGTCCCCCTTGATACTTTCCCAAATACTTAAACCAGAAGTGTTTCTACACCCACATGACACTGACAGCTCATTGTGAAATAATTAACAGCTTTCACGGCTTGCTTTATTCAGGTATATAACACTAAGATTTAAACAATCAATTCATAATGGGATGCCCTTAAACTCAATGGGATATTTACTAACACTTGAGAAGAGAAAGAGGCTTGAGGCAAGCTTCCATCAGCTAACAAAACAGTAATTTAGATGTCAACTGACAATTATTTAATGTCCTCTTTTTAATTAATAGCTCATGTCAGTTTCAAATGCCATCTTGGTATAAGCTTGGTAAATTATAATGCCTAAAAATTTCATGCAAGTTTAATGTATTAATAAAAATGTCTGGGCACATTTAATGTTAGCGATATTTTGAGTTAACTACAGTGCATGGCAGCCAGATTTATTTTGACAGAAGCAGACAAAGAAAGAGACAAGGAGAAGGATGGAGAGACAGAGAACATTTACTAGAAAGGAAAAGGTACATATTTTAAACCTGCTGCAACGGCAAAAGGGAATCTGTTGCCTCAACACATCCTGGGCAACAGCACACACCAAAACTCCCCATGCCACTCACTGGGTTCTACATGCTCCCTGTAAATCACTCAGCAGATCAGGTTTTAAATGCTATACACAAGTCATTCTGATATTTGATGGAGGAGAGGAGGGAAGCTGCATCAGCCAAGTGCTGAGCATATTGGTGATTTTCTTTTCTTTTCTTACCCAAAGGCCCTTTTGTATTTTTCTAAGGGACCAACTTCTCTTTCCTTTGCTAGACTGTGCTTGGTAATCACAAGGTACTCTTGAGAATCAGAGCATTCCTTAGGCAAATGGAGGAGGGCTTGGAATATTATCACACCTCGAAAGTCTCCAGTATCCTCATTGTCTAACTCTAAACAAGTGTCATGGATTACATAGGAGGTAAAATCATCCACCTGGAAAATATAAACATCAGAAATGGATGGCATGGCAAAGACTAGGTTTGGGCAAGTTTGAATGTTGAACTGCAGTTTCTTCCAACTAGTAGAACTGTCTCAGCCTAAACATTTGAGCCAAGAACACTTTTCCTAGCATTTGGTCATGTTCAGGTCTATAGCCAGCTGCACTAACAGGCAGAGATAGTGAATAGGAGCTGATGAAACAGTTTCATACCCTTCAAACAGGTTTAATCTCAGATAGAAAGAAAAATCTCCTGTTTTGGAGAGGAGAGCAGTTCTTTCTGATCTAAATTTTGTCCAAAATGGTCTGTAATACAGTGAATTGCAGAATGCATCATTTACCAAACAGGAAGCCAATTGAGTAGGCATGAGTCATATCACCAATACGATCATCTGCAAGGAAGAGATGCAACCTGTCTAATCACTGGAGTCTGAGCTCACAAATTATCTTAACTGGAGACCTAGTTTTAATGCTAGGGTACTTGAGAAAGCCACAAGTGTGAGTCCTTTGGAAAGTGGGCCCAAAACTTACAAATCAAAATCCATAAATAAATACACATTGAAACAAAAGAGACTTTGGCCTTGTCTGAACATGTCACTGGAAAAGCAGTGCACAAGGGAAAAGGATCAAGATCCACAGCTTGCACAGGACGCGGGGCATTGAAACGCATCGCAGCAACTCAGATACTGCATCAGCTATTCACACGTAACACTATACATTCAGTCTGCAGCCAGGGAGCGATACTGTCTCAGCCGCTCTGCTATCCATTGAAATCATATCTGCTTAAGATGCAAGCACATACTGCTGCTCTACTATAGGCAAGTTCAATGGCAAGAGTACTTGAAATAGCATGATGCCAAAAATATATCAGCAAAGGAATTATCTTTATTCTAATTAGAGTAAATAAGATGTCTTCTCTACAGAAGATTTTTATACAAAGAAAGCAGGAAACAGGGAGTGGTATTGGTTGTTTTAAGCCACGCCTCAGCAACTTTTGTGAATTTTAATTACTTTTCGGTGAAGTAATTCCCTCCCGTGGAAATAATTCAGACTTGGAGACAGATGTTTTCTTTGCACTGACCTGACTTTAAGAGGACATTTTTCCCAGCAGTAAGGTATCTCACTTTTCAGCCTGGAGAAACCTAGAATGAGGCTAGTTCATTCTCCACATTTCATTCAAGACATGGCCTTCCTGCTAAGACCCCCCCATTTAAAAGTTAACATAGTATTTGTTTGGACACTTTTGCAGAAGGAGATGAAATCAATGACTCATTATGCAAAATATGTGACCACTGAATTGTCAATCACTACAAAGCACTAACAAACATTGGTAATTGCAGATGGATATGAAGAAACACAGGCATAAATCTATGTCTGTGATATGCCCCCAGGAGATGGGCACTGTAGCATCTTTACCTGCAAGATTATAGTCTCCACCTTCCAAGTTTCCTATTGCTTATACATGCTCCCTCAGTTACTTCCAGCTGTCTTTTATCTTTCTGTTTCACCTCTTCCAACACATGGGATGCAAGAGATACAGGCATAGGAAAGGAATTTGTTAAGCACGGTCACTGGTGTTCTGAGGAAAGCATTAGCATGTTACCAATCTTACCAGAAGAGAAAATCTTGATACGGAATGGTTTGAAAAGGTGAGTTGGCTTAGCCTTTCATGCAGAGTCCCAGCTGCTTGGTTTCTTCCCAGCCTGGCCTTTGGACATTTAACAATGAAGAATACTAATTTTCAAGAAGCACTTTCTTCTTTGAACGTAATATATGACTCTGCCTACCACTCACTTAAACTGCATCTAACTTAGATTGCAAACTTAACTCACTAGTCTTGTAAAAAAAGAAAAAAAAAAAAAAAAAGAACTGCCACACACACACCCCAAACTAGTGACTTATGAAAGGCAAGAGTTATCAGAAGTAATTCAAAACCATTGGCACTTGATGGATCTCTCATGGGTGGTCCTTCCCAAGATGCATCTCATTTCTGCATTAGCAGAACAGCGCCTGGAACAGATAGAATCCTCCAAGATGCCTTTCAACAACAAACAAAATTCAAGAGCTTCAGCTGTCAGAAAGACACCTGGCAGAAGGCAGCTCACACTGCAGCACGGATGGGCCTCCCTGGCACAACAGTCACTTCATATAGTCCCACAAAAACACATCCCAGTGGATCTGCCCCAGCCCACCAGTTACCTCCCTTTCCCCACTAAGCTCAGTTTTGCCCTTGTGGCATTCCTTCCATATAGAAAACATTGTCTGGTCTGGGAAGAGCAAGGTTTGATAGAGGGATAGGGGAAAGCTGAGAAGAAAAAGCACTGGAGAACATAGCAAAAAAGCTTTAAACTCTATCCAGCTTTCACTTGCCTATGACCATCACTGTAGCTGGTGGAAATGGCAGAGCTCTCTTCCCTCCTAGCCCATCTATTCTCCCATTTCCATCCTGGCTATCTTTCCCATGCCCACTGGGCTTTCTTTACCCCTTGACTGCAGCCTGAAGGTGTCTGTTTCTTCTCATGTGGAGGACTAGAAATGGTGGTGCTTATACAACACCAAGTATGCCACAGCTTCCACCATACCTTGCAGACCACTGCTCTTGGACAGACTGACTGCATCCCCGTCCTCATTTTGGGCTGTCTGAGTGCATCCTGTGGCTTTGAGTTTTCATATTCCGCAGTTCCATTCCTACGTGCCCCAAGTATTTTTCTGGTCTTGTAGAGGAGACAAAACTGAGCTTCAGTGCTACAGTTCCTCCCTACAGGAGCTGTGAGTGGTTCAAAGTAGCCTTCTCACGCATGGTCATAAAGCATCTTGCAACAACAGACGTGAAACATCAAAGGGAAAAAAATAGCCATACCCTACATGCACCCCTATTCTTTCTAAATCCCTGGTAATCCAGACAACTTCCTTAGAACAACTGAGTTTCCTGCATCTGCCTTTGTTCTCCTAAAACAAGCCTCTTTTTCTCTTTTCCTCTCCCAGGAATATTCCTTTTAAACTATGACTGTCAGTGTCATCTTCTCGGACCTGGAGAAAAATAAGTTGTGTGGATTCAGCAGAATCTTTGACACCTCTGGGGTCAAAGACTTGAACATTTTCTATTAACATCCCTCAGCTATATCCCAAGCTGTTCTTTTACTTGCCACTCTTTTTCCCTAAGCAGCCCTTCACAAGGTCTTTCATTCTGCCAACTAATATATTCTACAAACAACCCAATCATCAGGTCAACAAAGTTTTCATAAGTTGTTAGAGGTTTGCAAATAAGGGAAAACAGAGCCAGCAAAAACACTTAGCCTCCATGATCTAAATAATCCTTGCAAAATAAATCAAAAATTATTCCTTTGTGGTCTGCTTTGACTGCAGAACCTCACTTCGCATCGCTACCATGGCCAAATATCAGTAGTGAACAGCTATGAGGAGAATGGGAGTGGAAGACAACTTGGAGGGCTACCTCCTCTTCTACTTCTTAGGCAGCAGTCCATTTGCACTTCACTAAGGAGCAAATAGCACTTGCACAAGATGAGTCTGATACACTGGAGCAGGCCCGATTCCTTGCTCAAAACTGTAGGGATTAGTGGGTGGCTGATTGACTGAAGGCTGTATTCACTGCTTTATGTTTTCTGAGTACACATCCTGGGAACTGAGTTTAATGAAAAATATTTAAGGGCTGCACAAAACACCATAATAATGCATGCTATTGCAAATAAACATAAGTATGAACAGTAGGTAACATTTACAAAAACAGCTTCATGTGTGTTTGTGTAAATGCTAAAAAAAATGAGCAAATGATCTCAGTGGAAATGGCTGTCTCAACTCCTTGCACATATACAATTGCAGAAACAAAATGTAAATACCCATTCTGTGTTGAGGCAACAGTCACCAGTGACTAAAGCAATAAACTGGCTTTTCTACCTGGTTCTGTCACTGTCCTGTCTAGCTGAATTTGTTCTGAACGACCTTGGACAAGTTACTTTGGCTCTGGTTACCCTTTCCATAAAATGAAATTAATCTTTATATCACACACTTCAAAACCAAGGACACTGAGCTTTGCACTGTGCTGGGGACACCAGGCTTTAAAAAGCAGCACTAAGACACTCCGTAGCACTTTCAGGCTCTCAGTTCCTCTTAGCACCATTCCTGAATGGAAGGAATACTTCATATTAAGACACATATGCACCAGAGACAGTTTTATATATATATATACACACACACACACATGTATAGCCCAGACTGTTAGGGTGAGATTAATTCATTAAACCCCTTTCCAGGACACAGCATACTTCACTGATGCCAGCTACCAGGCTGACAGGCAGAGCCACACTTCTGGCTATTTTTTGCTCCTCCCTGGCCACTCTCCACATTCCCTAGGAGAGCATCTGGCCCAGGATGCCTGTGCTCCCTTCAGATCTGGGGGCTGCTTTTGCGGTTGACCTTTTCACAGCTGCCAAACAGGGAGGAATCCTTACTCCTTCCTACCCCTCTGCACAACTGTTTGAGGCTAGTCTTGAATAGCTCTAAAGTATTTGATTGTAAGAGTTGGTCCCAAACCTGCTGAGTCAGGAGAATGCTTTCCTGGTAATATTCAGACACCTGTCAGAGGCAATTCCTTCCACAGTCATCATGGTCTCTGCTGGCAAACTTGCTGGTGCTACTGATTCCAGCAATAAAAGAGTAACTCTACCTTTCCCTGGAGCTGCTGCGAGTCTGGATTAAAAAAAAAAATAAATCAGAAATGTTTCTAGAAGAGTACCCTCTTCACTCCTGTCAACAGACACCCAGGGTAACTCAAATATTAGATGCCACGGAGCAGAGAGCCTCCTGCTCCCAGGCAGCACCCGTCTGCCATCCAGACTGAGTAGTTTTATGTTGACTAGGGCTTGTCAGAGAGGCGACAACATGGGATTAGCTAGGAATGAAAGCTGTGATCATAGCTAAAGGACAGCTTCAAAACAAAACAAAACAAGACCTCCTGACACAAGAGACTCAGAGTGCCACAGGTCTTAGCCAGGAAAGAATAGCATCAAATCAGAGCTCCTGCATATTCCAACTCACAGAATTTCCTGTAACCCATTGGATTTCTGGACAAGTTCACACTAAAAATGTGCAAAAGAAATCACTAATTTCAGATGGTCCCCGGGAGCCTTTTTCAGTGACTTCTCAGAAAATAAGATTATTTATAGATTCTTTTTTTAAGATCGTGCATATAGTCTGTCAGATCATTTTATTGCAGTTCCCTGATCTCTTACTCTCCAGGAGTTCTGCCTTAAAGGACTTGTACTACTTATCAGTAAATTTCAGCACAGCTTTCTAAAAAGAAATGTGTGACAAAATTTCTCTCAAAGAAGGAAAAAAAGACTGAGGCAAATTATGAGAAGCATGTCGCTGGCTACCAAATCTGTCAATTCTTTCTTTAGCAAAGTTACCAGAAAATGCTTAAGTAGTATTGAAGGAAAGGGACTACAATAAATACCATTTCCAAGTGGAGTCATGAGATTTAAGAATATAAACAAGTTGAGGGCTGCAAGACAAGAAAAGATTTTATTTCAAAGCACTGACGCTAGATGGAGTAAAACTGAGTAAGAGCAGTGAAGAAAAAGATTGCGCCGCAAAGAAAAGAGAAAGATTAAAAGTTCCTGCATTTCCCCAGCTGCTAATGTGTTGATTCTTTGAATGCTCATCTTTGATTACTGCTCTTAAAGTCACAATTAATATCTCACTTTCTATACTTTGCAGGTCAAACATGGAATCGAGCCAGAACAGGTATGTTCTGGGGAAGGGGGAGTCTGGTGAAGCAGGGAGATGGAGTGACAGTACTAGGCAGACACACAGAAGTTGTAAAAGCACATCCACCTAGATAAAGGGAAGGGTCACGGAGCAATAAAGGCTGTGGGGTTACCTCGGGTTCTTACTGACAGCCCAGATCTGCCTGCAGGTCTGCCAAACACTCCACATGCCCTAAGGCAAGTCATTTATCTGCCTTGCCCTCCAGCTTCCCAGTTGTACACCTGGAACACCCTAACGTAAGGCCCAGGCATACTGCAAGGCTGTCTGTGTTACGGCACAACTATGCTGCAATGCAGCTGCCCCCCCATCAGCAGGTACTCCGAGTAGTGAGCTCATGGAAAGATGCAGCCACAATATGGATCCAGGAGCTGCTGAGCTGCTCCCCACTCACCGGGCAAGACAGTACAGGGAAGCAGCCGGAATGACAGTAATCCGGAGTCTGTAACACTGTGAACAGTTCTTGTAGCTGTGCTAAAATGCATTGCTTGCTGCTAGTGCATTCCTAGCTGGCAGTGAAGTGAGCATCTGGAGGTCACCGCAACAGCCAGAATCATTATTTGTTCTGTTAATTCACTTGGGAAAAACAGGTACCTCCAAAGATACTGTCATGGTTTAACCCATCCAGCAGCCATTTGCCCACTCCCCAGTAGAATGGGAGAGAGAATCAAAAAGGGGAAAAAAAAAAAAAAAAAGAAAAAAAGAAAAGTAAAACTCATGGATTGAGATAAAGACAGTTTAATAAGACAGAAAAGGAAGTTGATAGTGATGATAATAGTAATAGAATATGCAAAACAAGCAATGCACAGCACAATTTCTCACCACTCAGACAATGCTCAGCTAGTTCCTGAGCTGAGCCGGCTTCCGGCCAGCTCCCCAGTTATATACTGAACATGACATCATATGGTATGGAATATCCCTTTGGCTAGTTTGGATCAGCTGTCTTGGCTGTGTCCCCTCCCAGCTTCTTGGACACCCACTGTCTTCTCGCTGGCAGGGTCATATAAGAAGCTGAAAAGTCCTTGACTGCTTGGCAACAACTAAAACATCAATGTGTTATCAACATTATTCTCATCCTAAATCCAAAACACAGCACTTTACCAGCTGCTAGGAAGAAAATTACCTCTATCCCTGCTGAAACCAGGACAGATACAAATAAACATCTAGGAAAATAAAAGTTAAGTGGGAGAAACTTCATTAATGTAATTCAAGCAGCTCTACTAACAATTTTCAACAACTCCTGTATTTTTTATCTGAGAATCTCCTAGCTCAGCTTTTACAATGATACTGTGGATCATTCCAGGTAAAAGCAAAGCCAGAAAGTTATTGTTAACTTGTGATGTTTCTTTCTTTTCAGAGACGTCAATGTACTAGGAAAACAAAGTACAAACAATCAATAATCCTTTTGCAATTGACAGTTACCTGGTCTGAGGATCGATAGAAGTCTCTTGTGCGCAGGCAGGAATCTCACCAATACCAACTCCTTTCTTTGTTCTTTAACTGAAAGACTGATTAATTGATTACAGGAAGAGCTTATAGTGCATGCTAACTTCAATCACCTGCACACAAAAGGCCTGCAATCCCTAACAGCATATATATGAAGGAAATGTATAAGGAAAATAAAATAGAAGAGCTTTTCCTCATTAATAGATTCTGTTTAGTCTGTGATAAGTATATGATTGATTTCTAAAATCAGTTAAATACAGGGTAATCAAAAAGGTAGTAATATATTTCAACAGCTGTATTCATGGTCACACCTGTACTTCAAGATAGGTAAATAACGACCGTAGTAACTTTAAATATCATTCATTTGAGGTTGACTCAAAACAAAGCTTCTCAAGTTTTTCAGGAAATACATGTTTTGTGTTAATATGAAAAGATTTCATTCACACTAAAGTTATATTTTTCTTAGCTTTAGGACTGATGTCTTTTGTTTAACTGTAGATGGTAATGCTCATTTCAGCCATTTTAAATGGATTGTGGTCATTTAAAATTAAAAATTTCTTTTTGAAATAATGTTTTTAATGATTTGTTTCTAGAATGTTGAAATGAAAACAGTTTTGTCTACCCCCCCAAAAAAACCCCATTTCTGGACATCTGAAATGAAACATTTCATGTCAACATTCTACAAACAAGCTAATCTGACATTTCCAAAATTCATCCATCACTATTTTTTAGTATAAAAGAATGCACTAAGTTCAGTCAGAATTTGTGATTAATTTCAGTCTCCCAGCCCCTTCATTCTTGTTCTAGCCTTATATATTCTGTTGAATTTTATTTCATCAAAACTGCGTTGTCTGGCTCCAATTACAAGTTTCTTACAGTGGGAATGACAACAAGGAAAAAATAGAGCTTTGTCTCAGAACATTTAGAATAGCTTAAATAATTTTAAATGGTTTAAACCCAAGTTATTTTGTAAACACATCCCAGCTTTCACCAAAGCTGTAAGCCTGTGGCTTTGGTCTCGGTTGCAAAAATAATGCCATAGATTCTATTCTGTTTGTTTAAATCCACTTCTTTCAAGAATGCTTTATTATAACAAATATTGAAATGACAAGGTGCAAAAAAAGGCAGGAAGATTTTTGTATTTCAGCTTGTAAAGACATTTACAAGCTTGTAAAGACATTTACAAGCAAATGTCAGCTGCAGGTGCTCTGGGAGCCGTTGGCTGGCAGCAATGCTGCGCTGGGCATCTGCTGCTGCTCTTACGGCTCCTCTCAGGAAACCCAGCAGCACTCAGAGGCGTGAGGGCCTCGAGTACATGGCACACACAACATTAAGTGGTGGCACAATATTTCACAAGTAAAGCTGTTACGTCATAGCATTAACTCAGGCCCATGTCTACAGACTAATGGATTTTTTTAATCCAATATATGGTCCTAAAGTTAACTTTTGAGCCAGTGTCTGCTCTCAGTTATGCCACGTGGCAGATCATAATAAATGAAGTTCTTTCCAGTTCTTCACTACTGTAATATAGCAGAAGTTATAAAAAAAAAAAAAAAAAAAAAAAAAAAAAAAAGGTAAATACTAGTCTGAAGTCCCAACCCAGAAATTATGTGTAATATTAAGAAATATCACTCAAAAAATCATGGAAGCCAGGGCCTCCCATCCAATAATCAGCTTTCAGACTGTGACGAGCTGCAATTAACCCCAGACATTAAAGGCAGAGCCGATGTGCTGGGTCAGGGACTTAGAGTTAACACACTGTCAGAGCATAAGAGCAGGTATATCAGAATTTTGTTTCCATGAAGAATAAGCTACTGTACTACTTGTAACTGAAAGGATTTGAATATGTGAATATTACCTTAGCAAAGGAGGTAACTTTCCAAATGTGTGAAGGAAACTGGGTAGTAATTTTTCTGTACATTTTGAACAACAAAGTGCAAGGGTTATTTTCAGAGAAAATTGATATATTGGAATAATTTCCCTGGATTCCTAGGTGTATGTTACCCAGTTCAGTAACACTGCAGTTCAGCAGCAGCATTTGCTAACGGATAAACTAAAGCAGTAATGTGATACTTGTAAGTAATTGTGTGTGTGTACATGTGTAAGCAAATAAACCATCTTGTAAGGTATCTGTTAATTGATTTGCTTCCTTTAGTACCATTTTAATTAAGACTTGGAACAGAAGAGAGCATGTGGTCAGGGAGAGAAGCTATTACCTTCCCTTATTTGTTCACACAAATGTTTTTTTCACATCATTTCAGTACGCTAAGGGAAATAAAGGAGAAAATAAACAAAACAAAAAAAAAAAAAAAGGAGTTACAAGCAGTAAAGGAGAAAGGTCTGGAGAATTAAGGTTAGTAATCTTGATCAGGCAAGGGTGGGGAATAGATTCCGAGTTCCCAAAACCTGGTGTGTGCCTTGGCTGCCTGCGTATGGGAATAGGATGGGCAGCACGGAGACAGACAGCGGGGGACAAGGGACCCCCGGGGCTGCTGGTTCTGCTGCCACTGAGAGGTTTGGGCAGACTTGGTAACTGTACTGCTGCACAGGGCTGCCGTGCAGCGGCTACCAGTGCCCCAAAAAAGCCCGACTCTCCCCCTCCACAACTGCAGCAACCAGCCTGACTCTGCACAGACAAATGAGGCTGCTGCAACTGTTTTTCCACCCCAAAGAACTGCTGGTTTTGCCCATTCCTACAACCGGCTTTACCAGCACCGCTCACAGCATCAGCAGCTCCTAAATTTGGACTAAGCTGTACGGCAATGTTTGGAAATAATCAGTGAAGGACAACTAGATGAAAGGGGAGCAGTTTGGAGGCATTCAGTCAAAAGACAAAAGATACTGTCAGCTCCACTAATTCTTGATCAGGGATGCAGCCCAGGCAGTCCACAACCAGCACAACAGGCATTTGCTCTCGCCTATTTTCCTGTCCAGCACAGGTTCCTGCTGCCCGTGCTGAGCACCTCGAGCTCTCCCTGGGCTCACTGGCATTCCCTTGAATGGATGACAGTGGGAAGGACTTCAGAGTCAGGGTTTGGACACATGCCCAGTTAGGTCATGCTGGACCTGCAGTCTCTTCATGGCAGATGCACAGCAACATAATGATGCTTTTGAATAGAGTTATTCAGAAGAGGAGACAGTTGTAGACACAAGAAGTGAGCTAAGAGGTGCATACACAGCATACATTTCTAAAGAGATAATGATGCAGCATTGGCTTTAGTTACAATGCGTGTGCCACAGCAACAGTGGGTCATTCAGGTCAAATCCTGCTGTCAGCTGCATCACTGTAAATTGGGACTAACTGGAGGAGCCACACAGCTTGGTGCAGCACTCTCTCACACGGTAGTAAATCGGGCAGAAATCCACTGGACTCAGTAGAACTGCATGGGTAGAAAAGCAGTGCCTGTGGGAGGAGTCCTCTAAGTCAGACCTCACTGATGCAAATCTGCTCTGGGCGGTATGGGGAAGAGTCTGATTCAGTTCTTCCAAGCAGAAAGGATGGCAAAATTTGTGATAGTCAAAACAGTTGCAACCTGAATCTTTCCTGGCCTCTCTCATGACTGTAAGTGAAAAATCAGATCATTTTAGTATTATTTTTTTCTGTTTCTTGTAACTGCACTTAATCAAATAAAAAAGACTAAGACTTAAAAATACTTTGACTCACCAACAAAAATGGGAAAACACAAGCAAAGAAAAGTACCTTCTACCCAGCAAACTTGATAAGGAAAGAATGTTTATACTCACCTACAAAACCAAATATGAATAGAGTGTGAATTAAAGAAAAGACAAAGAAGTATGACACTATATGATGGCATAGATCAGGTCTGAAATACAGAGTGCCTGTCATTGCAGAATTAAAAAATAGGACCTATGGAGGCTTCAGACTTCTGAAAATCACACTGTTTACACACAGGAAATATTAGAATAGCCAGCCCTGGTCTGACTGAAGTTCATCTTCTCCAATAGCCTCTTTGTCACAGAGTCTGATAGCAAACATCTGGATGAAGTCTAAGAGCATCGCAAGCACATGCCAATGCTTTCCTAGAATACTCTACTGCCCTACAGCAAACTTCTGCTTAGCGTCATTAAGCCAGAAGTGGTCCTGTCGAATTTAATATCTTCTGATGTATTTTCCTTCCATTGTCAGAAGTAGTTGATTCCATAGATACTATATGTTTATACATAAAAAATCACAAAGCCTTTGCCCTCCCTGTCACTACATCAGTGAATTTGTGTGGTCACTATTAACACTCTTTTTGCATTAAAGCAATTCACATACTCCTAAGAAGCCGCATCCAATCTTTACAGAGAGAGGAAATGAGACATGGAGCAGCCCAAGTGCTGTGCCAAAGGCCAAAGCAGGATCAGCAGAGCAGAGAATACAGACAGTGCTTTCCAAGTTCGACGTGGGTGACCTAATTATTATTCTTAGACCGTCATTCTTCTTTACTGCTGCCTCCAACAAAAATGCTGGTTTTGGAATGGTTAGGTGTTAAGTATTTCACCTTATTGAATATCTATGGCCTCGATTCTCATATTTCAGGCTTTAAGCCATAGAAGAACCCTGTGCTTTCACTCACAACTGTATCAAACAGGAGTCTCAGCAAGTCAGGGACATTCCACTGGGGTAGAACACTGTGTGGACTAATAACAAGCCCAAATGTGTCGCAGGCAAACTGCCACAATGCACAGACTCTGCCTTCTGCATTCAGTTAAAAAAGGTGTTCCCCCCATCCCGGCCAGCCACGCAGTGCTCGCAGGGGCTAGCGATGTTTCATTTGCATCCCTCGCACCACTGCTGACACAGTCTGTCTTGATGCGGGAAATCCACAAGGCCCTTCCTTTACAGACCAGATTCGACTCAGCACTAACAGAAATCTTTCTGAGTCAATGGGCAATTAAAATAATTACCTTTAATCATATTCTTCAATTACTCCACAGTACTGAGAGAAGACTCACAGGACTGGGACCAGATGCAAACATATTCTGTTGTGATTAAAACTGGCTGAAATGCTCCAATGAATATAAAACACTGACTATTCACCCCTTTTGGGAACTACCTCTGTATGTTTTAAGCTGCTTGATATTTAAACTCATTAGAGTGACACCAGGGAAGCAACAGAAACCTGTGGTGAGTGCACAAGGGCTCCTGTGTGGACCCCTTCAAAGGAGCTGCTACCTTTAAATGCATAAAAACCACAAAACAGCTACTTAGAAGAAAAAGTTTCTGCATAGCCACAGGATGAGTGGTGCTAACAGCTGGGCAGGCTAGTTGTTGAACCTGCCCTTCACACACCAGGTATCTCCAACAGCTCTGGGACCTTGATGACCCAACCCAGGCTATGGGCATCTTTTTGTCCTGAGGGAGGGACCCTGACCGTAGGTCTCAAAGGCTACAAGGCTGTTTACTTTGGGCCTGCCCTTCTAGAGGCTTCTGCTCCTTCCTGCCAAAGGGATTCAGCACCCAAAATAGAGTTGGAGAAGCTCTGAGGTACCTCGGGGGTCCTGGTGTGAGGAGCTGGCTGTGTGTGTTTGTTATGGGACTGGGGACAGTGGCAGGTTTGCAGGGACCTGGCTGGGGGTCCCGGGAAATTGCTTTTTCAAATAAGCAAACTGACAATATAAAGGAACACTAAATATAAAAGGGAACTAACTAATGCTAGGAAGGAGAAAAAGTGATTGCACAGGAAAAGGCAGGAAGGTGAACTTACAATCACCTCAAATCACTGCTTTAGCAGAGTCAGGAACAACAGAAAAAGCAAAGTGCTGCCAACAGTCATTATTTAACTAGAACTTTTGCACTATCTGACACTCTACTTGGGCCACTGTCTTCAAATCATGTGGCTGTGGCAACCCCCACTTTAATTTAACACCATAGAATCATAGAATAGTTTGGGTTGGAAGGGACATTTAAAGGTCATCTAGTCCAAACCCCCCTGCAAGAGCAGGAACATCTTCAACTACATCAGGTTGCTCAGAGTCCCGTCCAGCCTGACCCTGAATGTTTCCAGGGATGTGGCATCTACCACCTCTCTGGGTAACCTGTCCCAGCATTTCACCACCCTCATTGTAAAAAATGTCTTCCTTATGTATAGTCTAAATCTACCCTCTTCTAGTTTCAAACCATTACGCCTTGCCCTATTGCAACAGGCCCTACTAAAAATCTTGCCCTCATCTTTCTTATAAGCCCCCTTTAAGTATTGAAAAGCTGCAATAAGGTCTCCCTGGAGCCTTCTCTTCTGCAGGCTGAACAGCCTCAACTCTCTCAGGCTGTCTTCAAAGGAGAGGTGTTCCATCCCACTGATCATTTTTGTGGCCCTCCTCTGGACCCGCTCCAACAGCTCCATGTGCTAAGGTCCTGTGCCAAGGACCGCAGAGCTGGACGCAGTACTGCAGGTGGGGTCTCACCAGAGCAGATTAGAGAGGCAGAATCACCTTCCTCAACCTGCCGGCCACTCTTCTTTTGATGCAGCCCAGGATATGGTTGGCTTTCTGGGCTGTGAGCACACATTCCTGGCTCACATCCAGCTTTTCATCCACCGACACCCCAAAGTCTCTCTCTGCAGGGCTGCTCTCAATCCCTTCATCCCATTATCGATACCAGAGGTTGCCCCCACCCAGGTGCCGGACTTTTCACTTGGTCTTGTTGAACCTCTAAATATACCTTGCTCTTGAGGCTGTAAAGAACAGAGAAAAGCTCTGATCTCTGCTACATCATAAGTGCTCAGAAACTGGGAGATCAATAATGCTAATTAAAAAACCCCAAAACTTCTAAACTGTCAGGATTATTTTGAGCATGCTTATGCATTTTTGAATTCTCAGGCTTACGAACACAAGCTCAGTAAATAACAAGCCCATACCTGCTTGCCACCAGAGAGGCAGTCCCTACCCTGTGACACACAGCGAGTCCAAGAAGTTCCTGGCTTACAAAGGGCAAAAACCTAGCCCTGCATTTCCTCTCAAAATTACTCCAAAATGTAGTGCAGGAAAAGCTCACTGCATATTGCTGGGAACTGACGTGCAGATGATTTCCACTACAGACTGGCAGAGAGGAGTTAGAAGTGTAGAGTTAATGAAAAGTTTACATTGGCACTTAAATGTAAATATCGTGTATATCCAACTACTAGGCAGTGCCAATAGTAATGAGTTTGCCCATCTCTGTTCCCTCCCCCCCTCCCCATACTGAGACCTCTCTCAAACTTACACAATGAGATCACTGCCTCAGTCCTGCATCGCCTGCATAGAAATGATTCCCACAGTTGGTTTCCCTGAGTAGTATTATCTAGATACCAATGTAGCACATTAATAAATAATTTAGATCTAATTCATAGCATTTTCCAAATAACATTAATGAGACAATAACTCAAATGTAGTTCCTGTTAGGTAGCATGTTCTACACATACAATAGGGTGCAAATGGAAACTTGTTCTCAAGCCCACATGATATAACATTGACAAAACCAATAAACTGTTCATTCAGTTCTACCACTTGCCAGGCTTCTCAAACAAGGTGATGAAAGCAGGCAACACTGTACACAGAGGTCAAACATTAAGATCAAATTTTACATCCTTGTCTTGTGCTTTTCATTAGACTGAAAGACACTCAGATCAGATACTCATGAGAGGAAGAGCAAAATACTTTATTTAGCATCTCAGCACCAGCCTCATCTCCCTTCTGTGCCCAGACGGAGCAGCATACAGCTTGGTGTACCAGCACACATCCCACCTTGGCCCTTCTCTCCTCATTGCTGGAGCTTGAAGCTTGAGCCACAACAGCACTATGGCTCAGCAACATGCACTAAAATTGAGCGGTCTTAGTTCATATGCTGAAGCCTTCTCCTAAGGGAGGGTAGACATGTGCAATGTAGTCCCTTAGGTACACCTCGTTGAAGGGCTTAGACACACTTTGCGTTCAGAGTCGAGCACAGGTACGACTACAACTGATTTTAATTCCTCCATTGAGTTTAATGGGAACAAGATGAAGCTGTGACTGGACCGTCTGTGTGAGCCATAAATGACTTCCCACCATGACTAAGGAAAAATAAAAAATTAATCTCATGTCCTTGATTTTTCGGTAAGTAAAAAACAGTCATTGGCCTAGAAGCATGTGTTTTTTTCAGGTGTCCTTCTTGGGGAGGTGATGCTATTGTCCTGAATCCAGCTGAGGCTTAGAGCATGTGGGGGAAAGGAGCAAAGGGTGACTGCTCTGTGCCTTGTCTGCAGCAGGGGCAAGGAAACCACACAAGGGTCAGGGTGAATCCAGAAGCGGTACCAAGCCTCAAACCAAATAGCAGCTGCTAGTTCTCTGCTCGCAAGCCTTCCTACTGACTTATTTATTATATCCTCCTGCGTAATTTGTCATAATCTCTGACTCGTCAGGCCAATTAATCATGCTTCAGAAAAAATGAGATTTCTCACAAGGAGATTATCTGTCTCTGACAAACAAGGGATAATTCAATTAGCTTCCTTTTCTAAACATTTATTAACTGGTTTTGGTAAATTAGTTCTTTTTGTAATTTAGCTATAATTTAGGAAGATTTAATATGTCATTAGGCACACCGAATTCTGTGTTAATATAACATTATGGCTGAGATTTTAATTGCCCGAGAGTCAGGAACTGTATACATAAATGGCTTGATTCCCACATGGAAGCGGCTGATAGGAAGCACGCAGGGCTCCGCAGAAATTCTCCTTAAAATCCCTTTTTCCAGGAGTTAAGCACATGCTTAAGGACTCTGGAGAATAGCAAGCTTTCTCTGACTCAAGTAAGAACTCTAAGAATGCAGCGAAAACCAGAAATATTTACATATTTATATGCAGAATTTCTCCATACTACAGAAATTTATGGTATACATGGATTTAACTCTCCTCACAGTTCTCAAAGTTTCTGTTTTCCATACTGCAATTTCCTGGGAAAATCCTAATATCTAACAGTAGTACCTGACTGCGGCCTGTCAGATGAGAATTTTTTCTGTGTTTCATTCTGTATTATGCCTTTTAGTCCTTTTGGACACTGCCAATTAATACTAATGGCATTAAAGAAGTCGATGCAACTTCATACTGAGAGTAAAAATCAACCTCTTTCATGCTGGGGGGAAATCAAGAGAAAATCAAAGCAATTGAGTTGTGTGAATGTTAAAAGGCATAAGAGGAGAAGCAGATCCAGTTTTAAAGCAATGTTAATTACTTTACTATAGCAGGCTCATACAGACTTTGCCTAAACTGAATGTGAAAGGCCAGTTTAAGCAGACTAATCCCCACACTAATCCCCACACACTGCTGGCTGCAGCCTGACTATAGAGTGGATTCAGAGCATCATGACTGGTTGCTGGAACAACTGAACTCAGGGTATTTCCTGGCATACCTCGTAGTAAGCTGCCCATGGCAGATCCTTTCAGAGTTCATATTTGACAGCATGGATCCACCATGAAGTGCTAGGATTTGGGGAATATTTGCTTTAACAGAATTTTGGAGCTCAGGCCAAGGCAGCCTCCTCCCACCTGCGTTTGAATAGATTGGCCAGTTTCTATCAGAACTTGACAGAAGGGCAGAAGCCAAGACAGTTACATTTCAGTATGTTTCATGAAGACAAGTAGCTAGAAAAAGACCTTATTAGTCCTCTCTACAGTTTGGATCCCAGTGCCTAAAAAGACACAAAACCCCATTTGAAGCTTTTCCCAAGGCTAGGGCATTCTCTATATCTCTCTTTACAGATTACCTGACACCTAATAATAGCCATAGCCTTATTTAGCTATTGTCAACCGAGCACATAACACAAATTTGTTGGGAAGCAGACTTCATTAATTCTGCTGCTCACAAGACATATCTGCTTACACTTGAAATACACATCTCCCAGCAGAAGTAGTAGGAAAATGGCCACAGTTTAAGACAAGCGTGTTCAACCCATCAGACTGGCACAGCCAATATGCGCCAACTCTGTTAAGAAACCACAGTTAAGAAAACGGGTCTTTTATCACAGGCAACTGCCTTTCTGACTTTCAGATTGAATCACTGGTACTGAGTTGACCAAGAAAAGCCTCAAAGCAGCAAGATCTGATTCTCTAGCTGTCTTAAAACACTCATCACTAGCACGACAACAGAGCTTATACCTCTGGCAAAAAGCCAGATGTTGTAACCACTCTGCCATCACACCTTCATTTAGGTAAAACAAGACTTTTCCTTAATTATATTTTATGGTTAAGATACTCCAGGACTCATTAGATACCATGCTGTTCACTAATTTAAAGCCATGAATTCATATTTGGAATAAACTGTTTAAAACTGAGGCTTTTTCATAAGTTATTTCAAGTGTTAATAGGAGGCATGATTCTGCACGCAGCTATACACCAACGAAGACTGGGATTAACTTGATGGAAATACTGCAGGAAAGAGCAGTGGAGACAGGAGAGCACAGCCCATGTATTTTTTAATTTAAAATATTCCTATATTTAACTACAACCCCAAACTCAATAATTATTACCATTAAGGGATTTATTAGGCAAGGATTGCTCTGGAGAAAGCCCAGCTGGCCTCAGTGGGAATTTTGCCCAAGTAAAGTTCCCATTGGAGTATGCAATACTACTTGTATGCTCACACTCATGAGCATTATCAGAGACCAGATCCATATCTGAAAACTATTTCATTAGCTCTCAAAGGTATCATTAGCAACAGAAGTGACACTTTAAAAACTATTGGGACAGATTCCTTCTGTCTCTTTTTGGTCTGTATAGTGTCCATTAACACTCTGCAAGTAGCTGGGAGGAATTCACAGCCCTGGGCTGCAGGGCGTATTAGGCTCTTTTAATTTTCCTCCTACTTAATGCCATTGCACGGCATAGAAAAGAGAGGTGGAAAGGAAAATGTCCTGAGGAAAAAGGAGTGTTCACAGCATGTGTGGAGCTGTGCCTTTAAAAGGTGCTGGTATGAGACAAGTAGAAGGAAACGTTCAGTTCGATGGACGTTCATGCAGACCAATGCTGACCTGTTCGAATAGCACATTTACAGTCTGCCAGATCCCAGACTTGGTGTTATCTCAGGTCAAAGTACGGTATCAGGGGAGAATCAAACTATTCTGCAGGAATGAATAATGGAGTGGGTAAACTCCCTACTAGTGAAAAAACACCCTTAGAGAAGATCTGCACAGTTTCTACAGCTACAAACAATGAATGCTATCAGAAGGATAGAAGGATACTGGGCAGAAAGTCAATGTATTTCTGATAAAAGTTGGACCTCAAATGCTTGAGGTTTTTAATAGTTTTCAATTGAGACAGGCAAGAGGCTCACAACAAAAATAGATTGCAGAATCTTGAGGGCTGCATTCCATGCAAAAATGGAACAAGACTTGTTAATGCAGGGGGAATGGAAAGTATAAAAGGAGTTTGCAACAGATCTAAGACTTGAAAGATGAACATTTTTTCTGGAGGGGGGAGAAAAGGAGTTGGGAAGGATGGGAGTTGACTGACCAGGTCCCTGATAAGAGAATAGTTCTTCATTGGCATTGAGACATACATGCACATGGAAGTCTGAAACAGGCTCATGAAAAACCCAGAAATAAACTCTGGCAAAACATCTGGAATCTGCCAAGCAAAGGAAGTCACCCAGACTCGACTGAAGCTTACAGAGTGCAGGCTGCTCTGATACCGTGGCCACAACAGCATACAAAAACTACCATACATAAAGAAATCAAGACAGGACCCGCCTGTGGAGCAGAGAGTCCACAACAACAGTACGTGACTCGGCACACATGCCAAAACCATGCCCAGAGTTTAAAACTATGCAAGAGCCATAATTGACGAGATGGCAAGCAAGGCCTGGCAAGTTCAGCGATGGTATCACCAACACTGCCACTTCTGGGGAAGTCTGGACAGCACGGCTACAAAACATGATTGGGCTGCCAGATGTGGGATGCTTGCTAATTTTGTCTCTCATGCACAAGTCAATGTAATGCCAGGAGCAGTTGTATTAGCACTACACTGAGGATAAAATAGGTCAAAGGCAGAGCCCACTAAAGAACTATAAAAATTAGATGTATGTACAGTTAACAAACTGGAAACAAGACAATTTTCTAAGACTTCATGAAGAAGGAAAATCTTATGGCTGATCTTAACATGGTAAGTCTGATCAAGACAGAGCACTCATCAGAGAAGGAATGACCAAAACAACTGAAGTAGCTTTAGGGACACCTTTCAGGAAATAAGGAAGCTCTCAAAGAGTGCTGAACAGAGCTGAAAGGATACAATTACTCCAAGACACAGGCCCCCAGGAAAGCTACCCTTGCCCTAAAGACGAAGCAAGCTTAAGTCCGTTTTTCTGGGAAGGCAGGTAAGAAGTATCAGTCCAGTTGTTGAACATCTGTTCTGGTTGCTGTAGGGGGCAAACAGACAATTCATGGAAAGCCAGGAAGTCCCTGACAACAAATGCTGATATAAGCAAAATCAAAGTACAGCTCAGGGTCCTATAATTTTTAGATGTGCTTTTGCACATTTTATTAATCCACAGACTGTACAGCATTTAAAAATGGAGATATCATAGCTAGGAAGAACTACAGATGTTAGTAATTAGTGGCATATTACTCACATTTCATCGTAAAACAGATGTGTGTATTATTTTAATTATAATGACTAATATAAGATATGCCCTTGACATATATATTAGCACAATGTTTTCTGTGAGTCAGTGCTTTAAATATGGTTTTGATTTTATTTACTTTCCTAAGTTCAGTGTCAGAGAAGGAAAGCATATTTGTTACATGCTAACAGATCAAAAGAAGCAGAGAAAGTCTGTGTATTATCGGAAACCTGTGTTTTGACAGTATGCATTTGCAACTGGTAAGTGGAACGTTATGATCTCCAGCTTCACTCAAATTACTTCTCTTTAATGATAATATTTCCTTACCCTGAGGCTACACCACAAGCAATTATGGAACATTTTGGAGCCTGCATTGTGTGCTATTACTTTTAAAAGATAGTATCCTACTTCCTTTTTTTCCCCTACAATCTTTTTGTCTTCAGAGCAATGTCCAAATACAATCCTTTTTGAAAATTACTTGATATGCCATGGCTTGTATTATGATCATTTAGCACTGTGGTCGTTTACTGTATGGCTAACTTTTCTTTCGGTCAAATTGTTGACTGCCTTTGCACTGACAGTCAGAGAGGAGTCTGTATATAAAATAAATAAACAAGCAAATAAATAAAAAAATAAATCAGACTTTGAGAGCAGAATCATTCAAAAACATACTAATATAACTTATGTGGCATTTAGGCAGAATTTAGATGCTTTCACCCACCTGTCTTATTTAATTTTAGAGGTTGCCTAGGTTCAGATACAGAGTTCCCTAAAAGATCAGCATGGTGTCTATTGTGAGTCCCAGAGAAGGAGCAGAGTTCTCCTCTCCATATGTGTCTCTCCACAGCCACTCAGGCACACGCAAACCTTTGAGCCCCTCCATCATCCTGGTGAAGTCAACCCCAAGCATGGGACACACACTTTACACCCTTCAGCAATAACCCTCCCAACTGGAAGGCTTTTGCTCAACATCTGCTGTGGACAACTTACATTTTGACAAAATTGCTGCTTCAAGTAACAGCACTGCTTTTCTAAATATAATCCTACAGACCCATAAAATGCAACAGAGAGGTATTGACTACTCCTACGGAGTGATCCTTCCCCTGACCAAGGGATGATTATCTGGCCTATCAGTATAAGCTGGCTTGTGTCAGCTCTGCTGCTGCTCTCAGCATTGCTGTTGTAACCTTTGCTGGCAATTTCCCCAAAATTTTTCATATCCGACCTTTTTAAAATGTCACATTTTATCATTCAGATTGCCGTACCGCCTCTGCCATTGCGCTCAGTCACTGCTTGTTGGCACTCTCCATCAGCAATCCCCATCAAAACCCTCCATTCATATTATTAATAACTTTTGAAAGACTTTAACTGTAGGAGTAGAAATGTTCTATGCATAGGCTCTCTACCAGGAGGGTTTATTTTTTTTTTTAGTTTGTTGTTTGTTTGGTTTTTTTTAAACTGAACAAATATTAGATATTCATTTGAAAACAAGCAAACAAACACAGGGAGCTTTGCCAACATCAGACTTAAAATCAGCACAATAAACTTTTAATACCTTCACAGGTGGGAAAAATAATTTGTCATGTTTCCAGGGGACAATCCTGAATTCAAAGCTGTCTTGCCCAAGTCATAGAGTATCATTCATACAGGTTTTCTGTCATTTAGAAAGTGCAGAGGAAACCCCCTTTTTGTACTTGCACAAAGGAATTTCATGGCTGCTCACTTGTAATTCTGCCCACGTCCCTGCTGCCCTGCACAGACTATTGTTCCACGTAGCCATGGAGCCAGCAAATCAGACTGGACACAGCCAAAAGGGATCTGGCTGCTACTTCACTAATCAAAAAATCACTAATTTTAATGGGTCAGGACCTCCCCTCTTTCATCAAACAGTGCAAATAATTTGGTGCCTTTCTATGGCCCACTGTTGAAGCAGTCGTCTTTTCCCTGCTTGAGGAGATACATGAGGAACTTTGTCTATTGCTTTCTCATGTAAGGAGAGGAATGGAGAAAAAAAAGAGATCAAATTCTCTTTTTTTTTTTTTTTTTTTTTAATAAGTAGTGCAAATTTGAGAGTTTATACCAGGTAACTTTTTGGACAGTAGAAATACAAGCTAATTTTGTGATATGGCAACCCTGCATCTTATCCACATGGCCACAACACTGCTAAGAAAAATGTCTATGTTTGGTTAAAGGATGCATCCAAGCATACGGTATGTACGGTATGCAAGATGTGGCTTCTCTCCTATTCTCTGCAAAGAATCATTTAACAAATGGCACCTGAACTTCTGTACTTTAAAAAAGAACAGATAAATCACTTCTTTTGCTCTTTATTTTTACTTTTCTAAGGAAAGAATCTGAAGAACACACAATATTTGGCACCTGACAGCTATATGAAGGAGATGCCTTTAACTTGCTACAGTATCAGCCTATTTTTCACTTAAAGGCAGATACTATACATCCTCATCTACAACATGAAAGAGAATCTATCCTAAAATATTCAATAATTGAAGGAGACGCAAGTCAAATATTTTGTTTATTCAAAGCTGTGCCAAAAATTCTTCAAAGTGATCATCTTAGAAACACAAGTGAGGTAATTTTTTAAGCAGTTCATGGACCTGCTGGATATTTGGATAGATATTTGTTCATTATTTCACTGCTCAGCAGGAAACATAACCACTTGTCTCATCCATAACTCCTCCTGAAGCTCAGAGGTCCAAGTTCGACCACTACTCAATCCTATATAGCACACAAAATTTGACTGCAGCTTGCTGATTACACTGGGAGAAATCTTTAAGAAACAGTAGTTTTTTACTTCTGTTTTCAAACTTCTTAAAGAATCTGTTTTAAAGTTAGCAGCTGCCAAAGTGTAGCAACACCATTCCTGACAACAGAGCAAAAGGCAAGCACATCTTCCAGGAACATTCCTGAGGTTAGGGAAGGATTCCCTGCTTTTCTGACAGCAAACTGTGCTGTGGGTATGTGTGTGGGTACTTTGTTTCCAGCCTGGAATGTTTTAAAAAATGCAGAACACGGAGAAGCAGGATCTATTATCCAAACTTAAGAAGAGCAGAAACAGAAGAAAGTCTTGGGGGACATGGTAGAAAAGGGACATAAGAGGGCAAGATGCTATCTATGTTTGAGTAGGACAAAGTAGGTCAGATACAAAATGTTGTTATTCCTTGGGATGTGAAGAGCTTAAATGTCTTTTCCGTGGTGCATTCAAGGATTTAGTACTTCTACTAAGGAAGACAACATACAGAGAACACAAATCAGTATCAAAGATTATAAGAGTAGAAGAGCTCTTCAAATCTCATTTGGTTCAACATCCTTCTGAAAAGCTGACCAGGTATATTTAGATGATTTCTGACAAATATTTGTCTAATCTGTATTAAAAAACCTCTCATAATGAGGCCCCTTCACCTGCCTGTTCCACCCTTAACTAACCTTGTGGTTAGAAAGCATTTTCTAACATCTAATCTCTCTTCCTGCAATTTAGATCTGCAGTTTCTCATTCTACTGTCAGTGGACATAGATGGTTGTTTATTGCCTCTCTTTGTAAGAGCCTTACAATACCTGGAGATTTATTATGCTTCCCAGGCCTCAGTGAGCAATCCCAGCTTTTCAGTGTTTCCTCACAGGCCATGTTTTCTAGAGCTGTGATCTTCCTTACTGGGCTCTCCTCTGGGGTCTCTCCAGTCGGTGCATATGATTCTTCAAGTTTGTAGTTGCTTTCCAGCTGTGAACTTCAGCTCTTTCCAAAGGTGAGTTAGCAATTTGTAAAGTGCAGATAGCAATTTTGCTCCACTTGTTAGATAACAGAATTAGTGCGAGCTTCATAGTCAATTTTCCAAACAGACTTCCTGCAGAAGGCAGGTTCTACAAGTATCATAGCTCTTGTGCTGGTTTTGGCTGGGGTAGAGTTAATTTTCTTGATAATAGCTAATATGGGACTCTGTTTTGGATTAGTGTTGATAACACAGGGATGTTTTTGTTATTGCTGAGCAGTACTTACACAGACGCAAGGCCTTTTCTGCTTCTCATCCCATCCCACCAGCGAGTAGGCTGGGGGTGCACAAGGAGCTGGGAGGGGACACAGCCAGGACAGCTGACGCCAGCTGACCAAAGGGATATCCCATATCATATGGTGTCATGCTCAGCATATGAAGCCAGGGGAAGAAGAAGTAAGGCAGGAGTGATGGCATTCAAAGTGATGGCGTTTGTCTTCCCAACTCACCGTTACATGTGATGGAGCCCTCCTTTCCTGGAGATGGCTGAACACCTGCCTGCCCATGGGAAGTGGGGAATGAATTCCTTGGTTTGCTTTGCTTGTGCACGCAGCTTTTGCTTTACGTATTAAACTGTCTTTATCTCAATCCACGAGATGTATCACTTTTACTCTTCTGATTCTCTGCCCTTTCCCACTGAGGGAGGGGGTGGGAGTGAGTGAGTGGCTGCTTGGTGCTTAGTTGCCAGCAGAGTTAAACCATGACAGCTCTGCAGATAGAGATAACTAATGCATAGGAATAAATCATGTAATATCACTTAGGAGCAATACCTGACCAGTTTTGGTTCATATCTCACCCACATATTCACCTTAATTCACCTTCATCCAAACCCTGCATTCCACAATCATTCATTTCTCTGCTTGGACACTGCCTCCACCTTTCTACTCAATCCACGTGACTGGGTAAGGGCAGATCAGAAATATCAGGTGCAGACAAGGGGTGCATTTCTTGAGATATTTATGGCCTGAGAAGAAGCAGGGAGGCCCAAGGAATTTATGTGGAAGCATTTATTCTTAAAATGAATCCAGGCTAAATTTGCTAATTTGGAAAATTTGTTGAAGAAATGTTTGAAAAATTAAGACAAATGCTAGACAAGCACATTATACCTTCTGATATTAGATCACTGCTGTTGTAATGTGACTTTTCATGAGCCATGTAGCACCATTTGACAGCAGTGGCTGTTGGAGTGTCCCTGTGTGGGTTCAGTGATCTTTTCATGATCAGCTTCACCTCAGAAAGTTCTCCTGTAACCACCAAGCTTTATTCCTATCAGGGCAACATCCAGTACTGTGGGAGCCACAGAGCCACCCTGACCAGGGAGGAGGAATACGCTGGCAAACTTCTGTCTTTTCAGCCCAGAACAAAGTGACTAAGGACCCCATAGTGTGGTTGGGTCTGATCATTGAGACAGCGAGTGCTGCAAACCATATGAAGCTGGAAAACTCTCCTGGGAACTCAGTATTCTGTGTTTGCCCTGCCCATACTACACTTCTTTAAGCATTTGCTGCCAGCCACAGTCAGGAAAAGGGCACCAAGCTCTTTCCCAGTAGAGTCATTCTTATATCTCCTATTGACAAAGAGGCAGTGGGATGTCTCTTAGAGGAAGGATCCAGACACAAATTTAGGACACAAAGTTTTAAATATGGTGCCAGTACAGGTTGTGTGGAAAGCACAGACCAAATTTCATGAGACAGAGGAGTTCACAGATAAACCATGTCCCTGCAGCCTTCAGGAGAGGCTTGTGCTTCCACAAACCTGGCTGCAACACTTTTTTTTTGGGAGGCAGGCAAGCCAAAGCAGGATAGCACAGTGCATTGCCAGGGCAACTCTCACCAACCATGCGGTTCTGGAGTCAATGACCAGCTCTGAGCTGGGCATACTGGGATCAGCACACTCACAGCAGGTACCTCAGAGCAAAGTACTGTCAGTAATGGTTTAACTGGGACAGGCGCCTAATGAGAATGCATAGCCAGAACATATTAATGCACTGAAAAGCCTTTGAAATCCATCTTAGCGTGACATTTGCTCACCCACTGCCAGAAATAAGGACAGCTTAAAGCGACATTTTAATATCTTTGGAGAACAGAACTGGAACTGCAATGAACTTTTTAATGGTCCTCAAGTGACACTGCTATGTATGGCTATATGGTGCCGAGATATGTCTTTGTGCATGATGATGCACAGTAAGACTTAATCAGGTTTCAACTCTTGCGCACCCCTAAGGATAAAGAAAGTACACATGACAGAGGCTCTGAACACTCTTGCAAAACATCCACAAATCTCATTTTTTCAGGATTAGCAATGCCCTGCAAATTGCAACGATCAAACTTGAAGCAAGAGCTAAGAAAAACATAATAAATCTCTTGTGCTTTTATGTAGTCCCAAACATAATCATAAAAGTAGTAACAAAAGCAAGTTTTCTGAAGTACAAAAATGTGCTCTCATTTGAAGAAAGAGAAAATGGAAAAACACATTACAGCATCAATAGTAAGGATTTCACCTATCCGGGAAAACATCAGATCCTACTCAGGTACATCAGTATCATTCATAACCCTGATAGAAAAAGGAAAAGAGAATGGAGGAAGGACACCTTACACTGAGGGAAAGAAAACTTCAGTAACAACATCACCATATCTAGCAACGTGCCAATCAGTCAGAAATAAATGGCAACAAGTAAACTAGCATCAAAGCCCCAAACTGCGTGTAAACATTGCATGACATTCAGAGACCTAAAAAGCATGATGCTTACATTTTGGAAGCTCTTATGTAGTGTTTTTCCTGTTGACATGGAGTTGGAGCCACAAAACAGTATTTCCCACACATCAGTCCACAAAATAGCCATGGAAAAATACCAGGGTTGAGTTTTTAATCTTAAGCCATGTTGTTCAGCAGCTCTGGACTGTTCCAGTTCAAAGTTAATTTGGCCCATTAAAGGGATGGGAAAGTTTGGATACAGATCCAAACTCCCTCCGTGCTTGGCAACACTGAATCAGTTTGGATTTTATCCATCTCCAATCAGTGAACGGTCATTTGTAATTAGGATTCCTTACGCCATGGGAGCTACCAGCTGCCGAACTCTGAAGATCTGAGACATAACTCATGTCTTCGTGATGAGGTTCAGGCAGGCAGGTAGCATCTTTGCACACAGCCTGGATGAGGTGTGGGAGGGTGATAAGCTGTTGCTGCCCTGATCAGTCTAGGTAAAGAAGTTCAGAGAGACAGTTTATTGCTGCAGGGGGGTAGCAAACTCCCATACATCACTCAGAACAAGCACAACTCTCCTTAACGACATCTCAGGTATGAAAGCAGGCAATCAGCCCACCCCAGTCCATCTACACGTAGTGAGAGTTGCAGGTTTGTGGGGACATTTTTCCCAGTGCTAGAGCACAGCCAAAGCAGCCCTGTGTGAGTTGCAGTGGACGCTGCTGTATCCCTCTGCCACGCTGCAATATTGCTGTAAGGGCAAGTCACAATTCTGCTCACAAGAATCCTGCAGGAGTTTTTGGAGACAGATTTGGGGATATTAGTAAGACCTTTCAGTAGAAGGCAGGTTAAGAATAGCAGCCAGGGAAGGAGGATGGGACAGCAAAAGCCAAGAGGCTGTGGTTACCTCTCCTGTGTGACTTTGCAAGGAGCTAAAGGGGATTTGCACAGCAAGTCTCACCCAGAGTGACTGAGGCTGATGACTTCAATAACACTGTCCCCAGGGAGCGAGGGGCTCCAAGCTCTGCATGAACAGGCAGTCTGAGCTGTGCCAGCTGCACCAGAATGCTGAGTAGGCACTTTCCGTGTCAGAGCAGACCCGTTCCGGCAGGAAATGAGGCCACGTAGGTGTTGCCAAAGCTGAGAAAGCCATATCCTGCGGGTCAGAGGCTCCACTTGCATGCGTCAGCACACTTTCAAAGAAGCTAAGGGAGGTGCACTGGCTTACAGAGCTGTGTGCGTGGCCTGTGGGTGACAAAGGGAATTGTACTGCGTGTTCATTTGGCTTCTGGGTTTTTTGGTGCATGGGTAAACCGTGATGGTATCAGCTACGAGGCATCAACAAGCCTGACTAAACATTTCAAAAAAGCAGAAACATCTCGGCTGCTTACAAATGGGTTGAAGGGATGAAAGATTTTAACAGTGAAATTATACAAACCACATAATTGCGACCTTTCATGCAGGTTGTTCCAGCTCCATTAGCAAGCCCTTCCCATCCAGGCACAAAGGAAGGTTACAGATCACCCAGCTGCAGCCCAGAGGTTGGAACCAGTTTGCATAAAATCATCCAACACGTCAGCAGCAAATCTGAGAAGATGGGAGGTTAGCATCCTATGTTTCTCCACAGTTCACTAGCCTGACTAGTGTTGTCTGGCCCATGAGTATATGCCAAGACACTGGCAAAATGCAGATTTATTTAGGCATATTTGGTGCTGTGTTGCCTAACGAATGCTGCTGGCAGTAGATGTTAGTGGCAAGAGAGAGAGCCGTGCATAGAAGCTCACGGGTCATGTTCCTAGCTGTGCAAAGAAAAGCTGTCCCTTGGTAAAAAAACCTAAAAGGGCAACATCACCTGAGCTTATTTATGCAAGGACAAGTATAACAGAATTCCAGCATAAACCATTTCTAAAAGTACTTTCTGAAATTTAAAAGAAATGTCCTTTTAAGAATAAGAAGCGCTTTTCATGCTCTTATATTAACAAAGGTCTTTCAGTGGGGAGAAACCAACTAAATCATTCTGCACAAAAGAGACAACCCACAATACACAGGGAAATGTCAAAGATACAGAGATTGCAGGCTGAAAAACAGAAAGAATATGTTTTCAGTAAATTGGCATGCACATATGACTGGAGAAGCCCAAATGGGCCTCTGACTTCTCCTCTTCTGTCCATCTCTTATCACAAGCAAATATATCATATTAAGCCTTCTCACCAACTGATCAATCCAGCTCTGTCCCAAAGCTCATTAGGGTTCTCGATGCAATTGAAAGAACTGTTAGTGTGATCAGTAAGTGGGATGCTTGCAAAGACACAGATATTGATACTGATTCTCACAGCAGATCTTTAAACTCTGTAGGGTCCAGGGGCTCACATCAGTGTTTTGTACGTACCATTAAAAGGTTAGTAGACTGAAGGAATTTATGAGACATGGGGTGAGGCATGACTGAGCCTAGCAGAATTATATGAGAAGGTGTAAAACATCCACCCAGTCTAATATCTTTTCTCCAACAATGGCAAGCAGCAAATGCTTTGGAAAAGAATATGCAACATCAGTCATCCCTGGTTTCCCTCTCAATCACCAGTCCAAGGACTTCCTGTGCTGGAGCTTCCATCAGGACCATCATATTAAATAACTGCTGGTAAACTTTCCTGTGAATGTATCTGTTTCTTTTTGAATTAGCTTAACTCTTTGATAGGATTTCCCTTCACTATGTTAAAGAAGTAGACTTAAATCTACAAATCTTAATTAGCTCCCCAGGCAGTATAACTTTTAACAACTCCCTCTGTTTCCTCAAGTCTGCTGATTGTTCAGTGCATAATCCAGACCTGTCATACTCTTGCAATGACTGTTTGCTGTACGGACACAAAAGTCTGTCCCTGAAGTAAAAGAATTATGTGATATTAAAGGCAATGTTCAGTCTCATAAGGATCAGATGAAACACACGCTAAATTTTCTGTAATGCTTAAAAGCAGACATGTATTATCTTGCCTAAGGGATTACTAGGAGAGGGGTGGAGCAGCTAAATCGGTACTAATTGCCCTATCCAGGGAAGCAGGAATGCCAAAGTGTTTGTATCATCCACATTTCACGCAACGTGGATACTAAAATCAGGCATAACCCATCATACCTGCTGGCAGAAGGATTAAGCCCATGTCTCTGGAAATTTGTGAGCTTTCAAATGATAAACACTTTCAAAAGGAGGAAAGGGGAAGGACAGGAGTAGACTGTCAGGTGCCAACTTCCCTTGTCCTTTCTGGCCTGAAGTATAGTACCATTTGGCAAAACAAGCACAGTAACCTTGCAGTGATGCACCTTAAGCTGCTATATCGATTAATTTAGGACTTTCTCGGAGAGAGTGTGAATGTCAGTGGTCAGTACACGTACTGCCACAGCAGAGTGAAAAATCCTCCCAACACCAGAGCACTGTGTGTAATGTCCTAGCACAGCGTCCACACAGCCTACAGCATCCAACCCCATGCCTGCTGAAGGACCACTGCTGCCTGCCAGACCTCCTTGTCCCCAGGCTGCCACCAGCAGGGCTCACAGAAAGGGAGACAGCTGTTAACTAGAACTGCCTGTTAATGGTGGTCCTGTTCCAATTAAGGAATGGGATGAGGGGAATGGGCATGAGGGCCTGCAAGATTTCACGCACCTCTAGGAAAGCAGAGAGGATGCATAGCACAGCCACCACCCTGCCCCACAACCCTTAGCTGCCAGGTTGTCTCACTCGCTCGCAAAGAGGCTTTCTGTGCTCAGAGAAGGGAGCTTTCCACTTACCATCTGCACAGATCCATGTCTTTTGGGCAGGGGGTGTGTGCACAGGGGGAATCACAGAGACTACAGATGGAGCAGCCCTATTTAGCCCTAGTGCCTGAGCTCGGTGGGGAGAAAAGAAAGGGATTGAAGGCGAGAAAAAGAGGAGGAGAGTCGAATAAGGGGCAGGACGGTGGGAAGAGCAGAGAAGCAGGGAGGGAAGGAAGAAAGCGGAAAAAAAGGAGGAGAAAGGGGAGGAGATGAAAGGCAAGGGGAGAAGGAAGGACCGGGCGGGGAGGAGGCGAGAGGCAGGGGAGGAGAAGAGGGAGGCAGCTCGGCAGAGAGGGACGGGACGGGACGGGACCCGGCGCCCCGCGGGCCATGCGCCTCCTGGCCACGGCGCTGGCCGCCCTGCTGGCCACGGCCCCGGCCCCAGGTAAGCGGCACCGCGGGCGCGCAGCGGCCGGNCCGCCCCCCGCCCCGGGGTGGTCCCTCATCCCGCTCCGCTGCTGCCTTTCCGGGCTCCCAGCGGCAGCGCTTCTGCACAGCGACCTGACCCGCAACTGTGTTTTCACACACAAAAAAAAAGCCCTTCTCATGCAGAAGTTTATGGAAATGCGTCCTCTGCCACCTTCCGTGCCAGGCGGGACAATGTTTAGCTGCACCGTGGAACTGCAGACAAAGCCGAGGCAAAGGCAGATTTGGCATTGTTTTTTCCACAGGTGCCTAGACCCCATAGGCATCCAGTGGAAATGTACTCCCTAGGTCACTTAAAAAAACCCAAACAACCTCCTCTTCCACTCAAGACCTTATGCGTCCAAAATCAAAGGTGCATTTGCTGGTGGTGTGTCCTAAACCTGCAAAATGGACACAGAGTCTGGATCTGAACTTCAAGGTACAGTGAGGGTTAGGGAGTAGGGAAGCCCGGCTCATTCAAGGTTAATAAAAGAGTTGGATCTCCACCTCAAAAGGGCAGGAGATGATGGAGACAGGGGCTTGGTTCAAGTCCATCTTCAGTCACTGCAGAAGCTTTCTCTGAGAAGGAGCCTCTGACTTGTGAAACTTGCAGACAAGATCCATTTAACTGAAACCAGCTGGTTGCTTTTGCTGATCTTGCTAGCCAGCTCCTAATGATTTTCATTTAAAGGAAGCGCTTTGCTTCTTCCTGGCTCATCTGCTGTTCTTACTTTTTAATTGCAGAGAAGTCAAAATAAAGCAGGCTTTGACAGTAACATTGTTTCACAGAACAAACTACAAAACAGATAAAAGCAATCCCATATGCTTCTGGTCATGCAAATCCAAGATCAGAAGGTAACTACCCTGATGGCATGCCTCTCTAGTCCCTTAGCTATCAGCAGAGGCTCAGGAAAAAAGTCCTCTCAGTCCAAGGCTGGGTTGTAGATTCTGTCTGTCAGTCTCCATGAAGGAAGAAAGAGGGGCCTATATATAATAATAAACCTGGATTGTGAGCAGTAGTGCACAAGAGCAACTCTACTTGTGAGTATCTCCACCAAAGTAACTGAGGTTCTTCCAAAAAAAAACCACAGCCGTGCTGAAACTGCCCATCAAACATGAGGACCCAGCAGTGACTACCACTCCTTTGCTACTCTTCCAGCACAGGCAGAGGGGACAGCCCTGGCATATACAGGTTTCTGGCTGCTAGAAGTATGATTCGTTACTTCTGACAGTGCCATGAAACTGTTTTGCTGTGTAATGTGGCAGACAACAAAGTCCAAACCTAGCTAATACTTGGAATTGAACCGGTATAAGCAGAATGGGACTATTTTCAGAATAGGATTTTTTCAAAGTGGGGTTTAGTCAGCAGTAACCTTCTCTGACTCCCAGCAGGTGAGATGCAGGTGGAGGGTACCAAACAAACAAACAGCTAAAACACCAGGATGGGGGCAACTAAGTGAGCTGGTTTCAAGAGAGAAGTGAGAGATGTGTTTGATGATTAAGCAAGCTGCAAAGGAATCCTAAAGTCTTTGACTTACTCTCTTCCCCTTTTCTATAAATAGCTTCCCTTTCCAAGCAGAAGCAAGACTAAAACTCTTGTGGTGAACTCCACCTGAGTGGCTACACCATGCTATACTGGGGAGGCAGGAGAAGAAAAACAGTGATTCCTCACTTGAAACAGCAGTCTGAAGTCTAGAAATTCAGTGCTCTGTTGGCACACAAACCTGCTCTCAAGTTGTGGAGGAGTCTCCTGCCTTGGCAAGGAGCCTATTACAAGGGTAAACCTCATGTTGGGCCTGATCCAGCACTTGCGAAAAACAGGAGGAACATTTCCACTATTGCCTGGGAGCCCTGAATGAGGCTTTTCCTTTCCACATAAGAGGTAAATGACCTCTTGCCTCCAAAATCCACCACTGTTTCTGCTCCAATGGCAGTGGGAGGATACAGTCAAGTGGACACTGTTTTTCTGTTTTGTATAAAGCATCACCTGACCCTGTTCAACATAAGATGAGATGAGTTCCTGGTAAAAGCACCAGGAAATTACCAAAGCTCTCCCCATTGCTGGACTTGTACAGCTGCACCAGTAGGAGCCACAGAAGATAAGGAGATGGGTTTCCACTGATCAGACAAACCTTCAAGCAACTGGCCCTCTGAAGTAAATGAGCTTTCCAACATGAAGGATGCAAAATTTGATATTTCCTTATAAAAAGGCATGACGCAGAGGAAAAGTAGAAGCCTTAGGTATAAAATACTGATGTTTGTATGAGTGTAAACAGCTAGAACGGGATCGGAGACTCCACGTACAATACTGCTTTAATCTTCTTGCAGAGGCTTCTATCATCACCATATCTGAGTTCCTCTGTATTTTCTCTGGGGTACTTTTTGGCATGATGTTCTGCCTAGTTTTGAACTAAGCAAGGATTCTTTTGCCATTTATTTTGGGACTTTATTCCACAATTAATCCTAGCCAGCTTTTTCAAACAAGAAGTTCACATGTCAGGGAAATGACATAATTGTTTTTCTTTACAGTTTTCATGACATGTTCATAATTACAGCAGAAAATTTTGTGTTTTTCATTTACACAAAACACATTTTAATAAATGATTATTGTATAGCCTAAGTAACTATGAGAATTCTAAAAAGTGTTGAAATTCTTAAACTTATTCCTTATTTAATGAGCAACACAACCTTCAAAAATTTAATCTTATTTCAATGGCAGAGGCAGCCATCTTATCTTCACATCTGCCTGTAAAGCACTGAGATCAGGTAACTCCAGCAAGTAATAACTGAAGTTTCATGCCTAGAAAGCTTTTGGTGATATTCAGCCTTAATTTTAAATTTCAATATCCTGTTCTACTTGTGTGCTTTCTACAATCCAAAATAATCTCTTGCTTTGGCACTTACATGAATTGCACACACAAACATCATGCACAGATAATTATATCTATAATCTAGGCCTTGCTTAGCCTTGTTTTCTTCAAGAAATAAAAAAAAAAACACCAAAACAAAACCAAAACCAAAACCAACCTTTCTTTATACAACTTATTTTCTTTTTCATAAAGAAAAAATAATGTCTACTTGGAAAAAATACACCATTCAGTACAGCTTTCTATTGAAATGACACAAAATAATTATTATACTACTAATTTTCAGAGGGTTCTTCTCAAACAGCCGTAATGTAAGTTGATGGATTTACTTTAAGTAAGGTGATACAATTCATCACTCCATTTCATGGCTTCACTGGGGCCATAAAACCAGTGTTTCTGCCTCCAATACTCCTTCAGAAATAGAATGGAAATACTTTACTTGCTTATTTTGAAGATAAATACATGTTTGTGTTTCAGGAGCTGATGTCAGACAAGAGTGTCTGCCAACGTGCTCATCCCTTTTGTTAAAATGTTCCTAGCTGATGTGCTAGAAAAGCGTCCAGAAATGAAAAAAATATTCTCCCAGAGTTGCAATTCTCATTAGTATTTGAGTACAGTATATTCACATAACAGAAAGCTTAATATTCGCATTTTAGAAGACATTTCATGCTTTGCAGAGTGCATTGCAGGGAGTGCAGGCTCACTGTTGAAATATGGTTCTCTCTCTAGTGGATGCCATCAGACCAGTAGATTACACATTACAAGTCATTTAGGGAACACATTGCCACAATATACCATGGGTCAAAAATAGATCAGTCTCTGATATGACTAATAAGAACATTCTTAATGTACATTAGAAAGGAAATAAAATGAATGTTGATTCCTATGTCTCAGAAAATCAGCCCAGCATAAATCAGGTTAGGAAAGAAAAATGTTCCTCTAATGAACAACTATGGACTTCTTTCCACCTTCACCTGTAATGACTATTGTTAGAAATAAAGCAGACACAAAAATAACTGGTCTAAGCTGGGTTCATTATTAAGAAGAGAAAAACAAGAGTCAGAAATGAATGGAAAAATGGAATAATAATTTGTCCCACTATAATCTCGTGGCATATTTTGTCATGGAAACAATGCCATTTTAAATTGAATTTGTAGTCAGAAGGACTAATCTGACAGATTTAACCCAGATTTGAGATGACCATTTGATTATGATAAGGAGAATATTACTTACAACAGAGGACATGGGGAACTGTAAAGTGAGGAGCTGGTTATGGGTATATAGGGAGGTTAGTAGTCTTTCAGTGATAATCTAGGGAACAGTATCATGTGAGGTTTGCACTGGTAATGTCTAAAAGAAGTAGACAGAAGCATGCACATTGAAATTGTGTGACCTTACCAAGTTAGCGTAAGATTGGGGTAGCACGTAGGAAAAACAGAGGACCAAGTAACAGAAGTGTAGCAGAACTGAGTAAAGCTGTGTACTTGGTGATTAGTAAGAATTTCTTTGATGCACTAGGAACTGAATCGCAAATGACAAAGAAGAGAAAATACCCAAGTGTATTATTTAATTATAAACTGACATGTGAAAATATCGTGAAAAAGGACAAAGTAATTCCAGGATATACCAGGCAAGGTATTTCTAGTCAAATCTGGGAAGTACTGTGACTATTTCACATGTACCAGTCTATAATTCCAGTCACCCACATTAAAAAAAAATAAATTAAAAAATACAATCAAAACCTACAATCAAAACTGGAACCTATGTAGAGAAGGGCTACTAAGGTGAATAGGGAAGACACTACTAGAGGAGATTAACAGAGCTTGGCTTCTTTAGCTCGGGAAAGTGAAGGCTGAGACACCAGATAATTGCTTTCTATATGGAGTCAGGAAGCAAGTGCTAGAGAAGAAAACACTATATAAAGAAGTTGGCACACGAACAAATGGGCATAAACTGGCTATTGAAACAATTTAGCTTGGAAATCCTAAGAAAGATGCAAGTCATCAGAAGAGCTGGTCATGGAGCAGCTTTCCAAAAGACAGTCTTAGCTCTTTCTCTAAGCTAGCTTTAGATAACTCTTGTTCAGACTGACAAAAGATTATGCTATGTTGGGTCTTTGAGAGCAGCAAGGTGTCCACTTCAGCCCTATCTTATTAATTAGTGAAAGCAAGAATACTAGAGCAGACTGACTGAAGGAGGGCCTTATAGCATCTTTAACTTTCACATAGAGACAGAAAATGCCAGGCTCTAAAAGCTCATTATATTGCTGTACACTGAATGGATGCCATCAGTTTACCTGCTGTGGACCTGCACGCTGGGACAGATTATGGTGCTGTCGTGCCAGCATAGTGGATTCTAACCAACTTTTCTTCCCTTTGCAGATGTTTGTGAGGCTTTAAATGTGACAGTCTCTCCAGGACCAACAGTGCGGTACTCCGAGGGAGATAATGCTACCCTTTACTGCCACATTTCTCAAAAGAGAAAGACAGATAATTTGCTGGCTGTGCGGTGGGTCTTCGCTACGTCACCTACCCAGGAGTATCTGATGATCAAAATGACAAAGTTTGGGTCTGTCCAGTATTATGGAAATTATACTCATCATTTCCACAAGCAAAGACTTCATCTTCTTAAAGAGAAACATGGAACTATGTACAAATTTCTTATTCTAAGCCTTCAGCAAACAGATCAAGGACATTATATATGCAAAGTCCAGGAAATTGGCAAACACAGGAATAAGTGGACAGCATGGTCAAATGGCACAGCAGCTACTGAAATAAGAGGTGAGAAAACAGTGATTTCAATTCTATAATTTTTCTTGCCCTATGATCCCTTTTTTGCTCTGGAAAGTTTATCCGGAAGACATTTGAACTTAGGTTATTTTTAAGTGTTAGCTGTGGACATGAGAAGAAAATCTAATACTCAGCTTCTTTACTTACACATTACAATTTAAACATTATTCAGCCCACAATAAAATGTAAAGAAGTGAGAAGATTGGTAGAGTTGTAGAAGATAGTCTATTTCCTTTGCCTTTTACCAGAATATTGGTAATCGAAACACCTTTACATTCAGGTGTTACATTACATATAGGTCTCTACAACTTTACTAGTGAGAATAAACAAATGTCATTTTTATTTAAATATGAAGAGACAGAAACAGACAGAAATTAACTTATTTCCTGAACAATATGCAGTGGGTCAGCCAGAAATAGAAGCTTTATATTTTAGATCTCTATTTTGTCTCTTTGTCAGTATTTTCATTGCTTTTAGTTCTACTTCTAGCAGCAGCTGGGAAGTAGCATTTCTAGTATCAGTTCTGCACTTTTGTTTATAACAGTTGTATCCAGAAAGCAGCACTAGAAAAGCAGTGACCAGCCTGCTACTATTGAACTTCAGATAAAGAAATGACCAGCAATGGCTGAGGGTTTTGGACCATAAATCTCAAGTTGAAAATGGGCCTTCTCTTTGGGATGGGTCAACTGAAATCTAATGCCATCACACCCACACTTACAGAGATGGGTGAAACTGGATTTTAGAGAACAGATTCTCTTGAAGAGGTGGTTGAGCTCAGCAGTTGTGCCGTTAGCACCAGCTGGCAAACTCACCCCCTGCTTGTGGCTTTATAAACAGAAAAGTTGATTTTCCATAGGGCTAACTCTTAAAATAAAGCCAAAAATCAAGGGCGACTGCTTGGTCCATGGGTCTGGAAATTCAAGAGGCTCATCCAGCAATCACAGAAAAGCTTGTGGGAGGAAACTGTACTTCATGAAGTTTCTACCATTGCTGTTCATGCTAAATTTGTCATTGTGTGTAGACCCCAAAGGTTATTCCTGTAGCTGGGAAACCCTAATCCCATATATCTACCTTATGTTTTGGCAAAAATGGCCCTAGCTCTCCTCTGAAACCAATTTTTCTCTGAGGGAACTCAGTTGACTACAGAACTTTTCAAGAAGCATTTGAACATGTTTATGTACTCTTAATCCAAAGTACACTCCCTCAACACCAGATTCACTGGTGTCATTCAGGTTTTTGTATTACTTTTGGATTATAAACACACCAGGGAGAGAAATGTGACAGTAAAAAATAATCCTTGTGAGCGTATGATCTCCTGTGGATAGCTCTCAGGTATGACAATCTTTCACTTTGATCTATCAGAAGTATGAGAACAAAGATGTGAAAAATGCAATATAACAAGAGATAAAGAGCAGCTTCACATTGACCAACAATGTTTAAATCTGCCTTGAGAAATCATGGCATTAACATAATGCAATTAGCTGATTATTACTAGCAATGATGAAAGACACTAACGATTGAAAGCTGAAGTTCTGTTTGGATTAATAGCAAAGACCATGGATCAATTTTAAACAGCAGGAAGAAAATCCTAGTCTAAACTATTTGGTTGTACTGAGCATGCAAAACTTGTCTGGAAAGCCTCTAAGACCTTCATATGGGATTTCCTCTGCTTCCTAGTTGCAGACAGCCAGAAATATAAACAACAACAGAGCAGGACCCAAGTCCAAAGTGGAACCCCAACCCCTTACCTGTGTCCACCAGGGAAAGGCCCAGGCCTCCAGCACCCAGCCCTCAGCTGTGTGCATCAGCCACACTTCTTTTGCACAGACCACAGAAGCGGGACTTAAGGGAAAGCTTCAAAGTTCATTAGAATCCTAAATACAAATCATCAGAGCAATCAGTACCATGGGTCAGAAAGATAATCCTGCAGCCAAATGTCATCTGCAATCCACAACCTGCTATCCTGAAGAAACCAAAGCCTACATGATCACATTGTCTACTAGTCTGCGCCCTTTTGAATCCATGGGCTGATTTTAATGAGATAATGGTCTTAAAGATATTAAGGTTGTAAAAGTAATGTGAAATTGGTTGGGGGGAGGGAGAGAAGATCTGCATGAAGTTCCTCACTGAAGGAAAGCTGCAAGAACAGAAGAGATAATTATTGTTCTGGAGCTGCCATGTGTTCAGTGACCTTCCACATTGCAGTCAGTAATTGGGGCTCCTGGACATACCACAGGAGAAGGCGGCCAGTGCTAAGGTTGTTGTGGAGAGGGGAGCCATTATGGTATGGGACACAGAATTCATTAGCTTCACAGCTCAAAGAACAGTTCCTTGAGTGATTTTTTGCTGCTGTTTTCACTCTTGTTTTTAAACAGCGAGAAGTAAAAACACTAGAGACCAACATCTCCTGAACTCAGCTATCTTAAACTCCAGAGGGCATTAAGTTTTACATGCATTGACCCCATGTTGGGTAGCTGGAGCCAAGACACAGTGGTTAGTCTTGTAACCACACAGGGATATGAAATGAAACTTTATTGCATGTATGATTTAGCCCTACAGACTTCAGGCATTAGCGTGCTTCATGCTCAGCAGTCATTCTTCCCTGCTGTTCCTGCGCTTGGCTAGGAACTGGCTCTCCTCTTCCACCCCTCTGGATTTGACTGAAAGGATAGATTCCACCACTGTGAAGAAGGAACTGGCAAGCAGGAGGACTGATCATCCCAGCTACCTCAGCCTCACAGCTTTAGGAAGCGGCAAAGCTGGTGACTAGTGTGGGGAAGGGAAGACAGGGCTCTTGTCTCAACCTGCGAAGAACAGGTGGTTGAGATGCTGTGCTGGGGAAGAAGAGGAAAAGAGGCTGAAAATAACTACCAGCTGTTGTTGCTTCCTTGAATGGTTGGCCAGGGATGAAGCTGGAGAATAATTTTTAGGATTTTCCTGTGATAATGTCATTTCATAGAGCAGGTCAGCAGTTTAAAGAGTGTTTTCTCACTCACTAAATGATGGAATTTCTTAAATGCCTGTAGTGAAACACATGGATTTGTTAGGAGTGCTTGGCAAGGGAATGACATGTTCCAGGTAAATGGCAGCAGAAGAAAAAGCAATATAAATTATTGTCAGACCACCCC
>VXBL01003649.1:3898247-3919047 GCA_013400195.1 Aramus guarauna
TTCTCCTGCCCCCCCCCCCCCCCCCCCCCCCCAAAAAAAAAAAAAAAAGTCACTCTGCATCTTTCATAGCTGCTTAGGCTATTGCTAGCTATAACACAAAAACCTCTCATTGCTCTTCCTAGCTGAAGTGTAGGGTTCAGATCAATTTAGTTATTGCAAAGAAGAAAACCTGTAACTCTTCATTCCAGCCCTTAAATACTATTCCCCCCCCCTCGATTTTTAATATGATTTATGAATACATAATCAGGATGGGGATTTGAGACTTGTGACTTCGTCTTTCTCACAATGTCTGGTCAGCTGTATTGCTTCTTTCTGCATCAAGCGTTACCCAAAGCAGAGCAGGAAACCTGAGACCGGGGAGGAAGGCAGGCCCACCTGTAGACTAAACACACTGACAACATGCACTGTGGGGATCTGACACCACCACCACCTGGCCCCCCAAAAAGAGTATTTATTCTAATTCTAAATCCAGATTAAAGATACTAAAAGACATCTGAAAAATGACCTGTCTCTAAATGCCATAGCAACTGTTTTACTGCTAAAAGCCTCTTTACTGGAAACAAAGGACCGCCTTTGCTAGCATTCAGTTAATGCACTGTGAGTGTACAGGACTTGCTACTCATGGGAGGGAAGGCAACTCTTTTCAGAGTGGTGATAAAGTCTCCAATTTCCCCAATGGTAACACTTGGGCTTTTCAAGGAAATTTTCTTCCAAACACATTTTGTATTTTATATTATGATAGGTTACACTTTTTATTGCGAAGGGATTTACTTATATTACAGTTAGATCCAGGATGCAACAAAAGGAACAGTACAAATTGCCTGAAGTACTTGGATACTTAAATTGTACTGCTTGTGCTTTATCAAATAAGGTAACAGTATTCAAACAAATCACAGTTGCTGTCTTGTCTAACAGCTAATGTGTCCACAGTTATGCCCAAATTCAAAATAGTACCTTTATGGTAAAGCACCAGACAAATTTCTTACAACCTTGAAACCTTATCAAAGGCGTCTATTCTTTTCCTGGGCTTGTGTGGTCGATGTTAGCCTAAAACCAAAGTAGTGATCTTCATTATAGTACAGAATACACCAGAAAACAGTTTATTTGAGGAAAAAACAAAACAAAACAAAACAAAACATCAGAAAGATGGTTCTCCCATTGCCTTTCTATCAGAAAACTCAAAGTAGTGAGTAGTCTTCTCAGAACAATACGCAGCACCTCCAAACCATCATTTACAGTTGGGTGTTCCCTCAAGGCCACTACGCAAAGTACTGCACCTCTCTTAGGAAGAGCAATACATGTTCCAAGTGGTTTACAATCCAAGAGAAGAGACTACATGTAGGAGGACAAACAGAAAATTAGGCAGCGTGACTATAATGCTACTGGCATGGACAACACAAACAAGTAGAGATGATCACAACAATCTGTCTTGTTGGGAAGTTTATGTGTCAAAATTTCCAACAAAATAGATTAAAAATTAGTCGCATGCGGCATTGTCTAATGGTAAGTGTTGCAAGATACAGGAATGCAAGATTATTTTTCCCCAAAAATTAACAAAAGCCCTTTTTTCAGGGAAGATATTCTAAAATACTTGCCAAAAATCTACACATGTGATGCTTTCATGTAACAAATGAGTAGATTTGTTAAAATATTCAGGATAAGCTTCCCATCACAACTGAACAGAAGATTTCATAATCCTGAAAGCAGTTCCATATCCATTGAGTTAACCTCACAGGCTGTCCCTACAGGGCACTCCTTACTGAATTCCCTTTCCAGTAAGATACTTGTTCTTTAATGATTTGCCACGTGATCCCCTCTTGGATGATCAGACCTCACTGGCAAACTGGAGGATATCACCAGACTCCTATTCCATTGCAATGATTGCTAGCAGAAAAAAAACATGGATTATCATAAGTGATATCATCTAATCTGATGTCATCAAAAAATGTCAGCATGCATAAACAACCTGGCTGAGGAGACCAGCGATGGTTTTGAACAGTGCCAGAGAAGTCAGAGCGTTTCAATTCTAGTGCTGTGTTGTACAGCTGTTATTATATTGACATTCATCCATTTGCCCAGAACTCTGTAGCCCATCCTCCTTCTGAAGCAGAGGACAATTCTGTGCAAAATCTGCAGCTATTCTACCTTGGACATGCTTCAGAAAGTCTATGCATGCATGGGTGGGTTTTTTTGTAGATAGGCAGGTATCATATCCATGTATCTTTAAAAGACAGAGCATAGAAGCGAACTTTTGAGGGAAGTGAGTAGAAAAAGAACTCGTGAGCAATGCTCTCACTTGAGGTCTCTCAATGAACACTACAGTGTTAAATATCCTTCTTAATAGATAACTGCAAGGGAAAAATAAATTCCCATTCTCTTGAACAAAGTTGTTAATCTCCTCTTTCAGAAGTAGCCTGTTTTGGGACAGAAACACAAGTTGCAACCCTAGAGGTATGGGTTCTGGGTAACTGAGACCACAGAGTCAGAGTAAAGCCAGCTACATACAGCATTAATGGCAGCTTTTCCCTGGGATACTCAGACCACCCCAAAAAGCCATTACAGGCCTTACAAACACATGGCCACCCTATACTAAGACTGAGGGTATTCTAAAGTGTGTTTGGATCCTCTTGCTGTACTTCACTGCATTTAACTTTTGATTGAAGACCCACACATTGCATCTTCCCAGAATAAGATGATAACAGGGAGGCAGTCTCACAAACCATACAGCACTTGTGAGGAATGCCAAGTCAGATGAGATTTGCTGGAAGATATTTTTATAATGCTGTTTTATAACTAAAGTGTTTCATTGACAGGTAATCATCCTGGGAGATAAAGCAAGATCTGGGTGCGCTGAAGTCTAAGGCAGAACTACACTTACTTCAAGAGGTCCCAACATATTATGCCACACATTTTCAGTTCTTGTCATGTCATCTTTGTTTTTGTTTTTTTTTTTCTCAGTGATTTCATCAAAATCTTCTGATGATCCCACTTTCAAGAAAAACCATGAAGCCTGGAAGTTTTTTGAAGGTAAAGATGCATCTAACTGCTACTGGTTGTATACAAGATGTTACTTTAGTTCAATGCTACAGTACAACTAAAGTGCCCCAAACAGTCCCAATTTTGCTAGTTCCTGTACAGACTCAGGTCTTGCCTAAGGAAGCATCCCACAGAGTACAAGGGGTGCTGCAGAAAAGAGAATGGAAGGCTCCAACTTCAGTTTCTCAAACATTTATTATACTCAATGGGAAAATAACCTATGCCTGATTAATCACACAATGCAAATAAACCCCCTAATCCAGGAAGGTGCTGAGTGTGTCTGAAAAGGTACCAAACACCCTGCACTCCCACTAGCCTTAGAAACTGCTCACCAGGCACGCTCTGCAAAGGCAGCCTAAAGCTGCCTTGAGCTTCAAGACAAGCAGTATTTTCTGTGTAGGAGACTGAAATCCAGAATTTGCAGGCAGCTGGGATTCCCACAACCTGCTCCTGCCCCAATCTGGAGCACCAGTGAAGCATCAGCATGGCATTTGCAGCCACTCTGCTGCGCTGCCTGCTAGGCAGTAGTGCTCACTTGCAGGCTGGCCTTGATTCTGTGGGGACCCTTGCTGCTAAAACCACAATTTACAAACTATATTGTTGTACTGTGTAAGGGGAATGAAGCACAGAACTGCAGGTCAGGGGTCTAGTTCCAGCAATGCTATTTTCTCTAAGAACACTTGACCTCTGAGGCTTAGTTTCCTCTCTGTGAAGCAGAAGAGAAGCCAATATACCTCCCTAAGGACATTTCAAGACACTAATGGGTAGAGCATCCTTAAAGTACTCTAAATAGAGTTCTAGTAAAAGCAGAAATAAGTCATTAAAGATTTCTTCTCCTTCTGAACAAAATACTCCATCTTGATCTGCCATGCTACAATTCCTGTCAGTTCCAGTGGGAATATGTTAAGGCACTTGAATAAAAGCCGTAAAGGGAGACTGAGGCAGTAGATTGAAAAAAAACCCAGAAAACAAAAATTCCAAGCTAGTGCTACCACCAGAAGCAGCAATCACAGACTATCTTCCTTCTTCCTCAGCCACTCAGCACTCTCCCCAGCACCACTTTTCTTTACTCAAACCAGGACAGCTGTTTGAACTGGGAAATAATCCAACTGAAGTCCCATTGTTTTTTGGTTGCCCCACCCCCCCAAAAAAAAGAGAAAAGATAAAAAAACCCAAACCAGCCCTCTCCTCCCCCTGAAAGCAAGCCCTCGTAACTACACCTATTTGTATTTATGAAGACTTCAACCAAATTATAAACTGGGCAGAATACCATATGAAAGTTTCAGGAGGGTTAAATTACATCTGAACTGTTACCCTAAGTCTTTTGGACCAGGGTCTATTTCGATGTTGTAGATATAATGTTTTTCTATCCTGTAAGCATGAAGCATACAGCTGCAACACTGACCATCATCTGTGCTTGGCTTTCAGATCTGTACGTGTACGCAGTCTTTGTGTGTTCAATAGGAATCGTCAGTGTCCTCCTTTTTACACTTGTCATTCTCTGTCAGTCACTCCTGAACAAGAGGAGATCCACAGGTGAGTGAAATGTCCTTCTTGCTGGCTGCAAGGGTCTTACCAAAGAGGGAGAGGGGGAGAAGGAGAATGCAGAAAATGCAGAGACAAATATCACCTTGATTTTAATTAAAACAAACCAACAAAAATTATTGGTAGAAAAGACCATCTCTGCTGTCAAAACTAGAACAAAGGCATTTTGCTCCCTTTGAATAGCTCTTTCACGTTACATTTTTTTTTACTTTTCAAAACTTTTCAGCTTTGCATAAACTTAAATTGAACATTGTTGGAACTTCTTTCAAAGACCAGGTGCTGTATCATTAAATTGCATTCTGATGAGATCTATCTATCATTTTGCATGAGGGACATTTCTGCAGAGAAGTTTAGGGGGGGTTTCAAAGCAGTTGTCCTCTGTTTCATTTTCTTCTCCCTTCCTGACTAGCTGTCAATAATTTTGGGAAAATGGGGGTTGTTACTAGCACTCTCTTCTTTGAAGTGTTCTTTGAAACTAAAGCATCATTTTGTCATTCAGATGTGCACTTTCATAATAATCTTTCAAGGTCAAGGATTACCATTTCATTCTTCTCTCAGAGAAGCTAAACCTGCACGAAAGCAGCCCTGTTGTAATCAAAAGTGCTATTTCAGATCTGTGGAGTTGCCAGTGCAGTCTTTATTTTCATTTTAGTTTAAGAATGGTTTATTTGGAGACCTCACACAAGTTGTGAGGATGAGACACCCGCATGCTTAGCAGACACCATGTTAGAGGAGAGCATAAGGACCATCTCTGAACAGAAGCTGTCAAAAAGAGTTTGGTTAGTGATTTGTCCTGTTAATGACAGGAGAGAATCGTGACTTTGCTGCCTCTCCAGCACTACACACATACCACGAAGGAATGAGTGACTCAGATACACAAGGGAGAAGACACGTAAACCAAAAATAGATATATACAGAAGTCCTTGCCTGACCACTAACACATTTCAGGCTGTGGCTCCATCTTCCTGGTAGTGTGCTTAGTAGAGTAACTCTGATTCTAACTGAACCTAACAACTCTGCTTGCCAAGAGGAAGGAGCAAGATCGATGTTATTCCTACCCTGTTAAGTGATGACAAAGGTTTTGTGCCAAGGGAGTACCCACACTTAAGTATGTTGGTCATGGTGAGTCACCCTGAAGCCACAAGCACTAGACACACTGATGTATCCTGGTTTTTCTTGAGCAGACATTGGGCTAGATTTTGCTTCTGTTTTTGTTAATTTATGCTGGTGTAAGCATACAAGCAGCTTGGAGAAAAGGTCTCTTTACATTGAGCCAACACCAGTTAAATAAAGAAGTACTATAGAATAAAATGTAGAATAAGCATACACAACAGAGAAAAAGTAAATTCTTCTGAGCTGCTAAATTTTTTCTTCACTACCCTAATATCTGAATAATTGCAGGCTTCACCAAATTTTTATTTAGATTTTTAACATTATCCAGTAAACACTGGCAGCATTAAACTTACAGATTCAATGGAAATACAACAGAATAAAGCTTAGTAGACAGGCATTTGGTGTACAACAGGTAAGATTTTCAGGCAAGCCTTTCAGCTAAGTCCGCTTGATCAGAGTATTTTCCAGAACCACACTAATTGGCTCAGCAGTCAGTAAAGCATCAGGGAATTAAATTTCTGAAGCAGCAGCGGAAGAAGGGTCAGTGACGGACACAGTCTCCACCAGTCTCAATTTGCTTTTTCTCCCCACAGCCGCTGGGCCACGGCAGCAAGCTACCAGGGAGTCAGTGCCAGGGAGCAGCAGTTCCCTGGGAGGTGCTTTCTGCACTCAGCTGCATGGGCACAGGGCACAAAGAGCCCCCTCCTCCCTCAACACTCTTCTACCCCCTCCAGGGGCACCTTCCACAAGACACCCGCCCTGTCAGCCAACAGCAGTGCTCTCTCATTCAGACTCCTAGAATAAGGCATCTCTCCTAAATAATGTTATCTTACCTCCTCTCCATCCTCAGCACTCTGTACCTCCATGCTGGGCTGGGCTAAGCAGATCCTAGTATTCATGTGAAAAGAGCCTGCAGTGAAATCAAGAAGTCCATACTTTCTTGAAGAAGGGAGGAGAGACAGGGACAGCAAAGCAATCCTCCCTCTGCATCACCCCAAGCCTCCAGCCAGGGTCCAGGCACATCCTTCTTCCAACTTCAGCAAGTTGATTACAGCATCATCTTCAGAGGTCTTTCAAGAGAAGCCTGACTCTGCTCTTCCCCTTAAGACTAGGTCAGAGACCCAGGACAGCCAAAACTATCTCATTATCTCACCTAGCTGGGCAAATTTCTATCAGGCCTTCTCACTCACCCCACCCCTGTCACAGGAACACCAACAGCTCCCTCCATTCTCCCATCACTCCAACTTCCTCCCACAACTCCTCAGCCCGAAGAGCACAAGGACCATAACATAACATAACCTGCCCTGCCGCACCCCACCAGCGTATATGAGCATCCCCTTACTCCCAAAGGCTCAGGTCTACTGTTCTCCTGCACATCTGAAAAAGGCCAGACAGATAGGTGGAAGCCAAGGCTGTGCCTTGGCTGGCTTAGACACAGCCCCTGTGTTAGCCCCAGCTCCTCGTGCCCTCAGCTCCCCTTTTGTTAGGACTAAAATGCACTCCTGCAGGAGCTGTGGAGTTTCCTTAGAAAAGGAGAATTTAGATAAGACCAACTATGGAAACTTTCCTGTAGAGAGGGACATAATCATATAAGTGCACTGTTGTCTCATTTTCACGGTCTTTTAAAGAACGGAGAACATGAAGGGAGGGGTGTGTCTAGGTTGTATTCAACTTCACATCGTGGCCCAGGGACGCACCCACTTTCCCTTCTGAGAAGTAAGTTGGCAGTAGGTTGACCAGAAGAGCCAGAGCCTCCCCTCCTGCCTACATGTCTCCACGCTCAGCACGTGGCACAGCTTGCGCAGAGCACAGAAGCCACTAAGCCACAAAAAAGCATCTTAATAACCCTGGCTCCTAAAAGGCTGCAGCGGGGGAGCTGCCCTTGCTCAGGGCTACTGATTCAAGGGAATACGAAGCAGCAGGATTTATACAGCTCACACACACAGCTGTCAGAGACAGGATAGTGGCTGGACTGGACCTCTGATCCGATCCCAGGAGGCCATCCCTTTATGCCTGAGGCCACAATCTAGCTTACATTAGGAACAGCAGTGGCTCCTGTGGGTGAATGCTTTATTTCAGGCTTCTGGAAATAAATAGAGGCACCACAAGGGAAATAAAAGTCTTCAAAGTAAAATTACTGGCCTGCTGTGCTTTTCCTTAGCAAGCTGTCTTTTGACTGGGCTGACCACCGGAATGTGTGTTGCCCAGCACTTCCACAGCAGATTTTTGGTGTTGTTTGATACATTCCCCTCTCCCAAGCTTAGCTATGTCTTTGAGTCAGACTACATTTTAATGCACAATATATTGTATGATGACAATTAGCAGCTCTCAGTGTAACAACCTGGCAAGTCTCAGCAACACAGGTCTGTCTGCAGTGCCCATTTGTAACTCATAAACTGTGTTGGTGTGAAGCCACATTTTTTTTCTCTCTTTTTTTTTCTTTAACAGTGAAGCATTACCTGGTGAAATGCCCCCAGAACAGGTAGGAGATTACACTTCTCTCTACTATAACCTAAGGCACCAGTTCTATTTTTGTTTTGTTATGTATGCTGAAGAAGATGAGTAATGTTTTCCAAAATGCCTACAGGAGGACAGAGTCCTGGGTCTACAACTCAAGAATGTGCCTGCAAGCCAACATCTGCTGCACATGATAAGGGAGATCTACCTGGGCTATCTAGCTGTAGGTCTTGCAGGTACTTCAGTGACAAGCCTCTCCTTGAGGCTCTGAATGGCTTTTTGGAGGAGCCTACTTTCATTCTGTGTGGCTTCATAGGGTTTCCCAATGCCTCACCAGATGGTCATGACTTAAACCATCCATGTACAAGGAACAAATCACAATGTTACCCACTGATTCCTGCACCCAGGAACAGGGAGTGGGGCTCAAAAACAGATTTTCAAAGCCCACAGTCTATTCCCAGCTGAAGACGCCAAGTGATGGGTAAAATTCTACTTCTGCTGCAGTCATTAATCACTGTCCCTTTAAATACCAACTCCAAAAGTTTTTGATTGTGTGGTGCTATAAAGCTGATTTCCGTCGTATGATTTTCCTGAGATATAAACTGTGCTGGAACTGCAGTAAAAAAAAAAGATGACAGAAGTATTTTACAAACAAAAAAGATTGAAGTGGGATGCCTCGTAACAACACAGAACAGCTGTTTCCCAGTTTTCAGTGACATAAAACATGTGTTTTTATCCTTGTAGTATAAATCCAGTATCACTTGGTATCACAGATACTATTTCTCATAGTATCTAAAAAGATATGCCAAGTATAGCATACCCTAGATCCTCAAATAGTGTAATTTTTAGTGCGTTCTCATCAGATTATCACTGTAACACTCAGATGTTAAATGAAGTCACAAAAAAGCAACTGAGAGTTCAGGAGAGGCCAGTATGAACTGAAACTTTCATGTTATTCATGGAAGGATCTTTGTTCTGTGACCCTGAGCAGTCATTGCACCACACCAAAAATTTACAGAGACAGCTCAGCATTTTTTATTTTTCTCTGGATGTTTTCTCTTTCCCCTTCTTTATTAGCTGCTGGGACAACGTTGGAATTACAAAAACAAAAAAGGAAGGGGGAGGGGGAGGAAATCAAAGTAGACTGGTAGACAACATAAGAAGAGGAGAAAAATGAGACCTGACTGAAAAGATGATGGAAAAAATGGAGCACGGCAGTCAGATAAAAAGACTCATACTACAGAATCTGCCTCTCTGGGAATAGATGATATAGTAGTGATATTACTGTAAACACTAAACTTAGGCGGCTGAATAACAGAGGGTAAACAAGACAACATGATTTCTTCATCTCCAGAAGTGAAAGAAATGTATGACTCTACATGGACAAAAATACGTATTTCAGTGTGACAAGATATGCTAATGAAAGCCCCAATTCCAAAAATGCATTTCTAAAGTACATTGACTTCAGGGCTTTAAAAGTAAATAGCTATGAAAGTGTTACCAGTATAATCACTTTTGTTAGGTTTCACACTTGGTAGTATTAATTTTTCAGCCTTTGCTCAAAACACAAATCATTAATTCCTTTGAACTCATTTCTCTCCACCTGCACATTCCTTGTCTTGGAACTTAATTCAACACATTTAGACCCAAAACACAGTGTCTAAATATCCATTAGGCCAAACAGATGAACTAATTTGAATGAGATTCCTGCCAGTCAAAATGACTACGCTGTGCAAAATTCAGCCTTGATTAGAGAGGCTCAGCTCCAACTCCCTTAGTGATATTTCAAACCCAGAGCAGAATCCAGTTTCAAAATTACATCAATAGTCCGGTGTCTAAGAAATGTCTGTACTCCCACTGCAGTAATACCTCAGCATCTTAAAATATTTCAAGTCTTCACATCATAATGGTGTTTTTACTTAATTGGAATCTGAAGCAAAAAGGGCTAAGTGATTTGCCCCAGGTCTCACAAAATGGCCATGGTAGAAAAGAAAATTGAATCCAGATTTCCTGAGTAGAACAAAGCAAATGTTTAGGTTTTGGTTTGCTACTTGACCCATAACAAATTAAGGAAAAAATAAGTTAACCAAAACCCATTTCTTTCCCACATTCTAAAAATAAATACATAAATAAAAAGTGCAGTTATTTTGGGTTTTCCAAACCACCTAATTCCATTTCCTGGGGTTTTCTTTTTTTTTTTAAATATCCTATTTATTATTATCTTCCTTGTTATTAAACAATTTTGTCCGTTTTCAGATCCAGAAACCCCCAGAAGGTTTAGCTTTCAAAATAGGAATTTTTTTTTTCTGTCTTTTGTATTTGTTTTGGCCTGAACTCTCCAGTCCTTCAGTGACTGTTCTTCAGGAGACAAATAATTTGAGGTGAAAAAAGTGGTCACCTCATAAAGAAAGCTGTCCATCTCGACACCTTGGTTCCACAGTACCACTCTAACATTGTAGGAGCAAATTCTGCCAGACTGAACCAGAACCGAGTACCCGGTCCATCCCTGGCACCTTTTCACACAGCTCCCCTATTTGGAAAATATCAAAGCAGCTCCCAGTTCACTCAAGTGAATTTTTGTCATCCCCCGGCAGACCCTTGACAAGAGGAAATAGCTGATTTAGATGACAACAGGAAAACTCCCACATCCGTGATTCTGATAAGGACAGTAAAGCCAAAATTGTAGTAGCTTGCGAGCTCTTGGGACAGCCATGACCTCCAGCAAAACTGCTGTCCTGGAGCCATGACTTTTAGACACCTTCCACAGGTTTTTTCCCCCCAAACTCCTGTATTTTTCTTGCTCTCTAAAACCTCATTAGATCCTTCAAGAAATGCACAATGTGACACTGTTGAAATAGAAGCCAGGAGGCTGGAGGAGGAGCTGGAGATAAAAAACTAACTTTCCTTTGAAACATAGAACAAGACGAGCTCACAAAGAGGCAGTGTTTTGGAGCCAAGGAGTCTTTTCTGAGCCTCCTTGTTTGGTTTGAGGAGCTCAGTTTTATGACAGCAAGTACAGTTATTGTATCTCCCAGAATTAGTTAACCCTGTATGGCCCTAGCTTTTAAAAGAAAAGCTTAAGCCACAAATACATTTCTCTGTAGCTTCACTTTTTCAGTGGCAAAGCAGGAATTATATCTAATGCAATGAATTGACACTAAGTCTTTTCATATATTGTGCTTAAAGTAGCTGTATCAGAATAATACTATCTTTAAGCTATGCATCTGCCTTAATGACCTTGGATTATTAAACCAAAAACCATTAAAAAAAAAAGTCTTATGCCCTTTTTTGGTATTCTTTGTTCTTTGCAGTTTGCTGAGTTTGGGCAACGGAGCCAGGCAGGACGGTTTCATTTCCTGCTGTTTTTAAAACTTTTCACATTAAAATCATATAGACACAAATGGTTATTGTGGGATAGGTTCACAATAGTGCAGGCAGACTTTGAAATTATTTTAATGCAACCCTCAGTTTACATAATTGATGTGATTTATTTATAAATCATGAAAATATTTTACCTTTCAAACACTTTAAAAAAAGTCTGGCAGCAAACCTGTATTTTGGACTGAGTACATGGAACAGAACTCAGGAAAATCAGCAAACCAGAGTCTTTTTGTAATCTATGCAAGTGTAAATCCAGAGTGATTTTACCAATGGTAGTGACGTTCACTTGGATTTACAGCTGCATAAAATGATAATGTCTTGTTATTTTGTTATTCTTGTGTGGGCAATAGCTGAGACTTTCATTAAGACTTTGGCCCACTTTGAATATTTTATTCTATTAATATAAAGAGATTGTTTCATTATGCAAAAGAACCTGGAGAGGAGCAGCAAGTTGGGACAAATGATTTAAAATTCAGTGATATCAGCATTGTCAGTTATGACTATGGAGACCCTGCTTGGATCCCACTGTGCCACGTAACTCACCAGCACAGGACAGAAAGGTCCCCACAACCATGTTAATCTTTCCCAGGGTGAGCCCATGGTCAGATGCATCTGAGCAACAGCCGCTTACCAAGTCACCTCCACCACCGTAGTCATCATAACTAACTGCTATACTCTCTCCTCCCACCCCAGCTGTAAGTTAAGATTTCTTTCATTACCAGTTAAGCCAATACAATTTTATTTCATGTTAGCTGCAAGCTAGGAGCACCTGCACTGTGAGTTACCACAGCTCAGCTGCAACCTGGCTGCCTATCCAAGCCCTAAATATTCAAAGCAGGATTTACTATCTCAGGCTTTGGGAGATACCAAGGGTAAAAACCCCAGACTTAGAAGATATTAAACTGTAATAGTTCAAACACAGAAGCATTCTTGGACAGGAGTCTGTTTACAATACAGCTTGTACTCTTCCCTCATACCTACTAGTGCTTTTTCAGCACGGAAGTACTGGAGAATGCCCGAGTTTAGAGATCAGGGCAGAGGTTCTCCATTTTATGTGTACAGAGCACACTGACCTCATTTAAGAAGCTAGCTTTTTCAAACGTGGGGTTGTGAGCTGTCTGAAGACATGCTGCATGCCCTGCTGGCCCCTCAGCCAGTCTTAGCCCAGAAACTGCATCGAAGATTTTGCTTTGCCGTACGCTTTCCGTGTGAGCCTATGCAAGTCACCTAACCTGTCTGTGCCTCTTGCCCTCGAGGACAGATGGGTACCAGCTCATTGTGGTGCAGCAGTGGAGTCAAACATGTTTTTAAGGAGTAGATGCTATGAAATGACTCTTGTTTAAACCTGACGCTTTGCATTTTCTGCGCCAGGACAGATGAGACTCCTGAGTTTCTCAGCCAGCCTGTATGGTTGAAAAAATGCAAGACTCGGAGCATTTCCAACCCCTGTGAAGGTTTTTCAGTATATCCCCAGCTCAAAATCCAAGTTGTTGGGCAGGAACACTCACCAGTGGAAGGTGATGTGTTTGCATGAACTCACTGGGACAAACTCTCTTTCCCTCCATTGCTTTTACTTTTCTCTCACATATCTCTCTGCTTTGCAGCTCTGGGGAGACTGTTACCAGTGTGACAAGCATGTCCCCTTTACAGCCCAAGAAAGTAAAGAAAAAGAAAGAGAAAGAGAAACTGGAGCAGCCACCAGCCATCCCAGCAAAAGGTATGAAAACAGAGATGCAGTGGTATTTCAAATCGCGAGCACAGCCATGGAGGGACAGCAGAGCGTGGGATGTCAGGACTCCTGCACCCTGCCACTGACTCTGCATGTGAGCTGACCTGTCCTTGCTGCCATCGGTGGGGGAAGAAATGGCCCACACCTGCTGCTGGGACCAGGTCCCACCGCCCTGCAGCTTTAGCTATTGAAAAGCTCGTCACCAAGTCCAAGCAAGAGGTCTCAGCTCCCACTAATCTGAGGAGAGAGAGTAACCTCTGTAGCAATATTCACCCTGCTCAAAGAGAAGATTAAAGTTAGGCAAGATGAAATTTCATGTTGGGGATAGACTGAGGGAAGCCAGCACACTGCACTCCTAAAATTGCAGGTGCACTTGAGAAGTCAAACAAGCTGAGCAGCTAAAGATCAACCTCTTGGGGACTTCACTTCCAAAGAGCATTTGTGATTGCCTCTGGGGTCAGTCTCACAGACTCTTGGGTGTACTTTCTGACCACTACTGCCAGTACTGAGCCACTGGGAGAGAGGAGGGAAAGGACCTAAAGCTTTACAGTGATCACAAGTGATCAGTTCTCAAGGTGTATATTTGCTCCGGCTTCTGCACACAAACCGCATGTTTTGCATATCAGATTCTTTAACCTTATGGATTTTTCTACTTCATAAGCCCTATGCTTACCTGAAATACAGTTAAACTCTGGTATGAGTACATGTATTTGCTCCTAATCTGCAATTAATCTGTAATTTATAAATTGTTAATGCATATACTAAAAATGACAGTGAATGATGACAATATGAAATGATCCCTTAATATTTATTTCCATAGCTCCAATAGCCAATAATTTTCCTAAGCCCAAACTCTTGAAACCTCAAAGAAAATTGATCCTGGTAAGTAATTTTCTATGATATTATTTTCTCCATATTCTTCTCTCACAATACAATTGCTGTAACGCTGTAATGTTGCCAGAACTCTAGGTTCAGAAACTATTAATTGGCTTTAAAATCATACAAGTCCTTTTTTTTTTTTAAGTAATATTTTTTCAAGTGATGAATTATCTTGGCTCTTTTCATTTTGAGCATTAGGTTACACTGGATTATGTTTTCCAGCTTTCTAGCAGTCATCATGTCTACAAATTTAGCCTGTTCTAAAATGAAACCTGCTATTGATTCTCACATGCTTCTGGCAGCTGGTGCTTTGGAAAAAATACCAGTTACTGACAGAATCACAACCATACTGGTCACACTGCTTTTGAGATTTTTCACATTTGAAATGGGGAGCCTGATTCTGCCCTACAGTGGTGTAAGTCAGGAATAACTGAATTGCAGGAATAAGATGTATGCATACAGTTCATATTCAGGAAAAAAATCCCTCGTATGATGGTTCCTGTTGGATATCTATCAAATTGATTGAGAGATGTTTCTCTGCTTTAGTAACAAAGCAGTACCTGGACAAGACATCCAGAGGTAATAGAGACAGAGTTTTATACCAACCAACTTCAGGTGCCTGTATAAAGAGAGTGGTCTGCTAGGCTCCCTATAGAGTCAATAGAAAGAGAGACGAATTAGAGCCTGATGCTCCTATTAATCCAGACTAGATGCTCTGAATTGCCATTTGGGGATCCTTTCTCCCTTCTCTGGCAATCGAGAGAGCCCAGAGTGACTAACTCCGTAACTTAGGTGAAGGTGGGTGCCTAAAGTTATGCCATGTGAATAACCCAAACATCTCTGTGATGGTTTCACTTTCAGATGAGGGTTAGAATTGGGAACCTTCCCACCAATTGCCAGTATATAACCTCTGCCCTTTTAAGCATAGTCAGGGTACAACCCAGGATACCTGGGCATAATGCCAGGTGGCTTCAGAACAGCTCAGCTAAATTCTTCGGCGATATTGCTGCTTAGCAGCAATCCCTGCAGGACCAGCAATTACTCACCTCTCCTCTGCTGGTCCTGCAGGGATTGCACTTTGGTCAGGCTCTGTTCCTACAGGTCAGGTTTCGGTAGAGGAAGAGGCAGAGTTTTAAAAGTCCATGAAAAAACCCTTATATCCATGTAGGTAATTGTGTCAGGCCAAAGCTATGCTAAGCGGACAAAGACCCAGATAAGAGCACTTGATATTAGGGGATGACAGCCACCCTTTGCTGTGCACACTCTGCATCAATCATTGCGCCCAGGCACATGGCTACATCAGAAATCAGTTTCTCTTCAGCTCTCCTAGGAAAAGCTCTTATCAGTTAAAGCACTCAGACTCTTCCTGCAGGTCAATAAAGCACATCAACACATGCTGAACTTGAGGTAAATCTGTTTCCAGATGCTTTTTCTTTCTGGAATAAATCCAAGGATATGGGCCACAAATAGCTGTTGGCTCTTCCCTTCCTGCTATGCAACCCCAGTCAAGGTTCAAACTCTTTGGAGGTGAGCAGGAATAAAGCCTTTTCAAACAGCAAAATCAGCTTTGTCTTCCCTAGCGTGACTGAGGATCCACAGGCTGCGTGCAGCCAGCAGACTCAGTTTTAATGCCTTGCCGTTGGACTCGAGTCTGGCAGCTGTTTCCGTACATTGCTCTTTTCCCTTTCATATTTCACCTCAGACTGCGCCTGGAGAGACATCGCAGCCTGCAGAAAACACACAATCTATGGACGCAAGTTAGTTTTAAGTCAAAAAGTAATGCAACAAATATTATCCAAAGGATTTTCAAGATGCAAACACACCTAGCAATACTTTCAAGTGCAAAGTAAACTAAGCCCAAGTCAATCTATAAGGCATGTTCTGATGCTGGGCAGGAGACTCCCCAGAGCTGTTTGCCATTTCTGTTCCTCCTGCCTCCCTTTACTACACAGTTGGTTAACCCCCTGTGTTTCCGTATTCTCAGAAAAAAGAAAAATAATCATTTTTTTCTGCTTTTAAATCATTTTTCAGTGAGGAACTTAAACTAAGTGAAATAAAAGAAGTTTCAACAAAGATACAAAATGGTAATAATTACAGAGAAAACACACATAAAGTTCATCTAAATGAAAAATTGCATTGATTTTCAGCAAACTTGCCTCCCCATTTTTTTAATTCTCAAAAATTTCTCAGATTTCGAATTTTCAGTCTGCTTTGGGGCAAAAAAAAAATAATATAATCATCCTGCCAAATCTCTGCAGGATAAAAGAATTTTTTCTTTCCAACTGTAATTATTGCACAGCTGGTGTCTGCACTGGGTCTTTTTTCACTGATGGCACGTAGTTACTAAGTAATCGTCACTGCCAAGACAGACTCAAATTGCTGAATTTCTGGACTTCTTCTGCAGCTTGCTTTTGCAACCCAAGAAAGGCACCATACCAGGGCACCAGGAGAATATTCTAGAAAACCTAAGCAAACAAGCTAGAGTATAAGGGAACATTACAAAATAATTCCAGTGTTTTGGGAATTTTTTTGTAATAACCTAAATACCAGCAAAATTATTTCCAGAGGACATGTGCTTCTGGTTTCTTGAAAGATGTTTATAATAAGCTAGAGAATTTCTTTTGTTGTTAACGTGCTAGAGTGGGTTGCAGTATAATTTTACAAGAATACAATAACCTGGATAAAATATGGACATAATCTCAATGAAAATTAAAAAAAAAAAAAAAAGCGAGAAATCCTAATATCATGTTCAGTTGCACAGCCTTGAGTAAAGCCTTTTAAAAACTCTGCTTAAGTCATATTGCTTTTGCTTTAGCCAGAATAAAAATTCTATGCTCCCCTTGTTGCAAAAATATTCCCCATCAGTGTCATTCTCTATTAGCATCAATAAGAAATGTGTACAGATCAAAGGAAATAGAGATGCTGAAATGCAAAAAGGGATGGCTTTTATAGCATGCAAGAAGCACAGAGAGTCATTAGGAAGAAGAAAATTCTCGGGGCCCACAAATTCTGCTCTCTAAGGGCTGTTCTGCTATAGCCTTAAGTACTTAACCCTTTGAGTTAGTAAGGATAAATCTTATACTTCCTCAACCAAATTTTCTGGTAAGCCTTTCATTGCCTCCTAGAGATTAGTTGTCATAGCCCAAGAGTGTGAGTTATAGAACATCACCTAAATGAAAAGGTTTCAGTGTCTTTTCATGAAGGTTTGCACCACCAAGCTTAGGAGCTCTTGTGTGATTCACTGGAGTCAATGGAAAGGACATGACTTCAGGTCACACCAAATCCTGTAATCTTTACTTACGCAAAATTTTTGTTGATGCCATCATTTTCACACTAATTTTTAAGAGGAGGAATATGTGCACAGATAAGACAGGCTATGGGGAATTTTCCTGATTCTGCCACAGACTTATGTGGCCTTTGCAAAGTCATATCATCATCCCACTTTGAAATCAGGTAAATATATCCTGTATTACAAATGATCCCCTTGGGCTTAGTTCTTCAAACACGTTGTACATGTAAAGTACACAGTACATAAGAGTTGGCTTCTGCTGTTCCTACACTGACTAACCTCTTTAATAAACTCTTTACTGGAGTGTATCTGGCTTCTCTTGTTCCCCACCACAGAACAGATATTGGTCCTGTGTGATTTCTGAAGCAGAATGACCACAGCTGAGCTATTTAAGAGAAGCATCCTTCTACCTACAGCTCACACAGCACAGACAGCATTGTTTATCCCAGTGCAGATAGGATCATCGGTGGCCTGGTGCCACACAATCACTGAGATTTTCTTTTGATGATGACAATAATGAGGTACCAGCTACTTGAGAAACAGAAAGGGCTTATGGTTATAGAAGACTGAGGAAATTTCTGGAAGTCATTTTGTTAACTTTGAATGAAAGCATAATCTTTTGCGCTTATTCTGCCTGCCTGCCTTTTTCAGGCACCGCTCACATATTTTACGTTGAGATTTGCAAAGGCAGCCCAGAAATCTGGATTCCCAGGTTTTTACAGATGTAACAGAAACGGGAAGCTCAGGTTTCTTTCTGCAGCTTTGAAAATCCCGTCCGTATTTATCATTATAGGCTCAGTGCTGACAATGTGCTGAGTACCAGTCAGTGCAGGTCAAGACAGTCCCTGCTTACTCTGTAATGAGTAACATGTGAAAGTCTGAAATTTGCAAGTATTCATTCAAAAGACAGCTTCCCTGCTCATGCCATGCCTGCAAGGCAGAAGGGTGTTGTTTTGAGCAGGAACTTGACATGGGTTGGACACCTGAGGAACTGAGAAGGCTGTGACTTGGTCTCATCATCTGTACGTACTCAGCACAATCGAGCTTTCAGCATTACAGTTTAGCTCAGTGTTCTACATGGGTGTATAGCCCTGAATCAAGCAATGAAGACAAGTGCTCCTAAAGCTGCCTGGAAGTTTAGGTTTCCTTCACCTGAAAAATCCCTTTGACTTCTAGGTTTCAGCAGTACATTTCCCATTGTACAACAAACCAACCGGATACAGTGTGTATCAGAACCACTGACCTTGGAGTCCTTTTGGGAGAGGGGTCTAGATATAAGAGCAAATTATCTGCAGTCTGATTACCACTTCAGAGAGCTGTGAAATGTGAAGAGCTGCTTTTGTTTTTTCCTTGCTGGGGAATTCTTGCATTCTAAGCTGCACTCCAGCCTGCTGTCCAGCAACTCACAGCAACCTGGGAGCAAATTTATCCATTGCAAGATTTCACTTGATGGATAGAGTTGATTATTTTCCTATCTTCTTTTTCAGCTTACAATTAAGCACTACATCATTAAAACTAGTCTTATCCCATATGCATCAATCTAACTAGGAAAGGTAGGCTAGTCAGTTTTTTGCACAACTAGTAGAATTCCTCATTAGTCTTAACTCATTGGACCTTTCCTTCAGAAAAAGAAAGTGAAATACATCTGTTCTGTAATTTGTAGATTCTGGATCTGGGAACAATCAGGTCTTCCTTTCTCCTGGATGGTTTTAAATTAAAAGCTATGCCACCCCCTCTGTTAGAAGAGCTGTTTCCTCCACAACACATAACAATGTGTGATGATTTAAGTTCCCAATTTCTTAAGGCGGTATAGATCTCCACAGACTTCAAGTAACATTGTACATATGATATACAAAGAAGCGGAGAACTTTTTTTTTCCTTGAATTCCCACGTCCCAGTCCACATAATTTCTCTCTCTGTGAGACGAATAATCCTTTTTTACTTGTAGTCTCTCTTTAGGATGTGAGATGTCCATAGGAACATTTCTACATAAATATCATTTACACATTCAGATAGATGCTCAGAACACAACATATTCAAAACTGCTGAGTTATGCCTGCTTTCACATTCAAATCACACATTGCTGTCTTTACCCACACAGAGGAAAGGTTTGTATAAATACAGAAAATCTCTTACTGGAATTGTGTTGAGATTTGTGTATTTACAAAATCCCACAGCAGATGATTTTTGTGTGATGACACATTTGGAGGAATAAAAGTGTCACCAGAAAACTGAAAATTTTAATTACTTCCTTGGGTCTTTTTGAAGGATAAAAAGTTGTCAGCCTGATTTCCAGGAATGTTGATTTGGTTTAGAATCTAGAAACAAAGCTGAGGATGCTTTTCCCCAAAAACTGTTAAAGGAGGCTGGACAAACCTCTACCAGGTATATTTACTTCTGTTATTGAAGAAAGATGGACCAGTTCACCCCTTATAGTCACTATGTGCACTACATTTGTGGGACTCTTGTTTCTTTAAAATAAAATCATTCAGTGGGACTTAGTAAATCATCTTTGTCCCTGACTTTTTTATCATAACTTCTGTGGGATTTAAGAGCAAAATTTAGATGCAATGCTGAAAAAGGCTGCACAAATTGTTGTAGACATTGTTCCCACTAATTAATCCTCTTCTAGGGAGTAAAAAATAGGCATCTTAGTGGAAAGAAACTGTCATTTTTAACTGATAGTGCCACAAGAAGTCATACTTCCTAATCCCCGTATTTTCCAATGTCATATTTCTCAGCTTTAGCACTGAGAAGACAATGAGTCCCTGGATATTGCAGTGCTTTTATGGGCCAGCAGTTGCACTTCTAGGGGATAACTCATCTTGCAGATCTAGCTGCAGGTTTTCATGAAGGTCTGCAGGAATAATTTTTAAAATTCCTCTCTTCCAGGGGAATTTCTGGCTTTATGCTTGCAATCAAAACACTAGCATTAGTAAACACTCAAAGCTCTAAAGAGATAAAAGAAAAATCTCTTTCTGACTTCTGAGTTAAGTTACTACCTTGATGAGGGAGCTATCCCACTGAAGTTGGTATGGTTTGAGCAGAAGTGTATCTATGGCCCTGAGAAGCACTACTGATTTCAGCACAAGAAAGACCACACATTCTAGACAGAGTGGTTTTCCAGTGTATATTAAAAAAAATAGGACTGTCAAAGGCTAATCCTTTTCTCTCTGAATCTACAGTGAGTTTCTCACTATTAATTTTGCAAAATCCTGCGTAACCCCACTGCTAGCATATGCTGTCTCTGCCTGTCCTGGTGGCCCAGACAAGGGAGTTGCAACCTGCCCACCACACATGCCAAATCTTCACTTCAGCACACTCTTGCCTTCACCTCCGTAGCTGACCATCCAGCAATGGCCAAGCTGGCA
>VXBL01003650.1:260-18610 GCA_013400195.1 Aramus guarauna
TCCAGCTCTGGGGGCCTCACTACAAGACAGACATGGAGCTGCTGGAAAGAGTGCAGAGGAGGGCCACAAAGCTGATCAGAGGGCTGGAGCACCTCTCCTATGAGAAAAGGCTGAGAGAGTTGGGAGTTTTTCAGCCAGGAGAAGAGGAGACTCCGGGGAGATCTAATTGCGGCCTTCCAGTACCTGAAGGGGGCCTACAGGACAGATGGAAAGCAACTGTTTATCAAGGACTGTAGTGACAGGACAAGGGGTAATGGCTTTAACCTGAAGGAGGGTAGATTTAGATTAGATGTTAGAAAGAAATTCTTTACTGTGAGGCTGGTGAGACGCTGGAAGAGGTTGCCCAGAGAAGCTGTGGCAGCCCCATCCCTGGAAGTGTTCAAGGCCAGGTTGGATGGGGCTTTGGGCAACCTGGTGTAGTGGAGGGTGTCCCTGCCCATGGCAGGGGGGTTGGAACTAGATGGTCTTTGAGGTCCTTTCCAACCCAAACCATTCTATGATTCTATGATTGTATGAATATAACTCAAAAAAGACAGTGATGTATTTTAGTCTTGAAAAATTGCCAGAGCTTTTATACATTTACTGACAATTGGGAGTTCAAAGGTGACGACATCATCATGCTTGCATATACTGAGAGTCAGTCATCATCTGATCTGAACTGAAAATCAAACGCCAGGGACAGTGTGCATGGGGAGCTCAGTTCCGTGCTGGTATGCATGGTAAACCCCTTAATCCCAGCACCTGTGATAAATGCTATCCAGCATTAGGTGGAATTAAACTTGGCTTGCAGAGGGCATCGGTGGACACAAATGTTTTTGGGAACCTCTTAACTATTTCCTGGAGAAGGGCCTGACTTTCAGTGTGAACTGCTTCAGGTGTCAACCTCTTGGAGACAGGAGGGCCACCCAAGAGAACAAAATGATAAAGGAAGTAATTATTCTTTTTTTTTTTCTTTCTCTTTTTCCTCCCTTTTTTTTTTTTTCAGATTGCTCAATCTACTAAGTCTCCCCTAATAGGATTTTAGTCCAGAAATGACATTCACCAACTTCAGTAAAATAGATTTGTTCTGTACTTTTCCCCTATACCCACCAACATATCCAAAGTTTTGGTTGCTTTTGGCTGCTTTTGGCAATCTTCCTGACATGGCATACCACAGCGACCTACTTCACCATACCTTGGTCATGGGTCAACCCTTTTGCTTACCAGGAAAATGGCACCTAAATAAATCTAGGATCTCTGAGTTGCATAACCTGACTCTTGCATCCTGTTGGAAAGGTCAGATGTCTGCCCAGACTTCTACCAGTCAAAGCCATTATAAAACAATGCAATCACTTAGAAAAGTTTAACCCCTAATGTGTTGGTTTCTGACATACCAAGTCTCTACAGATGGAGGGGGATGAAGGAAGAGGGGGAGAAAAAAAAGGAAGGAATGTTTATTTCTACATTCTTCTTCCCATGGTTTTTTCCAGGTAAAAAGAATGTTTTAAAGTCCATTTGGTGACTCTCCCTGGACAAGTTTTTTTAAACCCTTCTAGGATAGTTGTGTGCTCAGGACTCCCATTACGCCCAGGACTCCCATTGATTTGTGGAGGGAGAGACAGGGACCTGTGCCAATCCAGAAAATTAAAGTCATGGCTCTCTGCTCTGAAAAGCTAAGTTCACAGGTGTTTCAAAATTTGTTTGTTTGTTTGTTTGTTTTTTAGCCTCAGGCTACAGTATGTACAAATACGCATGTGTGCAAATGAAGCACAGTAGCAAGGCAGTAGTGCAGCAACAAAGCTCATTGTTTAAAAACTATTTTTGGGCCAAAGATCTATTGTACATATTACTAATTAAGATACCTCCTCCAGCAATACAGTGGCTCTACTGATGAGGACATTACCAGATGGCTCAGCACACTCTTCAGCAAATTCAGACTTCAGAGTATAATCTGTAGGCTTTAAAACTGCTGTCACAGAATCAGAGAATCAGAATATCTCAGGTTGGAAGGAAACCATAAGGATCATCAAGTCCAACTCCCTGCTCCTCATAGGACTACCATAATGAGATACAAGCCAGAGTTAAAGGTATGATTACTAGCTTCCTTAAGAGAGTACAACTAGACTGGTTTTGGTTAAACCAGTGCTAAATAGCAATTATATTCTTAGTAGAACTGAAAGTAGAAACCTGTCCCTTTTCCAAATTCTGTCCCTGCAATATAATGTCCCTCCACTAGACAAAAATTTAGTCCATTAGATACAGGCAAGCATGTATGAATAAGTGTACTTGATTTTCTGTAAAATTAGAACAAGTTCTAGAGAAAGATTAAAGGAGTCTTCCTTTTTCTCCACTTCATCAGCTTGATTTAATTCCAGCACCGTGTGTTTTAAACTCATAAAGACAAGAACAGATGATCTTGACATTGCTTTCCAGACAGTTGTTTGAACTGTGGCAAGAGGTGGCAGATCAAGAGATCTGAAAACGAAGCAAAAGCCACTCTTGCCATGCCCAAGGCAGGGAGATTCAACTTGCACTAATTCCACTGAACGAGAAACCCACCCAGTTCTTCAGTGAATGAGGAATTGATTGAGAAGCCTGCACTGGTGTCATGTACTGCGTGTGTCCAAGCCTCACGTTACCAGGTGGATGCTCGCGTGGGGCACAGCTCAGCTCCCTGCTACTCAGGACAGCCTGCACCCACTGCCTCTGACTGAGCAGAGCGGCATTTTTTTTTCTGTTTGATTTTTAGACAGCATCCACACAATATTAGATGCTAAGTGAAGAGTGAGAAGAAAAGTTGGCCAGAGGGGTGCAACAGTAAAAACTGACTGACCTCAAGGTGTGCGGGGGTCCTTGTTTGGGACTGCTAAGATATGTCCCCTCCAAACTTCCCAGCAGAGAGACTTCACCTGCCCTTTGCCTCAACTTGCTTTGCCCTGCCTTGACTTACTAATCTACCTTCCTTCGGTGCTGCAGTTGTAATTTGCAGCATTTCTGGATGATGACAAATCACACATAAAAAAAGGAGAGGAGTAAAACAGCATAATGAAATTTTATTCTGAAAATATGGCAAGAGTCTAAGGCACTTCAAACATTTCAATACACATGACTAAAGTGAATGTGACAAGGTAATAGCATTCCATAAATATTCACCAAGAACTACGCTCAATTCCACTCAAGGGGAAGATACAGCTGGTACCTCTAATTTTACTCTCCAATAAACATGTATGGAGCTTACAGACTGACACAGTTAATAAAAATATGGTAACAGGACATGTAATTCTTCATGTAGTTTTTAATTATTAAGGATATAAAATGTTGAAAATACTGTGTTAATTTTATAGATACTAGTATCTTTCATATAAAAAGTTATACATTATCCCCAATTAGCAACAACATATTTAGTGAACTTCAGACCTGACGAGAGGCTCTATCCCCAATACCTACCCACTCACCCACCAGCTCAAGATCCACGGAGCTGACTGTATAAGCAACTGCAACTTCTGCATTTCAAAGTAATTAAAAACATCAATGTCATGTTGGAATGAAATTTATGAAAAGGTTACTGTGATAAACTCTAGGCACAGTAAATATGTTTTAGAATGATTAAAAACAAGCCACCAGGACACCGCTGCATGGATAGCTTTAGAAGTCTTAGCCTGCACATAACGTAGGAAAGGATTATCTATAGCAAAGAAAAACAGGATTTATGCCGGTGTACAGAAAGACAAATAGGTGAGCAAAAGAACAGTTCTGGCTAAGCTTCTCAGCTGAGCACTACTCAACTATATGCTTGCTTCAAGTTTACAGTTTTCTATCTTTAGCACTAGATCTCTGCTTTCACTTTGCTGGTGAGTTCAGGCACAAGACAATTACATTCAGTATCTGTCTCAGTAAAACAGTAACATTTAGCAGCTTAAAGATGGCATAGAGATTTTTACATATATTCATGCACTACTACTCAAACGTGGCTCTGTGGGTGGGACCAGGAGATGTCTTTCTGCTAAGCCTAGGAGTGCCCTAGAAAAAAGGAAACAACAATTAATCAAAGTGGAATTATTCCAGCCAGCTGAATGAGAACACAGCACCCACAAGCACTCTGTTCAATCCCTTGCCTTTAATTGCACAGATTAATATTTTTTCTTTTTTTTCATTTTAGAAAGAACAGTGCCTACTAAACATACAGCCTACTAACTGAGAGTGCATGTTGTTTAGACAGTGAAACATTTAGCAGCAGTTTATCAGGAGAGTGAGTCAGGGCTCGCAGAGCAGGTGGATAGTTGCCAGAACACTTAGGACAGCTGTAACTCCAGAAACAGCTGTGTTTTGGTGACCACGTCAATAATTAGCATTACAATGATGCAACAGCACCTCTTCACACAAGCCAGGGTCAGTGAACCCTGCTAGTGAGCTACTGGTACCCCCAGATAAAAGGGAGGAGGAGGAGATGGAGGTATCCTACAGCCTTCTGCAATCAACCTGAATTTAAAAATGTACATTCCACTTACCAGCATAAAAATTACCCTATGAATAAACTTGAAATTTCATGTGCTGCTGTACAGTTGCCAGGGGGTTAATTTTTTGTTTACGTTTTACTGTTATGTTCAGCTGCAGCAAGTTAAAACATCAACTGTAGGAGATTGCGTACTAACCGGTGACTGGGTTTTGGAAAAGTTGACGTGGGCATAGAGGAGAACTGCTATGTCCTTATGTCCAGCTTCCAGGGCTATTGAAAGTGCTGTGCTGCCATCCTGAGAGGGAAAGGAAGAAATAAGAGAATTAGTGGTTGTGTGCATTAGCACATCTTTTAAAAGCCCCATCAGCACACAGAGAAGGGAAGTTACAAACTGGAGGCCCTTCAGACAGGCAGTTGTGTTAATTTAGTCTTGTTTAATTTCTTTTATTATAATTAAGTGACAATAAGCCTTGCACTGCTGTTTTACGAGGCAGTCCAATTGTCAGAGGCCTCATAATTTCTCTCAGCAAGGAGTCTTGATTATTGCTGAGGAAGAATGAGCACACCATTATCACAATAATGTTACATGTAGTACTGTATAAGACCAGTGATTTCAGAAGACTGGGTTGTCTGAGAGAAACTACAGTGTCTGAGGAGTGTAACAGAAGATAAGGGAGAGATAAATGGCAATCAAATATCATGGTAATTGCTGTGTTACGATGATAATCGTTGTGTTATAGCTCCCATTAACCCTAAGAGCAGTTGCATTCATAATTCCAAATGCTCCTTTATGGAAGTCTAACTACAAACAAATGGGCTTTCCTGGTCAAATACTGTCACCTCAGTTTCTTGGAAGATATTACTGCTTTCAGAAACCACAGCTGTTGAGGCTGCTAGAAGCAAAGAATGTTTTTTGCTGAAAGGGTAATTTACTGACCTGCTGTTTCCCTTTAGACCATGTTTGGTCCAGGAAAAAGCAGATGTCAGACAACTTGTGATATGAACCTCTGAGCTGTCAGAGGGGCACACAAAGCTGCCACATCCCCAACTCTGCCTGCCTTGCTTCCTTCCCTTTCTGCAATTGGTGCATCATGTGGCTACGACCACATCCAAACGGAAAGTCTTCTTATGAGACTACAGGGAGCGATTATACATACACCTAATTGTCCTGAGCAGACAGGGAGCTAGAAGAGCTGTCCATGACAGTGCAATATAAGGCACTACAAATGCACAACAAATACTGAACAATCAACACCAGGAAAAGCCAAGTTCTTCGACAGACATACTGAATCACTGTCAGAGTGTCACACATCAGTAGGATGAAGCTCAGCTTACTACTGATCATGCTGACTGGAAAAGCATCACTGTCACATTCAGAACAGCTAGGGGAATGCTAAAAATCTCATAATCTCACAGCACAGACATACCTGTTATAAAAAGTATAAGCAGCAGACAAGGTGTGCTTAGGAAACAGTATCAATCCGCCTACAGGAATAGGTAAGTGTCATGTCCCCATAAAGACTTTAATTATTGATTAATAGTGCTAACAGTATCCAGGCTGTAGTAACCTAGGCTGCCCCAAAGAGTGTTTGTTACACTGAGGCCTTCTTACATTTTCCCCTCAGGCCAGCTGTTACACACCGCTGGCACCATCGGGCAGCTGAGCCGGCTCCTGCAGCAGGTGAGTGCATGAACAGAAATGATGTCTCTGCCTCTCTGCAACAGCTTCAACGAATAACCACCTGCTGCCCTCCCGAACCCCAAACCCAGGCTCCATCTCAGTGCTCAGTGTGCAAAAGCAATAGGAAGAATGGAAACATACCCAAGAAGTGATGTTAGCGAGAACACATTACTGGCAAGAAACCAGCTAAGTCAACGTTTTCAGCCTTGAGAAGTCTACAGGTCAAATTGTCTGCTGACAGCATAGGCTGCAAGGATCCTTGCAAACAAGAAATACACAGGTGTCTCACGGGCACTGAAGTCACAGCCTGGATCTGTTTATTGTCAGGACAATGTAGCTTCATGACTGAGACCAAACCTGTACTCCCAAAAGTCATGGTGTGGATACCATGTGAACATCCTGTGAAGAGAACTGTAGGGCTGATGTTTGCCATGGACACAGAAAAGCAACACAGCAAGGCTCTTGAGTCACCAGATAAGGTCCTAACTGACAACTGGAAGGCTCCTGGGAAAGGGAGAAGGAATGTGAAATGGGAAGATGTTTTACCATGAGCTAGCAAGTGTTTTCTCTGTTCTGGCCACTGCACCCCTACAGCTAACCACAAAAATTGCTACTGGGTAGGTCTGTTAGAAAAGCAAAGATATTAGCCAAATAATCACAGCACTTGCTACCGCTAAGCAGAGGATTCATGCATTTGATACTTCGGCGCGGTGAGTCAGAAATTCATATAAGCAGATTTCAGCAGTACTCCACTGCATCAAAAAAACCTGAATTAGAACAACATTCCAGAGTGGAGAAGTTATCTGATGAAGCATTATCTGGAAAGGCAACTCACATTGTCCTCCAGGGTGCCATTACACCCAGGCTGAGCCAGCAGAAGTTTGACAATCTCTACATGTCCGTGTTCACTAGCACACATCAGAGCCGTAGAGCCCTCGTCGTCCTGGATATTGACGTCTGCACCACAGGCCAGTAAAGCTTTAACCATGTCTATCCGCCCATGACTCACAGCTAGCATCAGTGCGGTCTGACCAGCCTGCATGGAAAGCAGAGGAAAACCCAAAGAGATATATAACCAGTGACAAAGCATGCACACTTATTTGTTTGCCACTGTGCTGCTTCTGGGGGCAAAAAAAAAGTGTTATTTTATACAGCACAAGGCTCTGCTTGGCATTATTTAAATACCTTTTAGACATAATATATACCACATTCACATAGCAATTTATTAAATTAATGGAACATATCAGACCTATTTCCGGACATCTGGAGTTCATTGGAAGGAACTGAATGGTGCGGAATTTCTAAATGTCTCCCAAAATTCAGTAATGGTTCTGTCACATGGTATTATTCAACCTTCATTTTTAAAAGAGATCCAGACCTGAGGCTCAACTGTTCTTCCATGGCCCCATTTTGCATACAACAATCATCACACAATCAAAGACCACATGAGGGTGAGAGTGAAGGAGTGCAAAAAGTGAACTGACGGAGCGGGGATGGGAGCATGGAAGGAAAGGTAAAAAGACATGGGAGTGCGAATTGTGTCTTGTGAATCGTTTGACTGACCTGGCTGGCTTTCGCATTCACGTCCCCACAGCTGAACAGTTCCTCCACTATCCTCATGTCCTTCTCCGCTTCCACAGCTGCAAGTGCAGCAAGCATGATGGGGGTATAGCCGGCCTTGTTCTGATGATTTACGTTACAGACATCTGCAGAGGGATGAGATAATTTCTTTGGAAAGCAGGAACCCAAAAAGCAGCAATTGTGCTAATGAACTGAATAAACTGTTAGTAGAGCAGCCTATAAAAAGAAAATGCAGCAATTGCTCTCATAATGGAAGCAATTCAAGGGAGAGAAGAGAAGAAAAAAAAATGAACAGGAGTGCTCTTGAGCCTGAGAAAGAAAAGGATTCTCTTCTACTATGCATGCAACACAAGGGAGAGCACAAAGCCATTTTATATGTCGTCATTTAGGGTTTTCTTTATGTGTTTTTTTTCTTTTGTAAAAGCAAAAGGTCTGAAGTTTGACATGACCATCAGGGTCATGGGTCCAAACCCCAGGAATACCATCAGGAGAGTCTTAAGCTCCACTCCTGAGGAGATCCACTCTGCAAAACAAAAACAGCACAGCAACATGGCCAGCAGAAAAGCTGGTTCTCCTCAGCAGAAAAACTTTCCTGTAATTGGTTTTATTTTAAAGATCTGCAAGTGTACTTTTGACATGTTTTGGAGCTACAGGAAAAACCTTTCAATTAAAGACTGTTTCCAGCTCTACAGAGTATTTGACTGTGAACAAAAGTACTCTGGGAACAAATACAGTTAAGTCCTCTGACTAGTGCCAGCAGCTGACAAGAGTTCTTCTTTTTGTTCAAGTCTAACCTCTAGTCTGTCCCGGTTCCTAAAATTCTACAGAAATCCAGCAGGGCTTATTAGTGTACCAGGCAGCAGGGCTTTCAGTGTGCTCATCGTATTGGAAAGCAAGGACTCAGGCTTACATAAACGGCGTCTGTAGACTTGGGGTTAAACTGCACTACAGATACCTTAACAAGTAAAAATGTTTCAGGAAATTTTTCAGATTTATTGCCAAAGCTTTTTTTTCGTGGTTTGTTTTTTTTTTTTTAAGTGAAAAGAACATTGCAGAAGCAATATAAGTGCAGATATAAGAAAATGCACATTTTTTGATGTTCCATAGACATCACCTGTGTTACCTTGTAACTAGTAGCCCAACCTTACTTTCAGAAGTCACTTCTGGGAAGCCACAGAACATGACACTCTGCTACATGCATTACTTCATGAGTAATCAGTAATTATTGGAAGTGATGCTCTCCTACTCTGACTAGACAACTTCAGCAGAAATGTGTTTTCTGAGGTCGTATTTCAGATCCTTTTCTATATGGCTAATGAACAGAGCTGTTTTCCTATTTGTCCTCTTGGTAACACTGCATGGCGATACAGGAGTCTTGTCTCATCTGCTCTTCCTACCAGAGGCACAGACATGGAGTTCTTGGACCAAGAATCTGCCTGTGACATAACCATGCTGCAAAGTTGACTGTAGTGACCATTCAGACACAGTTCAGAGGCAGACTGGTGAAACCTGAAGGAATTTGCCTGTTCGCAAATATTTTCCAAGTGCTGGCATGTGCAGTGTGCTCCCACACACCTGGCACTAGTCGCGGTTGTTGGATTTTACAGCTAAATCCCTCTGTCTTCACAGGAATACACCAGCTGCTGTAAACTACGGGAGTCCTGACTTCCCCCAACAGAGGAGTGTGCTCATGGTACCCGGAGGTACCCGGGGAACTGGAGGGGCAGTTTCCTCCCACCGCTGCTGCAGAGCCAGCCTGCTGCATTTCTCTGTGCTCCTGACATTCCCCGCATTCCCCCACCGTGACTCACTCTTCCCAACAGGCTGCCTTCAAACAGGACCAGAGATTTCAAAGTGCTCTCTTTCCTGATGAGGAAGTCTTTGCAGTCACAGACTGTGCTGGGTTATCAAAGCTGAGATCTGTATCATTAATATCCTTGTTTATCTCATGTTACCCTTCTGGTTTTACAAATATTACTAGGCTTACACTCCAGCCATGTCGTTGACCTAGTTAAGCTTCACAACCAACCATGACAGGTTTTATAACTAGTTTAGGGAAAGAAACTTCAGTCAGGGAGCAAAACCAGCCTTAACAGATCACATCCTGCCCGGGACCAGCGCTGTGACCTTCTGCTGACTGCCTTCTGGCTTCGCGCACATGGGGAGCAGATGCTCTGGAGTCTCCTCTCTGCCACTTACCCTCTCTGCATGTGTGTGGCAGGGGGACTAAGAGAAGGAAGCAAAAAAAGCAACTAAATGAAGCATCATCACATTGCTCATGAATCAGGGAAATGCTCCTATGTGGCAGAATGCCATATTGCTCCTGTTTTTCAGGAGAGCAGTACAGACATGCCAAGGCAGTGGCCAGAAAAAAGTTTCTGTACTGTTCCAGTAAGATAAAGCTATAATAGTTTGAGTGTTTAACTTGGATGTTTATACCTGAATGCATCTTTCTCCACCAGCACCCTACCTCTGGCTGAGCAGCAGCTGCGCTGCCTCCAGAGAAAAGTGGTGGAGGCTGAACTTGGGCTACAGTCCAAGAGTCCGGAGTCTGCCTGTCTGTCCCAAACACTGGTCAACTCTGTATATAATTTACTTGAGTGTTTTTGTAACTTCTTCAAGAGCCGTCACCATCACCTCCAAAGCTAGCACTAGAAACAAGGATACTAGACTACCCAAGTGAGCCACTACGTAACTGTTAACAGTTAAAACAGCTGCTGGAAGAGGCCCAAACTTGACCTCTTGCTCATCAAGAATGCCACCCATGAGGACTGCAAAAAGAAAAAAAAAAAAAAATGCAAAGAAGTCAACCTACTTGCATCCAGAAGAAGCTTCACAATTTCAAAGTTAGAATGTGAGACGCTGTAATGCAGAGCTGTGTTTCCGTTTCCATCTGCCATGTTGATGATATGTCTGAGGACAGCAGGAGAAATCTCTTCAAAAGCAGTTATGTAGTCTCCAACCATTTCAGGGACAGCTGACTTCTGACTTGAGACACGAAACCACTCGTGCTGGATGGTATTTAAACAAAACCTCTGCCAAAACCAAGACAGAAAAATTTAGATATGGGCAATCTATTTAAAGGATTTTCCATCCCACAAACCAGTGATGCGGGAGGTCAGGCCTTTTTTTAGTCAAATGTGGGAAGAAAGCAGTCAGCTCACAAACAAGATGTACGGACTGACGCTTCCCCTCTGACTAACCCCCTCTTTAAAACAGCAATTGTTTACCTCCTCTCATTTTACCTAATTTTCAGGAATAGTTGACTTCTGAGGGCACAAAATTTTAGGATGAGATTACCCCCAGAATTAATGGGTATCAAATACTGGTGAACAGAAAAAAAGACTTGGAGTAACCACTTCCACAAAATACTTGACTAAGTTTATAAAACACTAACGAACCCAAGACTAAGAGCAGCGATAAAGCACATTTCTCGAGGACTTAAAACAACAGCATGCCAAGTCACGCAATTAGGCCCAATCCTGAGGCATGAATTACAAAATGCGCAAAGTATAGGAGAACTGTCTGGACAGCAGTTCTGCGGGAGAAGAGATGGGCATTACAGACAATCACAAGCTGAACCTGAGTCAACACTGTAATGAAAAAGGTAAATACTGTTTTGGGATGAATAAACAGATGTATAGCTTGCATAGCATGTGATGCAGTCTCTTCTCTCCGCCTATCACTGTGAAGGCAACAGCTGGACTACCTCGTCTGGTGCAATGCCTGAATGACATGTAAGATTTGGTCAAAACAGTTTCAAAGGTGAACAGCGAGAAAGATTAGAAGTCAAGGAAATCTGACCTATGGGACAGACAGCTGTGCTGAGAGAACAGCTGGGGAAAGGAACACCGTAACATTTTCACAGCGCAAAAGGCTGCTGCAGTGAGAAAAGACAACTTGTTCTTCACCTGCGGGATGGATGGCTGTAGTAGGAAGGGATTTCAGCAGCAATGAGAAGATGCAGGTTAGACATTCAGGGTGAACCACTGGTATGGACTGAGGGTGGAGGGTAGGAAACTCTTGGGCCAGATAACTGTCTGCTGGGAACAACGCAGGTAGAACAGATCTAGCTGTGAGCCAAGGGGGCTTCTCAAGTCACTGCCAGCTCTGACTTTCCGAGACAATTTCTCTGACCGGGAAGGACAACCATGTCCTTCTTTTCTTCTCATAAACGCCCACCTGCAAAGCCGCCAGTAAGTTCAAGGACAATTTTGCGGAGAAGACACTCAGCACGCTTCTCTAGCCTCTAGGGAAAAAACAGAGGACCTGTACCAGTAGCTCTAGAGGGGGCCCATGTCTGGTAAAGGGAGAATATTCTATACACATCAGTACTACATATATATCTGTACTACCTACACATATATACAGAATATTCGACATTAGTACTACTACAAAAAACTTACAAGGTCCAACCATTTGAGTTAAGAGACCACGCATACTGTGAACATACAGACTTGAAACACAAAAGTGGTCATAAAGTGACACAATATAAATATTTTTTTTTAATTTTAGGCACGACTGAGTGTGAAATACCACTAAGAAATTATTTTTACAGTCACAGTATCACACGCATTATTAAGTAAATGGTACACTTTTTTAATTCAAGTGATCCATCTCATCCCAAAAGGAGCAGTCTGCAGCTCCTTCTGGTGTAAACAGCAGCTACAAGAGCTGAGTATGTTGGAAGAGGCCGGGACAATTCATTCCGATCCCTAGCTGTACTGAAGTTTACCCTTTTTGGACAAGATTTCTTTATCAGCTGACAGAGAACAAGAGCTGATTAGTCTGCAGTTCCCAGCTATAAAGCACCACTTGTGCTGGCAAACACTTCAAGCACAAGAAAGAAACATGTAAGTTCAAATTATACTTCCAAGGCAGAGATTATCACCTGGTTACGCCATTTTTGACACCTTCAGCTCCGACTGGGCCTGAAGCATTTGTTGTTTAAATGCCTAAACTACTCCTGAAGGACTGACACAGGATTAAAAACCACCTGTCACAACTTTATTAAGCAACCTTTCAAAACATTCCCTGGCCCACAAATGTCAGAACTGGACACAGACAGTATTTGTATCTGTGTCTTACAGACAGTATTATTGTCCTTAATAAGCTGCAGATACTGTACCATAGAGGAGACTGGCACTGGATTGTTGCCTTTTACATCACCGCACAACTATAACAAACGCAAAATTCAATTTTATATCACTAAGTGGTGTTCCTTTGCTTTCAGATTGCTCTCACAAAGTAGCATAGGCAATTCCTATATGAGGCATATAGGCAACTCCTTTATGAAGCAAATACAACCTTTTTTTCTTGATACCAGTTTTTATCAAGGAATCCTCCTTATTCCCCGCTGCACTGATAAAAGCTACCAGCACAGTGAGCTGGACAGAAGCAGTATCCCTGTGCTTAGGAGGCAGAGCACGTGCAGATTCAGAACAGACTGAGCTTTTGTCATGGGAAGCACCAGGCTCCTCACCCCATGCAGTCTCTTAAGGCAAGGCCTGAGAGCCGCCCACAGCAGTGCTAAAGCAACACTTACATAAATAACACAGGAATGCACAGATGTGTTGAAACTGCACTTTCATGTTACTATTTTTATGTGCATGCCTTGGGACCACAACACCCCAGCAAACAAAGCACAAGTACATTCTCTGGACAGAAGTGTCCTGATAGAAAAAGCACTTTGTGAGTCTCCAGGAAAGATGAAATCTCCTCTGCCTAGCTGGTCCTGCAAAACCAGAGGTCATCCCTCTGTAAAGTTCTTCTGTTGCAGCTCAGAGAGAATTTTGCCCTGCATTGCTTACCATGTCTTTGTTGGTCAATGCCTTAGGGTCATCAATGTTGTTTCTCAGCAGGTGACAGGCAGAAAGCATCTTTTCACTTAGTTCATATCTGAGGGAGACAGCAGAATACATGGCATGTTTCATTTTTTCTCTTGGCATTTCAGTGTAGAAACATTTACCTTTCTGAAAGGTAATGTGGGAATGAACATTTCCAGGCAAAACATCAGCTTGCTGCATCGCAGAATCTGCTCTGGGACTGCAGACCTCTGTGAGGAGGAAAAATGTGTTTCCCAGATGTAGGTGGGAGGAGCAGTGGGAGAGGAAGGCAGGCGACCCATCTCTTCTGTGCTTTACACTTGGCAGTCCTTCTAGTGGAAATTCTCACCTACCGCTGTACGACTGCAGAGCATGTATTTTGTACTCTGTGCTTTGACTACTTGATTAACAAGAGGAAATGCCGATAGTTGGGACAGAATTAACCGGTGGGAAAGGGCGCAGGCGGTGCCTTCCTGCCAGCTCCCATTTACTCCCAGGCGTTCTCATCCCATCCACTCTGGAAATTTACTCTCCTTCTGCAGTCCCCCTTCATGTTTTCACTTCTACCCCCTTTCCATCACAAATTTCAAAAGTCAGGGAACAGGTGAAAATAAGAAGTCCCATGCCCATGCTACATGGCACGGCAGGCTGCGGCCAACCACCCTCTGCCTACAACCCGCCACAGAGGATAATGGCAATTTCACAGGAAAATTCTCCCAAAAAGCAGAGAGGCTAACATGCTCATGTGTAAGGCAGGCATGTTAGCCTCCCAGGGTTACAAGTCAGCTGCTGGTACTTCCAGAGCAACGAAATGCTCCACCATCGAATGGACCATGCTCGGTCCCGGGTGGCCACGTACCCTCTTCTCCTCCAAGGGCACTGCCAGGGCAGCCAGCTTGCAAAGAGCCATGCTCCTCAAGTTCACCTGGCTACCTGTTGTCCTGCTGCCCCTCTTCACCATCACCTCTTGCTAGGGTAAATCTAAGTCAGAGAGCACCTTTGAGAAACTGCCCATCTTTTTGTGCGACCTGTAAAATAACAGGCTACAGTACTGTATAAAGCAAGCTCAGGGCACTGTGAAACTCACAGCTCCAAGGCCTATGAATAGCCCTTAATTATAAATTTCTGCATCTCTTTTATTTAACAGTTGATAATTACAGATAAGTTTGATGCTAAGCTATATCTCCAGTGAAACACATTAGTTTTGTCTTAGCTTTTTCACTGTTTTTATTCCATTTCCGTAATTTTCAAGCTAGCACACTTGTAAACATCTGTCAAACCCAGTATCTACGTAACATCCCTTCACGATCTATGTTTATACTTGCTTTTGTCCATTCACTCACCAAGAATCAGTGAAAACTCACCACACTGCTGCTTTCCATGTGCCAAAAAAAACCCCAAACCAGCCGTGCCTGTCAAATGCTACCTTACACAGCTCATTACCAGCAATTTTAAAAGCAACTTAGACATGAAATGCTAACAAGTGCATGACGGTGGCCTTAAAGTATATGATAACATATGATCCATATGAAACATACGGTCTCAGGGTTGGACAACCTCCTTGCTGCTGTACCCCACCATCTTATCGAGCAGTTCCAGCCACAGTTGAGATGCTGTGGAAGGTGTAAAGGGAAGATGCGCTCCCAGCAGGCTGCTGACTTGGTGTGCACGGTTCAAGACTCATTTGCTTGTTTACTTGCTGTTTTACAGACCAGGTTGTTAACAAGGCATTGCCTGCTCCCAAACAAGTGCCGTCTGTGACCTGGCAGAGCCTCTGCTGGCAGGGAGCCACCCGGGTCTGGACAATTTAAAGCCGCTGGGGTCAGCTGCTGGAATGGACACCCTCTGAGACCTGCTACCCGCTCATGCACACGGTTGTTTTGCCACAAAACCACCTCTGGGTACCCACTTGAGGAGGAGGGAAGTGGGCAGCAGTTGAGCAGCGATGGGGGCTGGTGCTTTCTGCACCAGCATGGGCACAGCCCACGTCTCGGACCGTGCAGCGAGGTGGTGGCAACCCCCTCAGAGGTGCTCAGGAAAGGGCGAGCAGCCTACCTCTCTCTGATTTCCACCTCCTCGGCCTCGCACTCCTGGGGGGGGCTGTCCTTCTCTGCCCCCACGGCGCAGACCTCCGAGGCGCAGGGCACGGGCTGCCCCTCCTCCATGTGCCGGTCATGGGGGTACTCGTGGCCCTCACACTCCTCCTCTGAATCTGAGGAGGAGCTCTCCTCGGAGCTGGAGTCGTCGCTGGACGTCGTTTCGTACCTGGGAGGGGGGAGAACAGGCAGGGGCAGGGGTGCTTGCTCAGCATCATCCAGCAGCAGTCAGTACCCACCTGCGCTGGTGCAAGTTGAAAAAGGTCTTGCAAAGGCTCAGTCCTCCTGTTTTCCACTCAGAGACCTTTGCTACTCACTGAATTCAGCATCGCTGCCAACTGACAGTGATTATTATACACACAGCGTGTAATGAAAGAACAACCATCTTTTTCGAATAGAAGTCTTAACACACTGTTAGACCTTGCTTAGCCCCAAAATGAAGTTACTTTGTTCAGAGTAAATTGTGTTGTTGCCTTACTAGGCAGATATATGTAGGGAAGCTAACAAACCTGTATAAATACAACAGCCACAATTTTAACATTTTTTTCCTGTGACAATCCAAAGCATTTTGATATTTTAAGTGAAATATAAGTGATTTGGACAATTATAATGCTGATTCTAATGAACAGCCTTATCTCATGAACTTCAACAGCTGATGAATTAATGTACTAAGCCCATTCTTCTAATGTACAGCAGTGATTTATAAGTATAACACTTATAAGTAATAACACTTCTAGTCAATATGTATGAAATGAAGTAATTGCGATATTTAGGCTATATACTGCACAAGGCATTGTGCAGAAAAACTAACTGTAAAGAAAAAAATAATCTGAGGAGAGGGCTAGAAAAGCTACATAAAAACAACGTGGTGAAACCATTTTGAAGTTCTTTGCAACGTTCTGCAAGAGTAATATTTTAAAAGAAAATAATTTTCCGTACTGTCTTCTGTATTTGTGTAGCAAAGTTTCTGTAGTAGCCTAGTGCAAAGCCAGAAAAGTTAATTCTTAGGTAACGCCATCTCTTGCTGTATTGTTCAACAGCACAATGCCATGCTTGTCAGTTGCCAGAGACATGTTAAAGTTTTCCTTACTAAAATATCGCCTGAGAAACATTCCCATGGCTCTTTGAGTTCTTTTCATTTCCAGCATTAAATCTGGCAGCAACCTAATCTACAGGTACTTGAGACTGATGCCACTTATGACTTGCAAGCACAAAAGGTTCACAGAGAATTCAGATGAGCTCATCTGTTTCGTTCTTCCCTCCGGATCCTTAAACTCAGCACACGCACCTCAGCCTGAAGGACAGGCAAAAGCTGTGCGTGAGCTCCCGGGTTCCTCCTTTCCTTCCCTCCGTGAAAATGCTACAATGGCAGGTTTTTTTGGAGACAGGTCTCTTACCCGCCATTAATGCCGACAAACTGCAGGTTCTTCTTGGTGTTGCTCAAATCCTTTTTCCCGTCCCTTTTCTTCATGATCGATTTGAGGGTGTTTTCATTATTAGTACATACTGTTGAAAAGGGAGACAAAGCACACGCATCAATAAAAATGTGCACCCAGCTTTGACTGCAGCAGCTTTAGACAATTTCTCAAAACAGTTTTTTGTTTATTTTACCAGCTGAAGCTGTGCTTTCTAATCTTTTTATACATGCAGTCATGGTGTGAGAGGCACATTGGAAATATAGAAGAATGCTTCCAAAAACAACTCTGGAAACAGAAAACTAGTTTAGTCTAACTTTCCCATCTCCCAACATGCTGCTAATCTTTATGATGCTTTAGAAAACTTTAAGAAAAGACATGTGGTTTTCTTCTTCTTTGCTATTTGTGAAAGACTCTAATGTTGAAATGGGTTACTCTATTAAGAAAATCTTAATTCTTGTTATCAGGTGACAGCAGTTTATTGCCAGAACTAATGCATTCGTAGAGACAGCACATTTAACAATAACCTATTCAACAGGGTGGGGAGGTTCAATCAAGGCTGGTCTTTTAGCATTCACTGACACAACTTTTAAACCATTCTCTAATCATAAGACAGGTAAAACATTCATACAAATTTAGGTTTTTAAAAAAAAAAAAAAAGGTATTTTATTAGCCCTTTCTCTCTCAATACATTTTTCTTACAAAGACACTACGTGGCACTTCACTGATGCGCTACAATCTGCTGTGTAACAACTAACCCTATCTGCAGACACAGGGTCTCACACCGTGACTTGCCCCACAGCGGCATCTTGTCCTGCTTTTGCAATTTTGAGAACCCTGAAAAGCTCCTTTAACTGCATTTCATATTCAAACTCCACCAGCACGATGAAAGGTGAATGTGAGCCAGTTATTACCATAGAGGCCAGAGGCAAGCTGGTCATCTGTCAGGTTAATTGGAGCGAGAGTTTTGTCCTGAGAAGAAAAAGACTTCCTGCCTCGAACAGCTTCCACCAGGGGAGTCTTCCTCTCCTCCTGAGCAGGCACAACGTCCTGCTCCAATTTCAGCGCTCGCAAATTTGAAGTTAAGTGGGCGTTTGCAAGTTGGCCGTGAGGGATGTACTCCAAAGTAGCACCTGCCAGAGAAGACAGTAGGCATCACGGAGGAGTCAGACTAAAACATTTCCGTCAACACTGTGATCGACAGGGCGGGAGACTGTGGTGGGGGGGGAAAAGGCGACACTTGTGCTCTACAATACTCTTTTCTGAGGGAGGATCCAATAGGAAAAGGGTGTGATCGCTTTCAGAAAGCACCAAAAA
>VXBL01003650.1:19111-31747 GCA_013400195.1 Aramus guarauna
TTTTTTTTGACAGGATTCTACTGAGCTAGTACTTGTATTTAAATCAAATTCCAAATGTTTGGGTTATACTTTTTTTTCCCCTGATTTCCTGGCATGCACTCATTTTTTCCCCTTTGTGTATTTAAAAGGCAGTGCTAATTACGCACAGACTTTTACAGATTCCCCTGGAGTTCCTCCAGCTGAGCTATTACGACTGCTCTACAAAGCTGCACAAATGCTTTTGTTTGTGGAACACACTGGGGTTTTACACACACATTCTTCCTTAAGTAATCTTGGTAGCATTTCAAGAAAAGAAAGATGTTTAATTTACTTTAAACACTATCACTTCTTTCGTTCAAAGCTTGCTTCAATCACTTCTGCCTCCACTGTTTTTTCCCTTTGTATTTATCCAGAATTAAGGCACAGCCTCCTCATTCAAATAGATGAGTGGCATTGCAAGGATGCTAACACATTGTAGCAAGGTAATTTCCAAATACTTTCAGAAATACAGCAGACATCTTTATTGCTCTTGCTAGACTGCCTTTCCCCCTTCCTGCTTCACCTCAGTTTTGGAGTTGTTTTTTTTTTTTTCCCTGTAACAGGACATAACGAAGCTGATTTTTCCAAAAATTGTCACTTCCCAGCAGCTTCCTCCTCTTTCCTCCCGTTCCCACCCGAGCCTCACCCCACATGCATTTCCAGGGCATCTTCTCCAGCCATGAGACCTGTTGCTCACTTCCACCACTGCTTATGGCTTCTCCAAGCCGCAGGGGAAAGCCACCTGCCGGGAAAGGCACACGACAGGGTATCGGCAGATGTGTCACTACGGGCATAGCCAAAAAGCTTCTGCCGTCTGGGAAGCAGGGGGTGAAGGCAGCATCCCCGTGCCCCCCAGTGCAGGAGCAACCCCTCCGGAGATGTGCCTGTGTGCTCGGGACAAAATGGGCACCCGTGGAAATCATCAGGGAAGTCCTGCCCTTGCCGCCGCCTTTCTCCTTGCTTCGCAGTGGTGACTGACTGCGGTCGGGTCTCTTCCTGACAGCGAGCACCATCCCTCATCCACCAGCCGAGGAGAAGAGGGCTGCCAAGGTGATGGAGCGCCGAGCCAAAAATAGTGATTTTTAAACTCCCTTAGCTGAAAAACAAGGAAACCGCCTCTCCCTGCACTTGCTTGGAGCAGTGACAGCTACAATTAGAGAGTACTGAACAGAGTAACAGCTTCCAGCTACAGCTGCTGGTGGTGCCTGGGCTGGTTCTACCAGGTCACCCCTTCTGCTCCAGCCTCACCACCGAGGACACAAGGAGGGAGTGGAGGAAACCTGCTCGGAAGCGGTGGAGATACGCAAAGCCTCCCGAGCTGCCCGTGTTTACCGCCAGCTGAAGTCTCTCTGTCCCCTGCCAGGCTTCACAGTCCTCCTCTGGAAGCAGCTGTGACCACAGCAGCGTGTCCTGGGGACACGGGTGGGCTGGTGCGTGGCGGAGCTGAGGGCAGCCGGCAGGGCTCTGGCAGGGCAGAGCGGGGGTCCCGCCTGACCCGAACCTTGGTGCGCCCTGTCACCCCCCCTCAGCAGTGCTCAGCCCCCCAAGACAGAGGCTGAACTTCTGCCCCGGGACACAGCCCGCGAGGGAGCTGCAGCGTAGGGCAGGGAGAAAGGAGAAGGACAGTAGCAGACTTTTCTCCCCTGCCTCACAGCCGCTCTCCTAGCTAAACTTGCCACCAACGCAACATCATCTCAGTAGGTTCCCGCTTCTGCTTCATCCCTCAGTGGCTGAGAAGCACCACACTGAGTTCGGGATGTGGGGCATGTTGTCCATGCCTTCAAATGAAGAAAAGGTATCCTGCTCAGCCCCCAGCACCTGACAAAAGAGGATGACGTCAAGGCTTGAGGACAAGCGCACAACAGATAAGTGTGCATTAGACAAACTGGCGAGTACACTCATTCCCCCAACACAGCTGTTAGATGTCTGCACTTACTGTGTCTACTGTACCCAAGGCTCAAGGAAAGGCAGCTCTTGGCCCAACACAGTATTAGCGCTGCAAGCCATTAATTAGCATTTAACATGAGCTCTCAGGCCTTCCCCTTTACAAGACAGCCAACATAAAGATGCTTGGGGAGCAGCAACCCAGTGCAAATCACTTCGAAAAATGGATGAAGGAAGCAGCTGTGCTACGCAACGCTATGGTCAATGATTTAACACATTAATCAACTGCTGCTCAAACCAAAAAGCTGAATGAGCCAAGTCCCTCTTCCTCCAACAAGGCTGCAGGGCTGGAGATGCCACAAGCTTCCCAAGGGTGGAAGTGAAACCCTGGCTGAAGATCACTACCAATCTACCCAGACCTTAAAATAGACTTTTCACCTCGCCTCACACAGATCTCAAGTATGCCTGCCCAGAATCCTTCTCACCAACACCAGGTCACGATGCACAACGCTTGACAGTAAATCAGCCAACAGGTTCAACGCTTGGCCAGCCACTGCCTCCAGGCAGAGCCGCTCGGGTAGGCTCACCCCGCCGATTTCTGTTAGTTTACTGTGGGAAAAATAGTGCAAACTTTACCTAAGTTTCTAAGTACTAGTACAGTGTAGCTAACCTCAGCATGGAGCTGCCAGGAATTTCTACATGTATTTTGCAATATAGTAGGGGATCTTGGAAAAGTTCACAAGTAATTTAGAAGCAGAATTACAGTAAGGCAAAACAAAAAACTTACAGACTTCAGTTGTTAATAAACCCTTAAGCAGAAAGCTAGTCTTATCCATTCCAGAGGGAAACAAGTGACTGAAGCCTCTTCAGTGGTTTAGCCCCAGCGGCTAGAGGGAATGAGAGCACCTGTTCTTAATTTTTTGGAAGGAACCTCATCTCCTGTATCACCTGTGCTCCTTTTGAAAATCTCACCAATTTAAACCAGAGTGACAGCAAAACATCAGCATCAGATTACCCATGCCATTTCTGGCACCTATAAAAACTGTTTTTGTTATTAAGATGCTATTTCCCTTCCTAACTGCAGACCTCTCCCATTTATGAGAACATGAGTAGTCAGTCATATAGTACGTTGGTTCAGGGAACTCACTGGGTGAGTTTTAAACAGTATTTTTTCCCCTGAATTTGTGCTGAACTCGTGATAACGTAAGTCTGGCCTTGAAAAATTCCATTTAGTCTGATGGAAGCAAACGTAAATATTACTCTAAAAACAATTTAGCTTGACAATACTTTTATACCACTGGAAGTCAAGAGAAGTGCAAATGAGGCCAGGGGAATCAAATACCATCAGGACAAGAACCCAGCTCTCTGGCTGGAACATCACAGGCTTCTAGCTAAAAAAAGGGCACAAGCTTGCTGCCTATGTGGCGGCTGCAGAGAGATTTTATTTTTAACCTGTTGATCAGTGCAAGCATTTATTTGCACAATATATTTACAACAGCCAATGATACAACTTACACACTCCCTATTAAAGACAGTGCATAAATGTTGTCTGAAGCATATACAGCAGGGGAATACTTTTATTTCACAGTGCACGATTTCTTCATAGTAGCAGTAAACTCCCTATGAAATTACTGTCACTGAAGAACACAAAGTCTTCTCCAGTGGCCTTAAATCTTATTAAGTTGCTTTATCCTTAAAAAGTTATTTTTTTATATAAATAATTTTGCTTTCCATTTGGTCTATGCATCAGAACTACTGAAGAAAAGGAAACCACATTCTACTAAGGTAAATAAAAAGGCAGTGATGAGCAAACATGTTACGTTTAAACATTTGCAATGATTGATATTAACCCGTCCATCTGATAAATGTGTTACTTTCAGAAAACTAAGTGTAGTTTCATTTTAAAAGGTACTTTTAAGCCATTCCAGGTTAAAAGTCACTGAATTTAAAATTTCGAGAACAAAAAAATGCCACACATGAACTATTTATATGACAAACTGAAGCCAGATTTACTTGGGGTCCAGGCATAGATAAATGTTCCAACTACCACTTGGCTCCAGGGAAAATGGTCCTTTTAACAGGACGGCTCCTTTAACAAGATTGCAAGAACTATCTCAACTTAATTTTCAGTCTCGCTTTAACCATTTTCTTTGTGTTGCGAAGCTGTTTTCCATCCCCAAAGTAGCTTGTGAAGCCAGTTTGTTGAAACTGGAAGTCAAAACCAATTTCTTTAACTGAACAAGATGGAGCACAAAACCTGACACATCTGTGAGGCAGCTTATCATCTTATTTATGAAATGCTTTCTTTTCCAAGACAACTGCATGTGAAGCTTGGTGGAAGCCATCCTTAATTTCCCTGATGAGTGGTGGATCAAAGCATCTCATGATGCTGGGCACAGCAGGAAGGTCATCTCAGAGCTTTTCTTTCTTTCTCATTTATGAGGAGTTGATCTTCTCAGCTGATGCTTTATTGTTGCTGAAATACAAAATTTTCTTGGAAAAAATGACATATTCTGCCCTTAAATATTCATAGGTGTGCCTATTATCGTGGGAGTTGAACCCTGAACAAAACTCAGTGCCAGATTATCACAGAGGAAGCTGGGGTTTTACCAAAGTCACTTTGACAGACAAACCAGCAGGATGGAGCTTGGCACTCTCTAAGCAGCAATAGATTTGAAAGAAAAAATGATTTGTATCATGGCAAGTTATACTCTCTATTAACTGAAGCAGAAATGAGGAGATAGAGCAGCCTTCGGATTCAAACGCTCCATGTATTGCTACCACAGAATGAAAACAGCAAATAGTCTAATGTTAATAATAACAATAACAACAACAACAACAATGATAAGTAATAAGCTTCTGTTAACACATGAGCAGGAAGGTATGTCAAACCTCTTTAAAGAGGTTGGTTTATGCAGATTCACTTGAATAATGTCTTCACAGGACAATTACTGACCAGGTCTCTGCTTCTCTTCTCATATAACGGGATGGGTATTTAAAACAAAAAAACCCAGCTAAATGCCTCACCTCCTAACACAGAGGTTGCTACCATTTTCAAATGACATAGACACTTGAGCTTTATATGTTGTTACGACTAGCAGATCAATAGAACCACCTCCCATACAAAAAACACAGAAGAGGCACTGTATTATTTGAGATGCCAGCCAGACACACCTGAATAAACAGTACTCATCTGGCACACAGATGCACCATCTTCCAAAGAATATTAAAAACGATTCATGTAGGTCAATCACCCTCTCCCCAGCAGAGACGGATGGATCCTGTTCGTTCCACAAACAAGCACATCTGTACAGATTAATGCCAGGTTAAGTTTCTGTACAGATGTGCTTGTTTGTGTAAGGCATTAGCCTGATGGAGGCATGCATCTGAAGCAGAGTTGAAGCAAAGGGCTTCATCCACTTGCTAGATGTAGACAGCCAGTGTGATTTGTAGCAGGCTGCAGCTTTGCAGGGTCCACCAACGTGCCCATGCCTTGAACAGCACCAGCTCCTGAGCGTCAGGCAAGCCTCAAGTCTTCAGCTGCACTAGTGTGTCCATGCTGCCAGGAGGGGGGCTACCAACCCATCAAGCTACACAGTCTTTGAGACAAAAGGCTACAAACTTTGTCAAACAGAAGACCTGAACAGAGAAAACAGCTTTTCCAAGTCCCTGCTGATTTTACATTATGAACGACAACACAGAGAGGGACAACCATGGCCACAAGACCTCATTAGTCCTACACATCAGCTTTGGACAACCAAAGGCGTCTCGCACCACCACCATCATTCCTTCAGTCCTTCCATCGTCTCCCAGTCCGCCTCTCCAGCTCTGGGTGACAGTTGAAAACCCTGAAAGACCTTTCTACCAGATGGCACATCATGTTTTCCTAACCCCCAAGACTTTCAACACCACTTGCTTCCCCCTTCCTTCCACTCCCTCAAGTCTTAATTCAAGAAGTTGCCTTCTTCCTCATGAGGATTAGTGTAATACTTCCACTGGGGTGCTCAGTCAGGATTGCTCCAAAAAGCAATTGTAAAACTGATACTCCAAAGATCACCGAGGCAAAATAACCACGCATTTTCAGGTCAAATATGCTCAGGTAATTTTCGAGGATGATGGTAGAGCAGTTGTTTTTAAATACCACCCTTGCAAACTCCTCGCCTGTGAGAAACATCGATCTACAAGACTTGTGAAAAGTCCATGTAATTAAAACCTCTACAAGTGGCTGATATTTTGCAAAACACATCACATGTGCACTCAAATGTAATTTTCTGAAACTCCTTAAAAGTTCTGTGACAATAAATGGAGATCCTGAATGTGCTCACCCTTCTTAGTGCTCCTGTATGTTTCTGATTAAGAATAAGGATCACTTAGCCTCTAGGCTTGTCACCCACATCCATACAATCCTGCTGGACACAGAAAGGGCACCAATGTTGGCTAGCACGACTTTGCGGAGTGGGAATCGGCTTGTTCAGCCAGCGGGTTCGATTTCCCTGACGCCATGAGGGCTTCTGAAAGATACTCATATGTAAATACGGGTTGCTTAGTTACGGAAGTGGAGGTGTTTATTTTGCAACACGCAATATACTAGTTGCTAATAGACCCGGTTCAGAGATCATCTCAGAGGTGTGCTTGCCTGCGTTTAAGGATGACAGCTGCCGAGCCAGCCTGCATCCTCCTCAGCAGGCTCCAGCTCTGAGTCCGCATCGCCTGCTGTGACATGGGCTGTGAGACCACAGACACCCCCCCGGCAGCCCCCCATCCACCCAGCACGAGCAGAGAGAAGAACTGGTAAATCTGAGAATTGGACTCATGTGCTACCTCAGGTATCAGAAGCAGTATGGACCACTAACCCTTTAGCACGGGAAACTGGTACCCAAGATGCCTCAAAGCCAGCTCAGGTATTTTTGCCCTAAAAGGACCTGGCCCTTATGAGGCACTTACTAAGGATGCTCTTTGAATAAAACGTTAAAGATGACACTACTGCTGCTAGTCTGAAACCAGATTCTCCTGCCTGTATTTTCAGCCTGTTTTCATAAGAAACCGAGGCTTGTGAGGTCATGCTTCTTTCAATAACTTAAACCCAATTGCTTTTTTTAACCAAACCTGACTAGAGACTCTGTGCTCTGAAGGATTTTTGTATTCATACAAGCTTTAGAGATAAGAGGCTGAGATGCCAGGCCTGGAGAAAGGGATACTGCTGGTTGAGTTCACACACAAGGCACCCGAAAAGCTACATCCAAGAGACCTAAAGCGAGGAAAAACTTTTTAAGATCTCACAAGCTATCATGAGATACTGAGGCATGGAAAAAAAAAAAGGCATTATTAGTTCCAGTGCTTACAGAATTATTTAAGTTAGTGCTTCATTCAGCAAAAAGCCTTTTGCAGAAAAAAGTAACACCTGATTTGTAAAACCACATAAACAGGCAGCAGGACCCACAGAGAAATGCAGTAAAGACAGTATTTTTGAAATTAATAGAAAAAGAAGGGGAAGCATTTCAAGCTTATGACCTCCTTCCCACTCTAATTCTCCATGGGTCTCAACTGTTACAGCCCAGAGCCTGATTTATGCACATAGTCCTGGCATGCAGTTCTCAACAGGGACTAAAAATAAAAAGATTTTACACTGAGCATCCACCGCTAAAGATAATGGCATTACAAGTCAAAATAAAATTATTCCAAAATATTTTTATCAAGCATGTGAAACCTGAATCCGAGTAAGAACATCTTTGGTAAAATATGATCCATTGCTCCACCTGTGTCTAAATACTTTCAAGTCTCTAGACTACACATTTGATACTGTGCAGTAAAAGCAGGGAAAGGAATTGAGGATTTACAGCTAGTAAAAATTCTGGTTCACTGTTTTTAAGGACACTTTTGATGTCTGCTAGATACTCTTATTATTATAGCATCGTTACTTGTCAGAAACCCAAAATATAAAGTGCATACCAGAAAGATAATAATATCACATACATAGTATCATATTGCATGGATGAAGACAATATGTATGTTTTCTTTACTGCTGCATAAATGTTGTTTTCTGCTTTACTATGGTAAGCAAAAATTCTTACTTCAGCTCATTTAATGGATGATTCTATTTAGTGCATGAACATTGAAAAGAATCACATTTACCAAGCTGCCTTTTAACAAAAACAGGTAAATTTTAAGACAGTAAATAAGCCTCAAGAGCTTTATATAGCAGTGCATTAGTCAATAATATTATGCTGACATTAAATGGTATTTACTCAGGATTTTTTTTCCAATTCAGCACCCACAATACAGATGAATATGCACAAGTTTTTCCGATTTCCTTAACCTCTTTGTTTCAATCACTGTACGGCAGGACCAAGACAATGGTATCTAACAGTCACTGCTGGACATTACTTATTGGTTTCCAGTAAGCCAACATTTATAAATTTAATAGAAATGTGGTTGGATTCACCAATAAGGTATCAGAAAAAAATGGCTGAGTTTTAAACTAGGCTATCAGACACCCAAAAATAATAAAGTAAGCTACTTTACCCCAGGGAATAAAGAAATCCCTCAAATTAATTGTATAGATTTTAAAGTTAATAAATAAAATGCAAGGAGTATTTAAATCCCAATTCTTGCCTTTCCTGAGCACCATCAAAACCTCCAGCAGTAATTACAGCTTATGCTTTTCAAACATGAGGCTGTAATTAGGGATTAGGACAAACAGTTACTGGAACAGAGAAGATGCAAGATGTGGTTTCTGTGAAGCGCTCTGGAGTTGCCTATTACAAAGCCATCAGTCCTGCTGGAACGGGGAAAGCACCCCACAGCTCGCTCTGGCTGAGAGGCACAAGGAATGAAGGCAAAGGAAGAAACACTACAAATTCCAGGGAAACGTCTGTGGAGACAAGTCAGCTTGATACAGATGTTGAATGTGACTTTCAACTCTGTCAAACCAGACACCGTAGTTTTTAAAAACTGTGTGCCAAGTTTAAAGGGAGGACAAAATTCTAAACCCAGAGGCATTAACCTCAAATACTTTTACAGTTATGAAATGGAGCCAACACCTTGCATGGCAGTAAAACCCTGCATACTTTTCGATACCTCTCTTGCATGGTCATCATCATCATCATCAGGCCCTTCAGAGACTGCTGGACTGAGAGAGGTAAAACCACCTCTGGTTTTTCAGAGAGAATACCCAATGGGCATGTCCAGCAACAGCATTACGTTCTGCGTTTCATCGGGGAGGATGACATGCTTGCTTCCAGACTAAGTGAGAGCTTAGCAGGTGAGCGACCTCTGGCCCTTGCAAGGAATGGAACAAACATGTGCCTGGATGCTGGGCTTACCTGGCACGGTGCTTCTCTCCACGCACTGCTTCTGAAGGTCCAGGCTCCGCAGCTCCTCCGTGCTGGCGTATTTCATGACAGAGTTGATGGAGGTGAGAGTGCTGATGAGCTGCGAATTGAGAGATCCAATCTGGGAGTGGGGCTCCCCAAAGGCTTCTGCCAATTCACTGTAATTTTCAGCAAGCAGCATCTGCTGTTCCTGCAGCAGCTTCTGCACGCGCTCGATGTAGTGATCCAAGCCCACCCTCAGCTCAGGTGGAGGCAGAGGGCTTTCCAACAGGCTGCTCACCGGCTCGCACACAGACTCTACCCCCACACCGATGCTCCTGGTGCCAGCTGGCGCAACCGGCAGCGGAGGGGGTCCGCAGGCAATGCTCCTCATTTTAAGACCAACCAGGTAGTTCTCATGAACGTTTATCTGCCCAACACCACAGTCTTTGGTTTTTATTGCAGAGGGCTTTTCAAAGCCAGGGTGGCTAGAGAGCAAGGTGCCCACTCCAACAGAACGCGTTTTAGCAGACGCGTGAATGTCCTTCACCCGGCCATCTCCTACTGCCACGTTCCGCATCTCCACGCTCTCCGTGTTGGTCTGTTTATCGTAGCTGCTCAGAGAGGTGTTTGTCCCGCAGTCTGCCAGGGAGGCTGTCTCTGTGCCGGTGCACTGGCTCACCATCTCCAAAGCGGTGCTGGTTTGCCGGCTAGCCATGGAAGGCACGGCCATTACCGTCGCCTCTGCCCTGCGCACAGCCTCTGTGGCCGTTTCACGGGACACATGCTCCTTGGGGGTGCAAACCACCACGTCCACCGAGCAATCCCCGCAGCCCACAGACCTCACCGCTCCGACCGGCTGCGCCGTCCGGCGGGGGCTCGGCACGCCTGCCAGCTCCTCCGTGTTGACGCCTGCCTCACAGACACTCGTCTCTGTGCCCACCGCCTTCTCGCGCAGCTCGACGCACCTCCCCGTGCCCTGGTCTCGCACCTCTGCCCTCTCCCTCACCAGCCACCGGCTCATCAGCAGCTCGGGGCCCGCCGCTGCGCTCCGCGTGGCAGGTCTGCAGGAGGTGCCGACGCTGCTCATCTGCAGGTGGTCTCCCACGGATGAATCGGCGACGTCCACGTGGTCTCCCACCATTTGGTCTCTCATTTGCACAACGGCCTCCACCATCCGGCTGATGACACGGGGCTGAGCCATCACAGCTTTATCCATTTTTTTCCTAGACCCAGCCGCCTGCAGCTCCTGTTTTAATTTGGTCATTTCCCTGTCATGGGTAGTTTCCTTTAACTGAACCTCCAGTCTGTAAATCTTCTCTTTAAGGGCTTCGATGGTCTGTTGCTGAAGCTCTATCTCTTTCTCGACCTCCGTAGATAAGCCAAGCATGGCCTCCGTCACCCCGACCCCAGACTCTCTCATTTCTTTCTCTGTCCCCACAGCTACTTCTCTGTGTTGCCTCGCAGATCTGTTGTATATAACCACATTGTTCATGTTCTCATCAGCACCTACAGCAACAGACCGGGTTTCTTTTGTCAAGCTTTCTGTGTTTACCCGAAGGTTTGCAGAACTTTCATAGTTGCTGTCCTGGATTTTTTTCTCCAGGGCCTGCATCTCAGCAGTCAGCTGTCTGAACTCCTCTATCCTCTGAGAGCTCTGTTCCACGCTCTCCACCTCTTCTTCACAATCTATATACAATTCTCCACCTCTTCTCACCTGAGATAGGTGTTCCCACTGCTCTGCATTTCCCGCACTGTAGGATCGTTTTCTGAAACCGTATGTATCATTTTGAGTGGCTTTCCTCTGGTTTTTAAGTTCGGCCATCATGTGCCTCTTCTCTTCCTGTAACACTGAAATTTTGACCTGCAGCACAGGAATGGTTTTGACTTGCTCCTCAAGCTCCTTGAGACGCTTGAGGGCAACTGCCATTTGCTCCCTGATGTGCTGCAGATGCACCGGGCTCACGTTGGTGACTGGCGTGGATATTCCCGAGCTCATGGGGCTGTGACGAATGGAACTGCCCAAGGAGGAGCTGAAGCAGGCGCCGTAGTCGCCATTCCCCTGATACCCATTCTGCAGCTGCTGAGACATGTGACCGTACCCACTGGATCCCACAAAAGCAGGGAGGGAGCTCGTGGAGCCCATGCCTCCAAAGCTGGAAAGCCGGGGTCTGCGGACATCTCCAGGCACGACCTGCATCATCCTCTCCTGCTCGAGTCGCCTCCGCGTTTCCATGAGGGTCTTTGTTACATGGAGGTTGTGCCGAGGAGGCTGGGGGGAAGGAGGAGGAAGCTGCTTGCTCTCAGGGACGGTTAAGTAGGAAGGAGATGCTTCAAAGGAAACTGAGGGTCTCGCAGTGATGGACGAGGTTACTTGACTCCTCGCTGCCAGACAAGACTGCTTGTTCTCATCACTGTTCGACGAAGAGAGAGACTCCGTGGAGGTCCAGCCACAGCCACCACACTGGCCACCAGAGTTCTTGGTACCCACCGAGGCTGGTACGGCTTTCCTCTTCTTTTGGATGTTTAGTTTCTTAATGGTATTCCCCTTTTGTATATCATCCACGTACTTCAGAAAATCCAAGTCTAGCTGGTAGCCATAAGGTGTTTCCACAAAATAGGGGTCTTTCCGCTCTTTTTCATCTTCTCCATTTATAACAACTTCCTCTTTTTCTGGAAAAGAAGAAAGAAAATCATAATTGGAAAAGAAACTATGTCTCAGTAAACTATGCACCGAAACACGAGCGCAGAAAGACGGGTGCTCACAGCACGCCGGAGGCAGAAACTGCTGCTGCAGCTCAGCGAGCAGACCAGCTTTCCGCTGACTGACCCTCAACACTAAATCCCGATTAACTTTTTAAAAGTTAATCAGTAGGTTTTCAAATGCTGAGAAGTGCATACCCACATAAATGTGTACACATGCACACACAGAGACAAAGTCTGTTAACAAAGGGGCACAGAAGTGGCAGAGCTAGTAGCTCAGAGCTGTCCTTCCCCGAATCCCACCAGCCTTCCCGCGTCAACACCAAGCTTTCACACACGCTACGCTGTCACATGAAGACCATGGGATTTCAATGTACCGCCCCAATCATCTGGAGACCCAACTTCCCTAGAGGGTGCATTTGAGCAGGTGACGGGAACTCTGACCCCGCTCCTTATGCAACTGATAGCATTAGACTTTACACAGATCTGCAGTTGTTTTATGGCTTTGGGAACTGCTACCACAAGAGCGGTAATACCAGTTTGCTCTCACCTCAGCTCACGCTACTTCCACCAGCGCCTCTGCTTCTTTCATTTTAAACTGCACGAAGCCCCCGGCACCAAGACAGGCAGGGGGACCCCCTTCCAGCACGGTCCCAAACCCCACTGTCGCCTCGCACGTGAGGAAGACCCATCCAGGGAGAGACACAGGACCACAGGACTT
>VXBL01003650.1:32716-75008 GCA_013400195.1 Aramus guarauna
CCGGCAGCCCGCTCACTCCCCCGGCAGCCCACTCGCTCCCGCGGCCGGCAGCCCGCTCACTCCCCCGGCAGCCCGCTCCCCTCCCGCGGCCGGCAGCCCGCTCCAACCCCCCGGCAGCCCGCTCGCTCCCCCGGCAGCCCGCTCACTCCCCCGGCAGCCCACTCGCTCCCGCGGCCGGCAGCCCACCCGAGGTGCGCGGTCCGCCCCCGCCGCGCACTCCCAGCCCACGCCGGCCCCCAACGCGGGACGCAGCGGGCTGGTACCGTGGCTGGAAGCGGATTTAGCTGTTTCGTTTTTAAAAGGCGAAGTTTGTAAGCCGCGTCCTCTTAAAGGAATATAAGCCTTGGAAGGGGGGAGGAAAAAAAATTAAGAAACACTCGACTTACTGCAACTACAGGAAGTGACTTAATGTACTGAAAAGGTTTAGGAGAAGGGGAAAAAAAAAGAAAAGCGCTCCTGTTTTTCCAGTTTCCTTGGCATGCTTAAGAAAAACTTTGTCTACAGACAGTATAACTGCTTTCGTGGTGAGTCTTTACACACTTGGCTACCACGGGACACCCCAAGAGTGGACAGGAGGATGCTGCTGCTCGGGGAAAACCTACTTTCCCCAACACGGGCTAAGAATAGGATGGAGACACAGAGGCAGGCACTTGTGAGAGCAACACAAGTGAGGCTGACCTGAGCACATTGGTATCTCCGTCCTGCAGCGTGGACAGACTGTTCGGCAGACACAAACAGCCCCCCCAGACCATGTTTCTGCTGGAAGACCAGTCTCAGTGTGCTGTGGTATTTGCTTATAGATGCACCCAAAATAGCCATCTAAATACCACAGTGGAAGTAAAAATACATGCGTACGCACATACTTTAAGCACATAAGCGTACACAGCTCCTTCCAGCAGCACTGCCTCAATGTCAGGCAGGGAGAATGTCTCCAGGACTCCCACTGACAGGGAGGGAGTAAGATAGAGCATACTCTCCAAATTGCTTCTTTTCCTCCCCAAATTTAGCCTTCTGTTCCCAGATTCTCATCCTGCTCTGTTCCCAACAGATAGACAACTCTCCTTTCCATATCCTACAGCCCCTTGCCCTAGGCTGGTCACCCTTCCTTCCCACCTGCACCCTAGGTTTGTCCCTGCTCTTACACTGGTCCTCATCCCCTGTAGTCTTCTGGTCTCTTTCTGCCTTCTTCCCACACTTTGGATTTCTCACCCATTTTCTCTACTTGCATCCATTTGCTTGCTCCACCAATTCAAACCCAAAATCTGGTTATACTCTTGCTCCTCATCCCACGCTTGGTTCTAGTCACTTCACTCAGCCCATGTAAATTCAAGCTCTATCAATTTTACCTGTTCTCTCATTTTTCCCAGTTCCTTTCCTCTGCTTGTCTCGGTCCTTCTCTTTCTACCCAGCAACATCTCCATTCTCCCATCACTACACCAGTGAAGTCAGGCAGCTCCTCTAAGCTGTCTTTGGGCACAATGCGTAAGCATTGGATGGGGGAGGGAGGAACAGACTCTTTGTAAGTCCCAGGACTTACAAATTAATGCATCTTTGGAAAAATATTCATAAACCGTTTAAAAAGACATGCAAATCTCATGTTAAGTCATGAGAGCCAAACTGGAATCACAGATGTATTTTTTTCTTCTTTACGGAATGGTATAAAGATTGCTCAACAGAAACCTGTCCAAAAAAAAAATAATAAAAAAAATAATCACAGTAACCCTGAATCCCTCACTAAACCTCTCCACACACCGGCACACAGCTCAGTGTCTTCACAATGACATCCCTTTGGTCCTCAGCTTAAGCTGGCAGTACTACCAGGACACGGTTCCTCTCTGCCATTCCAAAAGCATGAGACTGTGTGCAGAGCTGACTGCCCATCAGTTCTCCTTAAAACAATGCTGTGAGCACTCCACCAACACAATCCCAGCATTATGAGTTGATCTCTGGAGATGTTTCTTGATACGTTAAAAGAAACAAGGATCAGGCACGCAATCTACCACCAACAACACAACACTGATGCAGTGTGCAGGAGCTGCGCCAAGCCTTTGTGCATTTTGCTGTCTTGGAGAAAGGGCCAAAATGGGTGTGCCTGTTAAGCATGGAACAAAGCAAAATGGATGGCAGTTTTTAAGCAATAAAAATGGTTTTGTTGGTTCCACAAGAAAAAAAAAATCTAATAAAAAGAGAACAAATAAACACCTGATAAAGAGTGCAGCCTTTCTTCCTTTCAGCCTTCAGGTCCTGGATGCACCACGAATGGCCTTACTCCCTAGCTTTGGTGGGCAAGTACCAAGTGCTACACAAGCAGGCACCTCAGATAAACCTCAGAGGAAGCTGTATCTATTTGCTCTTCAGCCAGAAAGGCAAGCCTTCATGGACAGAGACCTCAAGTGAGCAAGAGATTCCTACCCCACCTGCCCCAACACACACAGAAGTATTGCAGCAAATACTGGGCAGTACAAACACTCTTGTTAGACGTCTTGTCTCATCATTGGCCAGCTGATCATGGGCACTGCTAAAATTAGAAGTATTCCTCAATATCTACAGTAGATCAGGCAAAGTTTAATCACGTTGTTATGTTACACTGAAACAGTATGTGCAGACTCACAAACACAAGACACTTTTGTCTGTGAAAACACTGCAGACACTCCTGTTTTCTTCTGAAATGTCTTGAAATGCAACATGACACAAACACATCATGCTTTTAGGCCAGTACCCATGAAGTAAAACACTCTGTGAAGCACAGAGGCCTCGTTGTGGTATGGTCATTATTAATGCATTTCTCCAGAAGTATGCAAAAAACTTCATTTCCCTCTCCCTGTTGCAGGATAACCACGGGCAGGACACAAGCAGCATTTTACAAATGCACTCTTCAATTCTCCCCTCCTGCACTGCTGGGACTGGCTCTGTCCAAACATTCCAGTCTTGCCAAATTCTATTAAATTATATCCTATCCAATGCACTACACAAGAACATCAGTATATTAAAATATTGAGTCAGCCCTACCCAAGTCCACACTAATCATGTCTGCTCCCAGACCAGGAGAACTGGAAAAAAAATAGGACATTTAGTTGATGTGCTTCAAGACTTCTGAGGGAGAGAAAAGCGGTGAAAATGTGGGCATGCACAGAGTTTCGGTTCTGCAGGCTAGGAGAACTGTACTGTAGAGCCACCTTGGAGGGTCCAGGAAGAGCAAAGAGAAGCAACTGAAGATGTATTTCTGAAGCCAAAAGTCTAAGGTGCCTTGAAAAATACAGACGTCACATCTAAAGCCTTCTCTCCCCATCTGGTTATGATATCTGCTCTAAGGCATTTTTATCTTGGATCTGACTGCTATTAAAGAAGTCTTTTCTATTGAAATAATGTTGTGAATGACGGAGTCTCCTTCCAGAGTTATGGCATAAGACAATTTATAAAGAATGCTGCAGAGGAAAAACACAGAGGCAATAGCTGACATAAATGGAGTCGAATCGGTATTTTTATATGCTCAACTTCAGTTTGCAAGGTTATCTGGAGCAGCAGAAGAGGGGATAGAAAAAAGAGTTCTTGTTGATTCTTTACTGCAACAGAGAAGAAACTGATGCTTTTCCCCTTCTCCCACCCCCAATACTGCTTTTGTTCTTTTCTCTTTCTGTTCTTCAGCCTATATAAATGCGTATCAGCCTCACCTTCTGAAAAGAACCAAAACACAGGAGGCTGAGCTTTTTTTGTTTAAAAAGAAAAAGCAGAGTGGAGTAATTAACAATTTTTCCTTCATTCTCTTTCTCAAGTGTTAGGATTTGAATGTAAATAAAAACAAAACAACAACAAAACCACTTGGAAAATAGACCTTAGGCCTTGCAGCACAATCATTTGATCAGCTTTCTTTTGGTTAGCAGTATGCAGAAGGTGCCATGAAATTACTAGCTCTCCAACAGTTCAGCCTAGCTCTTCAGTATTTCCAAAGGTGGGGGGAAAAAAGCCCCAAACACCAAGCAATCAACCTATGAGATTTTTATTTTATTCTGAGAACTAAGAGGGGAAGAGTTGCTTCTGTGCTTTGCCAGATGCAGCAGCAGCATCACGTGTTTCACTTTTCCCTTTGCAGCGAAAGCACACAGCGCTAACGGGACGTACGCCGCCGGTGTGGAGTGCAGACGGCCTCTTTTGGCTCCTCATCCCCCACCGGGAGGAGAGCCGTGGCAGCAGAACCAAGCCGTGAAGCTGCCCGTGGCAATCCCTGGTGCTGGACTCAGCCACCCTTCCTGCAGTGCCAGGCTGGAGAGCCTGGATGGCCCAGCTCAGCTTGTACAAGCAACGGCACAGCTGCCCGGCACGCCGCACGGTAGTGCGGACTGGCTGATAATGCCTTCCCCTCTTTTTCTGCTGTGGAAAAACAACTGATAAATACCACCTTGTAAGGAAGGTAATCTGTTTTGCTATTACCTGGCTACAGCTATGCCTGGAGCAAACGGGAGTTAAGGCTGTGGGGCATGGGATACTACAGTCCAAACCAAAATGCCCCAGCCAGAGAGGGATGACCGACCCTGCTACCATTGCCACAGTTACAGGTGTGGAGGATTCTCCTGTTACAGAGCAATTCCATTTACTGCATGTTTTACTGAAGAAATAAATCTCCAGTGTAAAACGTTTGCTGCGAATTTAATCTCAAAGAAAAACGAGGAGCAGAAAAATGGTAAAATATTTTTATAAGGCTTTGAGATTACTTTTAAAAATTTATGTGTCGATGCTCCAGCTGGGGACCTGACTTTTAAATCTGACATCTAAATACTCAGTACTCTGGGTTGGGGTTTGTAATAAAAAAATGGGGGATAGCAACTTCTCTAATAAAAACAAAGAAAAGCTGAAGCTACAACACCGTGTAATAAATAGGTTTTTATTTCAAGATGTAAAAGCTCCAGCTCAGGTATTTGTAGTGGCAAGCCTCACCGAAGTGAATTAAGGACACCACCACCTTAAGTCAATGAACATAACCAGCAGTGATGTTGAAGAAAGATGGTTCAGAGGGCTGCTGTGTTTTGGTAGCACTGTGAACGCAAACACTAGGGCGCTGGGCTATGACCCGCTTTTACCACACAACATTGGTAAAAGAAGGTATTTAAAGAATGGATCTACTGTCTTAATACCATGCTCTTTCTAGAAGAAGCAGGACCATTGAAGCAATAAAATAAAAAACTCAAAATAGTCACAGCCACAATGCAAAGGTTTAACAGCATCAAAAAATCTTTCCACTGACTTAACTGGGCTTTTCCATTGCCTTGATCAGCCCACAGTGAAAACAGTCTCTCAAGCAGTTATGTTCCCCTGAACCTGAAAAACCTTAGTTACTTAGTATTATATTAATATTACATTAAAAACTTGATAAAAATTTTAATTACTTAGCATTATAACAAAAACAATGAGCCGGTTCTCACCTTGGTACTGGTGATGAGATGGATGCACTAGTCCGGGTGTCCCACTGTCACCTGCTCCTCAAGGGTCAATTCCTAAACCACAGAACCTTGTCTTAACCTTGTAGAAGACTATGGCTTTTCTCATTCTTCTCCCTTTGCTGCATGTTTACTAACTATGTACTGACTACTGCCATAGCTACGAAAACCAGAGCATTTTGGTATCACATAGAAAACACTCAGAATGCTCACCAGCCTGCTACCCAAAGGTGTGTGTGTGTATACATATATAGTGAACAGCCTTTTTGGTTACAGGAGGGTGTCTTTCAAGGTCACATGGCCTGTTTTTAGACCATTGAATGTTTTCTTTTACATGGTAAAAAAGAATCACCCACAAGGTTCATACCTGAACATCATCTAACCACAACTAAAAATTATTTTTGTGAGCTGCGAGTAAAAAAACACCTTTCAAAAAATACACCTCCTAACCCTCGCTAATCTTTTTAATGCCTAAAACTTATACTTGTAGAATATCTGAACTGAAAAATTGCAGTTCAAACAGAAGTTAATTTAAAATATAAAATATAGGCTGTAAGAAAGCCATGCAAATTAATTAACCCTGAATAAAAGATTAATCTTGTTTATGAGAAATCTATTTTGGGGGTCAGCGGGAGGAAAAAACCACAAAGAACTCTCCTGAGAATGACTGCAATATGGCCCCTTATCAAAATTCACAAAATCTGCTTTATGTTCTTGACAGCTCTCTTATTTGAGGCTGATAATAACTCTCCTTTTCAACTGCTCTCACTTTCTGGGAATAGCTCTAGATCAGGCAGTTCAGTGGTGGGATATCTTGTATATCCACCACCTCAAGGTCGCTAGCCACGGAACCTCAAAACTAAGAGGCTAGTCTGTTCTGCCTCCATCCAGTTTCTGATTCACAGGTCCCAGGGGACACCAAACTACAGCTGGCAGGAAGCAGGGCATGGGCGGGAAGGGATACAGTCACTAGCTTATTCCGTGAACTGCCCCACCAGCAACAAGAGCAGAGCAGAAACCACGGTGGGGGCTGCTGCTGTTGCCAACAGCACTGCCACCTCTGGGTAGAAACTACTCTAAAAACAGTGGCCGCTTGGGCAAATTGCAGTCACGAGTAAGCCTGTGGGTGCACTGTGGCTCTGAACATCACAGCAGGTCCACCATCAAGCAAGTTAGAAGCAAGTGGCAGCCTTAGTTGCACTGCACTGATGCATTTCCCAAATCACCCACTGCAAATGCCACTTCAACCAATGGACCGTGTCAAAAACTGAAACTGAGGAAGAAAGAGCTTGCCTGTTACTGAAAGTAAACCACTGCATCAGTGATGGGGGCTTAGTTGGTTCAGCCACAGAACTGCCCCGCTCTTCCAACAGTACATCTTCCCCTGGTACTATACACCATTGCCACAACAAAAATGACAAAGGAAAAAATAATTACAAAGACCGAGGCTTGCATCTACATAGCAGGATGGGCTTCACAAAACCCAGATAGAGGGCTGGCAAAGCGGAAGGGGAGCAAACCCCCAAATATTTCTCTTCCTCCCTCACTCATCCTAATAATTTCCCCATCCCCCTTGGGGGCCATAGGAGTCATGGATGCAAGCCAGGTGCTTGCCTGAAAACGCCATTTAACACAACTGTGCATCACTGTTACCTGCTGAAGCCCAAGCAAAGGCGGCTGTTTGCTTTATAGCCAAGAACAACTGAATCACAAAACCAAAATATTTAGATTTATAATGTCATTACCCTTCTATGCCTATAATTTTCTGAAGCTGTGAGAAGTGGAGAACAGATACATAGGGCTATTGTAACAAGAGTAACCGTCAGGAAGGAACCTGGACTCCTGGGATATAAACCTGCCATGGAATATTAAAACTGATTTACAGTTTCAGTTTGGTCTTACAGCTGTGCACAGGGTGGAAAAACTGGAAGGATTGTCTTCTGCAAGAACGGTTCTACAAATATTTGTATTTATGAGTCCTGGAAGGACATTATTTTGTCACATGCTTACCTCCATAAGGAATATGGTTTGTGCTGCATAATCAGTATGATATTTCAAATAGCGAGAATTGTTCCCTCCTACCCTTTTTTATATTAATCTAGTACTGACTCCTTCTGTGAGATAAAACATTTGTTGCCTTCCAGGTTTCACAAGCGTAAGCGATTTGCATTTTCCAAAAACACTGAAAGGTTTTTCTCTGCCCCTAAAATATTTCAGACCGATGTACCGATTTTCTCCCAACAATTTAATAAAGCAATCATCAGAGCAAATATCGAAAAAGTCTTTGTTAGAATTAATTCTTTATGCACATTCTAAATAGCTAAAACCAGTGGCTTATAACTGAAATTTGAACAATATTCACAATTAGCAACTTGGAGGGTAACAGCTACCTTTCTGCTGTTGAAACAATGCCCTACAGTAAATAGGTGCAGCGCTCCCTGCCCTCGTATGTTCACAACACTGATCTCCCACTAGAAAACCTGGGTTTGTTGCAGGAAACAGACCATTCTGTATGCAACAACAAAAACAAAGAGGCTACCAGAGGCATGTGACCACAGCATTTGTGAGATGACCCAGCTAACCAGGCACTGTTAAAAAATGAAAAAAAAACATCCCAACTTCATAATCCCAAAAGAACGTGGAAGGCTGGTTTCATCTGTGCCACCCCGGGGTGCCCCCATCCCTTTTCTCGGCTTGCCCGCAGCGCTAGCAGAGCACCTCACCTCTCCCCCCGCCCCGTCCGAGGGTCTCACTCACCAATCCACCCAGAAGCAAACCCTTGGACGTTGCTGCGTTTAGTTTTTCAGGAAATTAAGTCTGAAGCACGCTCTCCTTTGCCTTAAAGGGAGCGCGTATTCCTGACACATCAGCAGGCAGGGAGCCCAGAGGTTGCTACAGAGCATTTATTTATACTCATTTGGAATTTCCTGAGACAGTCCCAGCCCGGCAGCCAGCCCAGCGCAGCGCCAGTGATTTCCTTCGCCGCACTTCAGACAGATGCTGCGCGACGCCTCCGCCTCCTCAAGGGTTAAAATGCATTAAATGGGCAGCGGGACAAAAGGAACTGTACCAAATGGCACACTAAAAAGATAACTCTGTTTTTTTCTCCGATGAAGACAGATTTAATTCCCAAGAGGGAATTACATGTTCAGGTGACTTCTCCTCCAGCCGCTCTCCCTCCCTCCCCAAGCCCTTCATCCCCCACCCCCCTCATTTCTCACTCCCACGTGTGGACTGAGAGCACAGAAAGGTTCATTGATATAATTTGGGTAGAACAATTACCTCTGTTGTAAACACCAGTGCCTGCAATGCTGCTTGTCTGACATTCAATCTGGTTTTGTTTACTCTTCTCAAATGCAACTTATAATTTGAGGGATAAAAATAAGAACTTCATTCTAAAAGTTACAGACACAGTTTTCTTTTTTTCTGAAACAGCCAAAATACATGAGACATCCTTCATGCTAGTACAAGCACTTTCAAAATGATGCACAAACATATTTGATTTTTTCCGTATTCGGTTTTCTTGTTTCCACGTAACACCAAGTATTCACTCAAGTAAAGATAACTGGGATTCCAGATGCAGAAAGGGTCACTTCTCAGCATCATAAAGAGGCCCTCGAAGGCCTCAGCTCCATCTCTCTTCACCTCTGCTTACAGTAACAGTTGCTGTAGTATAGCCCAACGAGGACTGCAAAAGTAAATGGGCAAGGGGAGAGGCTAATTCAACAAGGGAAACAGTCCTAAGACTTCACAGGACTAAAGGAAAATAGTTTTATTACCATGCCTTCCATCCAGATTCGCAAGAAGAAAGAAAGAAAGAAAGAAAGAAAGAAAGAAAGAAAGAAAGAAAGAAAGAAAGAAAGAAAGAAAGAAAGAAAGAAAGAAAGAAAGAAAGACATGAATTGTTACAATAATTTCCAGTATCACTGCAGATTGGAAGAGTTGTGCTTCAAACAGAAGTGGGATCTTCCGCTGAAATGACGGGAGAGAGGTCCAAGTCTTCCACAGCGCTTTCAGCTAAAATGGCACAGACTTCCAATAAAAGTATTTCCTGAACATGTCTAGTGACTTCAGTGCTATTTAATACAAAGCAAAGTAATATTTAATACTTGCAGGCATCAGCTTTCGGACTATAAACTAGGTCCTGCCCTCTAGGCAAATTTACATTTATTTCCTTGAATTACAAGTCATTGAAGCATATGCTATAAAACACGAGCTCCCAAAAAAAAGTCTGAAGAAGGTCTCCAGATGTAGCCAACTGGTTACATTTACGGACCACGAAGGTACTGAATTTTAAGTGAACTTGGTTTGGTTTGGTCTCTGCTCTAACCACCCCATCCATAAAGAAAAGCAGCTCTCCGTAAACAACACTTTAGGAACAGCTTCTCACCATGCTTTGAAGTTTCTCCTAGAAGACAGGAAAACTCTAAGGCAGCTGAAACCTGACACACATTTTCTGTTCAGGGAAACAAAAGCAAAAATTCAGCCTTTGAAACACTGCCAGAGCCTGCAGCCACCGCCTCGCGCTCGCTGCCTTTCCAGCTCTGTCTCTCAGCCTGCAGAGCGAGTGACCAGCCAGGTGGGGACAAGCAGTGCACAGCAGCAACGGGTGGTGGGCAGCTCTGGCTCCATCAGCAGGTTCTTCACAGCAGGAAGGGGAGAACATGAAAATACCCATCTAGTTTTCTGCTGTGAAAAACACCCTGATATCCAGGATAAAGTATGAGAATAGAAGGTACGGTCAAACTATCCTTCTCAAGAGTTAGGATTCTGCTCATAGAAAAAAAAAAAATCTGTAATGTTATATGATTTCATTTTTCTAAAAAAAAAAAAAGCATGATATCCTGTTTATAGAAGAACAAATTCTAGCAGCTGTCTCCACATGCTCCATCTGTTTATCATTACTCTGTGGTTTTGGGGGCTTGACATCTGAACAAGTCCTTCCATCAAGTCACGCACCTTCAGCAGACTCTCCTCAAAGCTCGGACAACTCAGCACGGGCTGAGAAAGACCTGCCGCAAGTGCAAGCAATAACCCATAACATGTATCAGCACTTCATCCCTTCTCCAGCAAGTCAAATATGGAGGCACACGTCTGGGTTGGCACAGTAAAATCTAAAGGCAAAGAGCACATGTGTATTTATTCCTGTGTATTATGGCCTTTGAGACCATTATGGTGCCAAATAAACTCATTCAGCTACTGTTTACAGTAGAAACAAAACTGAGGTCAGAGCACAGCTCCCCAGTGACCAAAAAACCTGACTTGATCTGTAGCAGAGCGAATGTAAGATTTGGTGTATGGGCAACCATCCAGCTGGTAAATTCTTATCCACAGAGCAGGTTATTACACACACCTTTTGAAAACAAAAGGCAAAGAGGGCACAATGAATCTGTGAAAGGCGATGGATGCAGCTCTTTAAAACACTGACCTCCAGCAGACCATTTCCTCAGCACTGGAGCGGCTCTGCTTGGAAAAAATGAAATAATCTGCCTGACTGCAATGATCTGGTCCAGAGAGGCGCAGAGTGTGGCCTGACCGATCACTGTCAGGCTTATGTTCCTGCCCCCAAAACCACGGCTGTTGCATTTTGATGAAGGTTGGATATGGGGTTCTTCTTGGTTTTATTTTGGTGGATTTTGTCATGGCCGAGAAGGGTGGCATTGCTGTGGGGTTTGTTTTTTGTTTTTCTTTACAGGCTATGGCAGCCTGTTTCCATAGAATGGCTTAAAACCCGCTAGCCATTCAGGCCAGACCTGAGACTGATCTGGCCTACCCACCTTCTCCTGCCTAGCAAACACCTCTGGAGAGGCATAAGGAGAAAGCAATCATACAGCAACATTTCTCCTCTTAGCTTCCAGAAACCTGTGACCCAGAGACTTCCTGAACCAGGGGTGGTCCAGGATGGCTTTTAAGTCACAGTGTCAAATGTTTATTTTCGGACTAGCTGGGAGGTATTCAATAACTGGGTTCAAAATGTCAGACTGCAGCTGATGTGTTAGTACTGTAAGGAGATCTACTGGTGAAGTGCCTGGAGATACAGTTATGGATGATTAATGTGACCCAATGACTACATAACACTCAAAACTTCCATATGAGAGACTTTGCAGGCTATAGTTAGATCCCTCACTAGTTAGCACCGACCCAGAGAGAGGATGCAATGAAAAAATGTGCCCTGTGTCATTGTTAAGTGTCCACCTGGTTTAGCGTCACACAGAAAAAACTTCAACTGCTCGGTATTTTGTGTGTCATGAGGTAAGTCATGATCTCTATTCATCTCCCAATATGACTCCTTGGAAAAGCTTATGGCAAGAAGTCTTATTGTGGGAGTGAATAGACAATTCAAGCCTTCAAATTTGGTGCTTTTTTTTTTTTTTGGTACGGATAGTCAGGCATACTTGCTTGTTTCTACTGAGGTGTTAGACGTAAATGAGCTAGCAACTCAGTGTGCAGCTTCCAGCAAGGCTTTACAGGTCAGCTTTGTTCTCACATTTTGCAGAGATGAAAAGTGAATGACACTAAATGCGAACACAAGAGAAAGGCAAAATCCATGTCCGTAAAAGAAAGATATGCATTCTCAAATCTGGAAATACATGTATGCACTTCTTATGCCACAGACAAGGATGCAAAGTGACCTTCTGCCTGTTGGGAACTCAAGTGGAGGTGTCAGCCTAGCAACTGTCCCCTGGTGCATTTGAAAAAAGCAGACTGAGTCATTCAGGGTCAGGTGGCGGATCCTGCCAGCGCAGAAGGCATCCCGTGTCCTTCAGTCGTCAACCCACTTCCCAGCTGAGCAGAGGCAGGGGGAGCAGGAAGGAACTCACGGCTTTGCCAGAGAGATTGTACAGGCTACAGCTTTAGGCACCTCTTTCCCAGCTGGTTTTTGCAATCAAATGCCATGGATTTCCCGTAACAATTACTAATCCAGAAATACTGCACTTCTACCCACAATAATATACGGACTATACAAAAGGCTCAAGTGAGGAAAAGTGTCACCTAAACCGGAGAAAAAACCAAGTGCCACGTATAACTAGTGATGACCCACAGGCAAGACTACGCATGTCCATTGTTAATGTGGCACGTAACTGATACACAGTGCGTGCGGTACATCACGCAGCAGCAGAACCGCCGAAGGATGGTAAAGCTGGAGTGGAGCAGGAGATGCTATGCTCGGTTTTGCACAACGATGTATCGCCTGCTGCTGCGGTCTTTGCTGTACCTGGTGTCTTGTCCTACAAGGGACACGAGCTGAGATGGTCTGGCTGAGCGAGAGCTGTAGCCTTACAACCTTTCTCTGCACAGGGAGAGGGAAGTAATTTTCCCAGAATTGTCAACACTGCATTTTCCACAGCACTGAAGACAGATTGCGATAAGCCTCTGATAGTTAAAGGCAGAGAGGGGCGCATAGGATGATTGGATATCAGGGGCAGGCACAGGGACTGCACCCCAGGAGAAGTCCTTGTGTGTCCTCAGGGAGAGCTGGGGTAAAACCAGGCATCGGAGAAAGGGGCCGAGAGGAATATCAGGGGAAAAAAAGGAAAGGACGAGCATCCCTGATGGCTGACACGCTGTCTGAGAGGGAAGGAAGGGAACAGGACTGTAACTAATGATGGCAAGGGACAATGGTGAAAGTCTAAAGGGCGATGCAGTGGATGCACAGCCTTGTGAGCACTTGGAAGTACTGGCAAGCTTAAAAGCTAAGTAACAGCCATCTGTCTTCATGTGGAAAAACAGGGACAGCAGCAGAAAAGAATGATTCTAAAATACACCTTTTTTTAACCTTTTAAATTAAGATATGGAAAAACCTATCTAAAATTTAAGAATCACAATTTCTGCTGGAGGGAGGGAGAAGAAGGGGAGAAAGGGCTTAGCCATGGACTTCTTGAAGTGAAAAAACCCTGTTCATCCTCGTAATCCCTTGAAACATGACTGCTCTGATTGTGTCTTTGTGCTTCTATCATATGTAAATGTCATGTCAGTCCACTTTTTAAACCACAACCATGTATTTTATTGTATTTCTGCACCGTTGTTTTTTTTTTTTTTTAAAGCTGCACGCTTTACATTTACCAAGCAGTGCACATGAAGTGTTAAAACTTGACCTGTTTGCTAGGATTAGACCTGAAATTCCAGTAACAGCAGCTAAATTGCACAAGTGTTTTCTTTTTATTATTAGATCTTCTATAACCTGTACCATGGTGCTCCAGGCAGAGGGGTTGGTTTTGTGAAGAGAGGGTAGGGAAGGGGCTAGGAGTACATCAACAAACATGCCCCTCAGCAGTAAAGGACTACTCCAGACCAGTGATGTCTGGTTTACAGAGGGAGAACAATCTGTTCCTAATTATCAGTTAATTTGATCCTCACCCTAATCTGACCAAACCTTCAAACCCAGCTATTAAAAACAGTTTCCACCCCCTCCCTCCATCCCTCCCTTTCCTACTTTCAAACCCTTAGTGAAGGGCAATACAAAAATATCACAGACAGGTCCTGTATGTTGAAGGAAAGCAACATACTGTTACGAAGAAAAAATATATAGGAATATATTAAAAAAAGAGAAGACAATTACATAAAACACTCATTACAGTGTGAGATAACTAGGGTAGATAAATTGAGCAAGAAAAAGGGATGAGCTGTGAGAGGGGGTAAGGGTCCCATTATCTACTTCTACAAGGAACAAGGTTTTGTACGTAGGGAAGGACGGACTGAGGGCATGAAATGATGTGATTTCACATTCACCTACCTCTCCGAGCATCTAAGCACTTAGTTTTGTCAAAGTCGTGTTAAGTCAGGTGAAGAAAAATCTCAGGAGACTGTATCTAATACAGACCAAATATATGCTGTGAACAGTTTTAAAGAGTTAGAGGGATGGGCGGGGGGGGGTGGGGGTCGAGAGCCCTATCTAGGGACCTGGTCAATCTGCTAACCCCCCAGACACGGCAAGCTGGAACGTGCATCCCACGCTGAAGGTTAACCATTGCTTTCAGCCAATATGGTAAGTGTGATTTCCGGATGAAATCAGAGGAGGCAATGGGAGCAAGAAAGGGGAGGATGGCCACAAGCACAGCTCTGTCGTGAAGCTGGTCACACAGGGACATCCTGGCAGGAATCTGTACTCTGCCACCAAGGGGAGTCATGTTTCCAGAGGAAGGAAATGGAGATACAGCAGCAATGCCAACGTGGGCAGCCCGAGTGCTCCCTTAGCCCCTAGAACTGCTGTGAAAACATGATACGGGAAGGGCTGCCCTTCTGTCATCATTAATGCAAAGCCTTACAAATGGCATGGGGGTGGGGGGAGGAGAGAGGTGGCCATTACAAGAAGCTTCCGAAGGACTTCTACTCCAGCAAGTTCCTTCTGCAAGGAACATGTCTAAATGCAGGCACTCCGTGTTCACAAACAGAAGACACCCAGCTGTAATCAGGCTATTTCTATCCAGGCCATTTCCCTGGGGGACCATATCCTTTTAAGGGCAACAAAATCCCCTCCCTTCCCACAGGGAGGAGATTCATGGCCATTATTCATAAATGGCTTTCCGCAGGAGAATCTGGGAAGGGAGTGAGGAATACTGTAGAATAGTTTTGGGGGAAAATACAGTCTTCTGGGTTAAATGGCCACTGGAAGACACGCTGAGTCCGGCACCAGATCAGTGCAAAGCAGTGGCTTCCATCACAAGACCTAAGGGCTTTTATCACTGTTAATCTGCACCAATTCAGTGAGGCTGCAGGGTACCACAAACAGCAAGGCATACCTGTTTAGTCCCTAGAGCATTATTGGCTTTAAAATACAAGATCAGCACCCTTAGCTGCCTCCGAGGGTGTAGAGGGCATGTGCTTCCACAGGGAGCAGCAGCAGGCCACACGAGAAGGTCCAGGTGCTGGCCATGCAAGTGCATCGCAACAGCTCAGACAAGGAAGGAGAGCATTACTCCGTGAGCGAGCCTGCGTCAGAGAGGAATGAACACAGTCCTCTGTCTAGGTGAGATGTAAGAAGTTTCTGGGCAGCTGCAGAAGACAATCCAGAGCAAGACACAACTGCAGTAATCTCTGAACAAAACACAGACCAATTATATCTGTTCCATTTCTCACAGCGCTTTGTCCTGCTGCAAAGCATCTGCATCTTATATGCCTTTGTGTCTTGGGCCATCTGCTTCCCACCACATCCAATTTCCATTTCGAAGGACTGGGCTACCTGGGCCAGGCTGCTATGTCCTCAGCTCCTAATGACACTGTATTTACTGTATCCTTTCTAACTCCTTCCTGCCCCTTCCCTTTCCAGCAGATTCCAAAATCAGGCCTGAAGGGCGTTCTTCAGGCAACAAGTCCTATGTAAAAGAAGACTCATGATTCCTGATCCTCTGGGGCCTGATAAAAATCCTCTAGGTTGGGCAAATGCAAGTCAATGCATTTTCAAGCTTTCTGTTGCAGCAGCAAATGCATCCTTGGTTTACAGGTAGCAGCTAACAACTGCAGAAGAAACAAGTATTGATTCAAGTAGCAAGTTGGCATTGGCTGTGAGATTGAGCGCTCCATCTCCAGCCATCGGTCCTTAAGGCAGATCTGGCATCAGCAAGTGTACGACCGAATACTGATGGAAATTTTGATACGCCTTGTGATAGAGCTGATGTGAAACCACTGGAGGCTCCCTTACCCTTCACCCCACAGATCCCAGGGTCCCACCCTAGCTTGTTTTTAAATGCTGTGCACCACCAGAGTGACTCACTAGATCACTCAGAGGTGAGGCAGGAGCAGGATCCCAGTCAGTGACAGCCCTGCATGCCGTCTGCCCATCCAGAAAGCACAAGGCAATTCAGCAGGCTCTCCCAATGGCAAGTCTCCCACCAGCTGCCAAAGCACTCCTTCGGCGTACACCCATCCCCATTAACTCTGATGGTTATCAGATGCAGGCTCAGAGCAGGGAGCATGGTAGGGGAGCAAGCCCAGGCTTAAATAACCCCTCATCACACAGCCCTGACTCAACCGAATTACCATTGCTTGCATGGCTGATTTGATAAAAATACAAACTCACCTGAACCTTGGTCATTTGCATCTGCTAAGCTAAGCAAACCCAGTGCATTTAAGGCTCCTAAGCTCAGAGCTCGGGGTGTCAGTAGCACCGCAATGATGGCTCGGTGGCACCTACCCTGCAGCCCAGCAGCTGTCGGATGGGCTCTCATGGCAGGCACCTGCAGTACTCAGGAGTAAAGGCTCTATCGGACTGACTGCTGCCTAGCAATCAAACACTTCCAATTGCTAACTTCTTCATGTATGTAAGTTCTCATTCATTGACTGAGGGTCTGTGATGAAAACTGGTGGATACTCTGCTAAAATTAACAAGTGGGGTCATGTTCTGCTGCACAGCACTTTATTCTTAGACTACGCTTCAGATCATTAGGTTGGAAATCATGCAAAACTCCATGCATATTGCCTACCATTAAATGCACCAGGATAATCAAATCATAGGAGAGACTCTAACTCAAATAATCCAGTGACTGAAAGGAAAAGTGTTTGGTGAAAGTTGTTACAAATCAGTGCAGAGGACGTGTATGATAAAAACATTCGCTCTAAGCAAATGTGTGTTCTGTGGCTTCAGTAAAAAGGGTTAAGAAGTCAACAGGGATTTTCGTAATACTTTACAACACTTGCTTAAGCATTTATATACCAGCAGATGGAACACACATTTATTAAACATTTGGTCTTTGAGTCACACTGACGTTAGTATCTCAAACAATATTAATTCAGGCAACAGGCTCTTGTAATGGACTCATTCTCTGCTTAACTGGTGAATAGTTATAACTCGAGTCAAGAAAACTGCTCAGATACAAAGAAAATCTAACCAGAGGCCCACGGGGTGCTGCAGAGTAACTGCACGTACAAAATAACCAGAGGGACGCACACCGGGGTGCTGCAGGGGAACCAGCAATCCGACATGGTTTGTATCTGCCAAACCACCCATGGTCCTGCAGCCGCTGGCGCGCTCTCCAGAGCGGAGGTGGATGCTGGGGGTGACATCTCCCCCTCCTCGGCAGGCTGAAAGCGAAAGGAGTAAACTGGGAGCAAAAACACGTGATGCCTGCACGCTGGCTATTACAGCAGCAGTTCCTGGCTTTACAGTTGCAAAGACTAAAGTAAAAATGATGCGAGTTGCCTTAAGAAATGGGTAGGAATCTGAACGAGGTAAAGCATAAAGCTGAGTTAAACACAGAGGAAAATAGTTCAAAATCACCCGTGTAAGATGTAGTATTGTTATAAGTAGAAGCATGTAAAAAGCGGGACGGGAAGGCATGGAAACACAAATCCTTAAACAAGAGCGAGGGGGAAGGTGCAGACAGAAGGGAAGGGAGAAAAGAGAAAGTATCAAGGAAATCTTAGGCACCGTGTACAGAAAACTATCTGTATTTGCTTCCCAGCAAGCTAAGAAAGTGTCGGTGCAATGGCCTTGCTATACTGACCCCTGCAGCCTGTCCTGCTCAGGAAAACTGGAAAAGCTCTTCTGTCAAAACACGGTTTTATGTCCCTGTTAAAGAAATGACTGACAATTCTGCGGCCTCTGGATACAGAGCATGAGGTGCTTAGGGAAGTCAAATAAAACAGATGTTTTCTTTATGGCTAGAAACAAACACAGTTTTTAATCCTTTATCTTTTTTAATCAGTCTCCTATGTTTGTTTTGCTGCTTCCTGTTTTCTACATCAGAATAAATGGAATTGGACTGGAACCTCACACCATTCAGTGCCTCTCAGAACACGTATTTTGAAAACAAAGTTTCAGCTAATCAGGTATGAAAGGAATGAAAATCCAGCCAGAAGTATTTCCAAACTGCCTGGTAAGTTTTAGGCTGGTGTGCACTGTACTTTTTGTAGCTGACTGGAGGACCTTTCTACAGATACCACTACAGAAAAGTTTGCAGAGCCTCATTAAAGAGATGATTTATGCATCAGTCCTAGCAAGCACAGAAGCTAACAATTACTGGAAGTTTCACCCAGCGGTTAATGAAGACACTAATACTATTTTGAGAAATAATCACCGTGGTGGTTTTTTTTTTCTTGTACTATGCAAAGAGAAATTAATTTTGTATCATGCACCAAACCAAGTCCAGCCTCCCAATAGCTCCCCACGGACGCAGGATACTTCCCAGCTCCTGCAGCAGCTCCTTGGATGACTGCATGACACGCTCTGGACTTCTACCACACTCCTTAACCCCGCTGAGCTTCCCGGACCGAGCAGTAAGCTCACACGCAACCTGGGCAGACTCGAAGCAGCAAACAGTTGTGACTACCCAGCACCCAGCTAATAAAATAAAGCAATTTTTTCTGTGAGCACAAATTTATCTATTGCTAGTGTTAGAGAGACTTCAGCTATTTTCTAAGCAGATGGCACAACTTTGACAGACCCTAGTCCAAAATTAGTACCAAGTCTCTAAACCAACTTCTAAAATGTATCAAGGTGAACAAATAAGCTTGCAGCTCGTGGAAATACTGCTCACTACGAGACTTCTCTGCAGTGAAACTGGGAACAAAGTGATAAAAAATTTTATGTCAGCAGCAAACAAAAATACTGACAAACAGTACTGAAGTCTAAGTCACAGCCTCTGTTATTTATTCACCACATTTAAAGTTCACATCTTTACCAAGATATGCAAGAGGCAGAGAAATTTATGATAGGTGGTTTCATGATAAAGTCATCACTTGCTTTGTAGCTTATCTCACGTACAGTCACTGAAAATATTTACAGCAAATGTACTTCCCATAAACATCCTTAAGAAAAAATCTCTATACAAATGCAAAATAGTTTGATCCTTTCCTGGAAACAAGTTCCAAATTCAAGCATTCCTCTAGAGATTTTATCTGCAGCAGCAGTACTCAATACAGGCTCGTATACTGAAAAAAATGAGCAAAATGGCACATAGGCATAATCATTTAACAGTGCAAGTACTCACATTCTCGAGTTAACCAAAGCAAACCACTGCTCCTTAGTCACCTCGTACTTGAATGCAGCTGAACATGTGGTCAAACTTGCCAAAATATTCAAGTAACATCAACGCAGCTTAGTAGTCTGTAACAAGTCTTTCTAGTTCTTTTTCCTGTTGCTGATTGATTCAGTGGGTGCAGAAAACACCACCCCTGAAGTTTGTCTTTCCACTCTTAGAGCTCCATGCAATTAAGAAACTTGCTTCAATACCTCCAACGCCCAAATCAGTTCCTGCTCATCCCAAGGCATTCTCTCCCAGGCAGCACAGCAGGATAACAAATCACAGGTATTCGCAGCCCAATACTCTGTCCATTATGAACTGCCGAGGATTTGGAGACACGGGCGTACATAGCTGCATGTTAGAACGCTGGCCTCAAGGGTTTGCTAAGCCAACAAGTCCTGACAGTCTCTGCAAAATGTTGTCCAATTTAATTTTGAATTAAATACTTGCAATTCATTATAGTGTCTTTCTACGAATAAGGGAACAAACACCTTCTACACTGCAAGAAGCTTTGTTTGCGTAACAATCCTGAAACTAAAACTTCGTCTTGCGTTAACACATCCCCAGTAAAAGCATTTAGCTTCTTTTAGACTTGCATGTCAGCTTATCAACTTTTTCAATTCTACTGCAGGGAAGGGGCAGAATTAGTAAACTAATCAGTAACAGTCCATGCACAATTTTTCGTTCCTTGTAAGCAGCGGGAATTGTTCTGCATGACTTAAGTCAAGAGTGTATTACCAAAAAAAAGTCAAGTTATGTGGGGGGTTTAGGCAGTAAACAGTGACAGTGAAGTCATGCAGCAGAGTTTCTTAAGTTTGCCTCTCAAAAGGATTACAAAAGGTTACAAAAGGATATAGTTTCTTTCTTAGATAATATACTTTTAATTGTATATAAATTGAGGGGGGGGGGGAGAAAACATCCTTTTTCAATGGTCTCAGGATTTAACAACATTGGTAAATTTAGCCTTAAATCATCAACAGATAAAAGTAACTCCAATGTTTTCATGTAACTTCCACTAGCCTTTAAAAAATTACTTGTTCTTTTACATAAATTGCAGATAATGACACTCCGTATTTCTAATTTCCTGCACACAAAATGCTTTAATCCCTTGCACTAATTAGAACAATTCTACGGTGAGCACAGTGAGTATTTCAGGATTTGCTTCTGTACCAGAACATACTTTCAAAGGAGGTCACTGCTAAAATCCACCAAATAAGCCAGTTCTCAATATGTGTGTGTTGTGATTTAGTGAGTAGCATTTGAACACGAGTGCACGAGCCTTAGGGAGGGAAAAAAGCTGAAATTTCTATTTACATGCATAACAAAAAAGGTATTTAATGTTCCTTCCCAGGATATTCAAAGTGCTCCCAGCCACCCCAGCCTTCACTGATAAATCCATTTCCCATCCTACCTACATTAGAAAGTCTCAAAAGAGCACCCACAAGCTCCTGCCACGCACTTGAAATTTTCCATATAATCCCAGTGCAGCAGCCTCAGCTTTAGTGGGCTAAAACTGTGTTTGTGCAGTGATCAGGAGAACAGGAAAATATTGACACAACTGCAGCAGGAACGGTGCTGTTGTGCTGTTATCAATTGTTCTGCAATCTCTGCCCCCTCCTGATCCCTCAGTCCTCCTCAGCAACCTTTGAACATGCCAAGTGATCTATTTCAAAGGGTATCACCCAAGCAAAATAGACATCTCAGGAGCTTCTTAAAATAATGAAAAAGTGACCTGAAATAAACACCTCCTCTTGATGTTGCTTGAGAAACGCTTTTACATTTTGCTGATAAACAAGAAACAAAAATCATCCTGACCAATAAGGGTGACCAGGAAGGGCTGGGGATTCGATGTGTAAGAGCTGGTTAATCTCGCAAGTTAATTACAGACACAGGATAACAACCACATGACTTTTTGCAGCAAAGCCCTGGGCCTTTCAGAGTCTGGTGTAAGGAAACTTTCGTAGGTCCTTGAAAGCAGGGAGCACCGCATGCTGAACAACCGAGTGCCAGCCCTTACGTCTTTGCAAACAACTTTCCACACTTTAAATATTTAAAAGATTATCAGGGGTGGTAGTAGGGGAAGAGACAAGTTCTGATCTATCAAGAAATTAGTTCTCAGTATTTAGTTTTAGCTACTGCTACTTCCCTTTTCTGCTACTTTCACAATTAAATAAAATGGTTTTTTTTAAATCAATTAATAATCCAAAGGGGGAAAAGTGTTCCCAATTAGTTACCTGTAGCACTGCCGTTAGTATTTGCTGGGTAGGCCATGTTTGCTCAGTGACGCATCCAGAGCTAGGCTGTTAGGTGTCATGCAAATGTCATGCATCAAGTCCAACCAGACATGCAACCTGGAACAGACAAGAAAAAGGCAGTTAAAAACGTACAGTTTTAAGAAGTTAGGTGCATTAAGCACTGGGCATTTCCGAGCGTTTAAAGTCTCATCTTCAGTGCAAACTTCACTGAGCAGTAACTTACATTCCTCTTAATCCGTATCCTAGCTATCACAAAACCTGCGGCTGTCCTGGCATCTGAAATTGAATAGTGGCTCTCTGAGAACCTCCAAGGAGGACCACTGCTCCAGATCTGTCCTCAGTGAGGATGTAACCAGGTGAATTTGCACTTGGCCTTGGTTTTTTTTTGTCTACCCTGAGCTTTTTTTTGCAGTTTGTCCCTATCCTCCCTTGTACTGCAGCAGCTTCCTCACATTTGCTGGCACCTATGTAAGTTTTAGACTACCCAAAGATCCACATAGGCACAGTCTGAGGATTTTTAGGTGAAGACCACCTAGAGAAGAGCTGTATCAGCAAGTGGGGAACCAGCTGCAATTTCCAAGCTCCAACGTCCCCCAGGGAGGTGAGGGCAGAAGGACCCCACAGCAGATGCGGCCAAAGCAAGCACATGCGTCTCCTCCGCCTGACAAACCCGGTGGGGTAGATGGACCAGACCTGGCACGGGCCCCGGCTGGGAAGGTGCACGGCTGGGATGGGGCACGGCTGAGTGTGAGACCTGTTCCCTGCAGGTCTCAGTGGTGACAGGTTTTTTGGGTGTGAGTTTTCTTTCAACCCACATTGTGGCCGATTCAACTGAGAAGCATTCCGGCCCCCCAGGAGCTCAGGCTGTGGGTGCAGAAAAAGGGTGCTGTCCCCCCGGCGGGTGGCTGCCCAGCAGAAACCAAGCGAGAGGCAGAAGCAAAACCAGCAGCAGTTTTGTGGTGAGGTAGCTGCTGGCTGGCTCTGCAACGGGGCTCCCGCTCCTCCTTCCCTGCCCACCATGGGGACAGCCTGATCACAGCCCTCATCCTCAGAGCAACAGATTTGACTCATCCAGGGCTGCAGAGACACCTCCTCTTGGCTCTGCTTCATGGTTTCTACAGTCCAAACAGCATTTCATTTTGTTGACTCAGGTAAGTGGAGCTTAGGTGTATGAAGAACACTCTGCTTCACCGACCCCAGTCTGACTTACGCTGACAGCTCCTCAACAAACCAGTCTCATTTTTCCAATTATATTTGATTTGGCTCTGACAGTACATGTGTGGAATTATTTAAAAGCTAAGCAGATTAGCAAAGGAAAAGAAAATCCAGCAATGAATTAGTGCAAGCACAATGTGAATCTGCGTCAAAGGTATACCGGCTGACAGAGAAGCCGACGGTCTCTTAAAACTGACAGAGCTCCATCACACAGGCTAATACAGCTTAGCTTTCCCCTTCAAGGAACACAAGCACAAATCACTTCATTTTTAGTACAATCCTGACATCAATTTTACCAAGAATGCAGAAGGACCTCTATTGCAACTCCTCCTCCCCAGGCTCTGCTGTATACTCTTTAAATTTATGATCTCTGGTTGAAAGGAGGGCAGGACATGAAGCTGTCATAAAGACTGTACAAACAAAAGGCTACAAGCAACAAAATGAAGCAGGCATCTGGCACAGACCACGATGTAAAGAGGTCCATCACAAGATTCCAGGCATAACAATAATTATCAGATTTCTGAAACAATGAAGCATGGTGAAAAAAAATAGAAAAGCATGTTGCTGGCTGAGCTTGCAGCCAGGACCAAAGTTTGAAATCTGTGGGCTTTTAGGAAAACATTAACTACTTCCCTTCAAAGGGAGACACTCTAAAGCACCACTTCCATCTCTGCTATTGTGATCAGGATATAAAGTTATGCTTTAAGTTCAAAAAAGGCAAATTTTACTGAGTCACAATGAATGCTTAGTGAAAAACCATCTGTCTCCACGTTAAGTTTCTGAGGACAGCCGCTGTCTCAGAGCAGGCTGCACTTAGCTGGACATTAGACTCTACCAGCAGTGCACCCAAGGGTAAACAGGGCTCAGTTAGTTCACCCACTTCTAATTTGTTCATTGTTCTAATTAGTGCTTCTCACTAGCACTGCAAGAGACATGCTTCCCTGCTTTCACTATTTACGTTTACCGGACACTGCTGCAGCAGAAGGCTTGCACCACTCTAAACCTACCCAACGAAGGACAGTAAAACACCCACACTGTCTAACATAGCCCTTGCTTCATCAGCCAACTCACGTTCTGCCAACCTGCAGCTTCCTAACCCGCTATCAGCAAAGAAAGCTCAAGGGAAGCTGCTCAGGAAACACAACACGAGATCTGCACCCAGCTGGCCAAAGTCCTCCCCAGTCCCCCTCAGAGCTTCTGCAGGGCTGGACGTTAGCTAGTTGCTGGAGCTTGCTCGTCTCACGCCACCAGCTGCACCACTACCAATGCTGGTACAAGGGGAGGCATGAGACCGTGCACCCAGGGATGGGTACGGGCAGACGGGTGGGAGGGGGCCCTGTGGGGGACCCACCTCTTTTAGGTGCAATGTGGTCCCTAATGAGAGCGGGTCAACCACAAAAGTGAGCCCTAACTTACAACCCATGGTGCAGCACGCCTGGAAACTCATCATGGGTTTAAAAGTAAAATCTATTAAGCTTCATCCTATCAGTTTCAAAAACACTAGTCACCATCATGGGCACGCATGAGGAGAGCTTCCTAATAGTGAGAAGCAAATTGAGGTAAGAGTTGACATAAAATTAATAAAGACACTGCTGAAAGCCAAAACAGGGCCTCAGGTCTACATTTTGTTGTGGCTTTAAGAGATGTAATTGACCTGGTACAAACTCCCTTCTGGGTACACTTCTATTGGTTTCAAAGCTGTGCAGGCTTAAGTGCCGCCATTAAGAAGCAAACTCACCTTTAGTTAAAACAATGATGCTTCTGAGCTTAAATGAGGATTAATAAAATAATTTAGGAAGCAAATTCAGTCCAACAGATAGGAGAAAAGAAAAAAAAAGATAAAAACATAGGGTTTTTAATGATTTGCTACCTAAGATAAGTGGAAGAATTGGTTCCTTTCTTTCTTTTTAGATGAAATCAACTGCAGCTGACAACCTGTTTATTAAACAGCTGTTAAAGTATGGGAAAAAAACCTGTTTTAGCTCAGCAGAGTCATGGAGGAAAGTAATTCATACTGCTTTGAGCCACAACTATACCTTGGGAACTGAATTTCTGAAATTGCACCGACACGTACATGGACAATTTTTAGAAAGGTATTGCACGTAATTCCTCAGCAACACACACCCCGGTAGCTGCCCTTTGACAGAAGTGTCTCCTGTGGGCAAGGGCAGTACTGGAGGCCAGCTAGAATACAGAGAGGAGGAAAAATTAGCCTGCTCTACAGCAAAGCGTGTTCTCCAGTACAGACATCTTACAGAAGAAAATTAGTAGAGGAGCTTACATATTCCGTTCCCAACTCTTCAACTTTCTGCCCATGTGTTTTTACATGCTCGCCCCATGCCTGCCTGTGAATACCGTGATTTACAGACCCTAGGGCAAATGCAAAACAAGCAGAGACTAGCTGTATGAAGTATTATTGCTCAATGAAGCAGTTTAAAGTGTTTTGAATTAGATATTCAAACTCTCTTCTGCCCTGAGGTTCAATAGCAGAAACTTTAAACACACATGATCCGCAGCTTCTGCAAAGTATCACGACACCCCAGCTTTTACAGGTTTTTCCAGAATGGTGATTGTTTAGGCAGAATGTAAAGCCTATGTCCTAATCCTGTCCTAATCACAAGGGACAAGAACCTTGCTCCTCCTTTGTGCTGCATCTTGTCAGGTCACCTACACCTATGCTAGCATTTCTGCACCAGAAATACCTGAGTATATATACATCAGTTCTGGCATCCACACAGCAGAGCTGTAGGCTCAAGAGGCACAGATCTTGCAGAAAATCCAGGCTCCCACTTTAGTCTGATGTTTGCAAGCGAGGCTTAAGACAGAAAACAGTTGAGATTTGATTGAAAAATGATTGTAGAATGGCATGTGGGCAGCACAATAATTAGAGATGTAACTCAGCTCTTAAACAGAAAAGCAATCATGAAAGTCCTCCTTGTCCAGTGGCCACAGTCACGTACGGGAAATGGTGATGAACACACACTTGTTTGGGGGATTCAGGAAGACGGCCCTTGACTTCCCAGGCAACAGGGCTTTAGGCTAAGTAAATATGCATATAGCTTTTCTTTTTCCTCATGGCACGCACAGACTATTAAGAGTAAGTGGTCAGATCAACCACTCAACACAAGCTCCAGATCTGCAGTGTGGCTGAGACACTGAGATGCAATTGCTTAAGATCTGGACTAAAAGTGGGAACACTGTGGGGCAGAGCTGTGCAGGATTCAGAAGTACTGGCTCCCAATTGTTCAGATGGATGCGCTCAGAGGATAATCCCAGGAGGGAAACCAGCTCTGCAATCCTGTCCAGCAAGTACAAAGTGGTGACTTAAGTAGGCTAGAGTTTGGATAGAGGGGTTTGAGAGAGTAAGTTGACCCACGAGATGCAACATTCGAGGAAGAACTGGTACTGCTCCATTCCTGTTATACATCAGTGCAGCAAGACTTCTGCCTGACGCTTCCCTCTCACATGTGGGTCGTCCCGGCTGTAGAACTCGCCCAGTTTCATTCTGCAACATACTGATAACATTTGCAAACAAGTGCCAAGATACATGCAAAACCCATCTAAACACACGGATGGTAATTTCAGTAGCTGCAAGAAGAAATTGGCACTGGAAATCCTTCCCCCTGCTCAGCCAGAGGGGCAAGCACTTTCCAAACATGTGCAGCTCTACAGGAAACAGGAATGTCTGCAACCTAATTCGTATCCTCAACCAAATATGCCAGGCGCAATTTAAATGAAGCAAGGGCTGAAGCCAGCAACAGCAAAAGAGTAAGTATGTGGGGAGTTGCTCTGTGGTTGGTATCTACCCTGGGAGAATGACTGTGTATCTCATTGATATTTTCTTTTCAATCTTATCCCTACTGGGGTTGTGTTCTTCTTATCCATATGTTTATCAAGACAGGTGGCCAATAAACTGGGAGGCAAAATTTGTATGGGAGAAATAATTATTTTTTATTTTTTTTTATAATTACAGTTAAAAACCAAGTAAGAATGCAGGCATATGAGGATTTGTTTTTTCAGGTCAGACACAAAGCAGTCAACTTTGAGAGGAGGGTAAACTGTGAATGATTTTTAATTTCACTTAATTATTTAATCATGTAACCTATTCACATACTTTCTAGAGTGAATGTCTTTTTAATGTTGCATCCAAATCACAAGAATAACTATGCAAGTTCAGTTGCTGCTTACGTCTTACAAACGGAACCAAATAAACCACTAGCACAGGCTGTTTGCCTAGGCCACCCTAAAATGCAAAAGTAAAAATTCCCTGGGATCAGTGTTTCCTGCAGACTCTCTCAGGCAGCAGTCTGTTTTGATTCATCCTCCTCCATCAACAGAGATGATACAGAGATGATTCTTTCTATATTTTGGACTATATTTAAGCAGGCAACCAAAAAAAAGCCACCTCTCACTATGGTATGGTTTTTTCTGCAGGATCTGCAGTACGATGGGAGCAAAAGAAGCCTTGTAAATCCTTTCAACAGGCGAGTTAATTAACAAGATATGGCTACGGTCAGCATGAATTTACCTGCCTGCCTTCCTCACTCCCTCTACTTATGGCATTGGCCTGTAAAAGGTCTCTCTTTACAGCAGAGCTTCAGGCAAAAGCTGAGCTAAGCTCTGTTAAGAAGAGCGTGATGGCTCAGAAACTCTGAGACCTGAGTCAGCAAGCTGAAGAAAAGAAGTCAGAGTGCTCTCAGCCAGGACATGTGCTTCCCTTCTGCCACAAAACCAAAAAAAATCTGGTCTGACTCTGAGCTTGGGTACTTTTGAACCACAAACTCCCAGCTACTGCAATGCCAGGCTCTAATTCTCAAGTTATGTTGGAATTAAACATTAGTCACTTTCATGGGGACATCCTAAGCTGTCTACCACCCCTCATCTTAAGTGGACTTGCATTAAGCTGTCTGCTTGCCTTGTTATTTCTGCAAGCAGAGAATAAATGTCCAACCTTCAGTAATAACATAAGGGTCTGAGGGGGTTTCTTCTGCATGCTTGAAAATCGTCTTCTCTTCATGTCCTGAGCTGGGCTTCTACAAAGCTTCTACTTCACTCTCCCAAGCCGCCTACCTACTGCACAGGAGCTGGGCTTTACTGGGTAGCCTTCAGTACAGACACTGCCTCAGAAAATGGGCATATAGGAAAATCTTTCAGGCATCAAATCCTTCCAGCTAGAGCAATTTTCTGAATTTCCCCTAGTTTTGCTTTATCACATTTGCTAGCAACGACAGCAATGCTCCACCATCAGCTTTTGGGATAACTCATTTCATATGGAGTTATCCCAAGTGGATCTGGAGGATCCAGAAGAGAAATCAACTGTTCTACACAAGCCACTCATTGACTTGCCGGTACCAAGGAACAGGGGAAGGATTTCAAAATGCTATCCAGCAAACACAAACATAACAAGCATCCAGTGGAGCCAGACAAATGGTCCATCTAGACTATCTTGTTTTCAATAGTGGCAACAGATACTATTTAAGGAGAGTACGCGTGCCTGATGATGAGTCCATTCCTCTGCGCTCTCCTAGAACCAACAGTGATTGGATTGGGAATATCTAGAGGTATATCCTCACTGTGTCATTTTAATATCCATGTAAGTTGCCTGCCAGTTTGACTATCCTCTTTCTGACCGTGCTGATCCCGCCTGCCTCTGCTGCCTTGTATGGCAGGAAGTCCCAGGCTGTCAATACCCAATGCATACTTTTTTCTTGTTTTAAACTGATGTCCTACAAATTTTACTGAGTGCCACCAAATTCTTGCATCAAAGGGCTTGGTGAACATCAGTGCAGATTCAGCTTATCCACGGCCTTTGTGGTTTTATAAACCTCAATCTTCTCTCCCAGCTTATATGGCAACTCCATCTCCAAATCATTTTACTTGCCCTATTTGAACCCTCTCATGCATACTCACCATGTGGAAGACCCTTATCACGAACAGCATCTTACTAAAAAATTATCTGCAAGAACGATCTTACAAAATGGGGTGAAGTACATTCAATACTTTTCTCAGCATAACTGAGCTTGGCTCTAACAACCAGAATATATGGGAAGGAAAACCTCAGTTTTAGTCATTTTTGACAAGCAAATGAAGAGTTAAAACAAAACCGAACTTACCTGCAGCACAAGTATAGGCCAGAGGTTGGACACAGCCCTGCCAAATATCCAAACACACATCAGGTCAGCCTAATGGACTTTAGGCAACCTTACCTGTTCTCCGAGATCCAGCAGACTCACTCTCAGGCAGGAGTGGCAGCTCTCACTATTTTCTCAATATCAGGTTCATTGTGCAGTAGTAAAAGGAGGCGTTTGTATAAATTCTGTACATCATAGGTGGCATGCTTTTGTCACTCCTGATAAAGAGGACACTCTGTCTATATAGAATGGGGCTAAAATCTTCTTGCTTTGTCCAGTCTGCTGACTTGGTGGCCCATGTCTAATGTGCAAGAGCGTGATCTCCACTCACGTGCTGTGAGCCTGAACACGGACAGGTGTGTTCGGATGACACCCATTACACGGTGCTGCAAGGCCCCACACACCCTGCAAACATTCTCAGACCACCCATCTCTTCTAGAAATCATTCCTGACATCATTGTCATCACATTATGTTACAGAAGAAAAAAAAAAAAAAACAACAAACCTTCAGAAGGCTGTACAGTGTTGTAACTCAGAAACCAATTTCTGTTTATATTAGAGGAAAAAAAATCAACTAGAAAAAGAAACACAATCCAGGGTAGAAAAAAACAACTTTTTTTTGTTTTTATACCTGAAATTCCTCATAGGTGATGTATAAGACACTCCCTTTGCTTTATGCCAGTGAATAATGAGTCACATGAAAGTACATGAATTCAGGCCAGTATGATATTGCTATGGGTTGTAATGCTTGCTGTGACAGAGAGCCCAAAGGATGCAACCGGGCTATCCACATTTTTCTTGTGGAGAAGCAGGAGGGCTGAGACTTCCATAGCTTGAAGTAGTTCAGTCAGATCATTCTTCAAGAGCAAAATGAAACAATATGTGTGCTGAGCAGCGTTTTCATCCACCATGACAAAGACCCAAATCCAGCCAATAACAAATGAAAAGGCTTCCAAAACAGGTGTTATCTTAGGAGAGGAACAAATGCATATTTGGGATCATGCACGCATGCCAGCCACAGTATACCCGTGGCCTCCCAGTGCTGACAACCATGTGTCTGGCACAAGAAGCAGTTCCGCGTTCTCCTCTACAGCATGCCCATCAACTACCCATGGGGCAGGGGGAAACACAGCATCCTTTTCACTCTCTTGGCTTAAACATTAAAAGTTGAATAACAGTTGTAAGAAACACATCTGCAGATCCCAATACTTTAAAACGAATTTGCTTATTTAAAGTGAATTTAAAGGTAGATAAACTTGAAGGTTCGAATAAATAAACCAATCAAGGATGTTTATAAACAGCTCATTAAATGCACTATGATCTCATTCAGACTTTGCATCTAAGACAAGCTGCAAGGATTTTAAAGCACAAACTCTGGTAAATAAAAAAATTTAACTCTTCTACAAAGCACCTAAGTATCTAGTTTTCAGTGGCATTTCATATGCAGTGGCACAAGCATGAAACATATTTACAGGCAGACAGCCAAATCTCAGTCTGTCTCCTGATTTTAGGCATCTCATGCTGTACATAGAGCAACCATAAATCTGCTATGGCAAAAGGGTGGTATGCGTTGCAACTGTGGTACAGTTGGTAAGTTCAAAGACTTTTGTCTAGTAGCATTTGCCTCTGTAGCTCTTCCATGGTCGTCCCAGCTGAAGGTGCATCTTTATGTGAGACAGCTCCAGCAGCAGATCAGCCTTGTCCCCATCTAGTCCCAAATGCTGCTTCCTGTACAAAACCAAGACCCAGATATTGGTAGGTCTTTTTCTTTCTTCGTACTAATAAGGGTAATGTGGACTTCAGTATCAACCAGTCCTTACCATATAGGAACACGTGCACAATTTTTCTTGCCTCCTTTCCTGGCCAAAGACCATCTCTCTGAGGCTTTTTGCATTCATCCCAGGGATGAGCAGGTTTCTCTGGTCCCTCTTCCAAAGCCACCATCTCCACACCACAGCCTGTGGACTGCAAGACTGCACAATGTAGTGGGAGGGACATGGGATTTCATGGCAGCAAAACCCTGCCAACCACCCCACCGCACACAAAATTGCCTCTCATTACCAAGTATGCAAAGAGTCACCAAAACCAAGTGACATTTTGACCTGGAGCTGGCATGAACTAACCGGAGACTGTTTAGCAGCACCTGCAGCAGAGCGCGTGAGCCAGGCTAGCTGGCTATCTCCAAACTCTTCCTGCTCAACAGCTTACAGATAAAGACTTGTCAGCTTTCTGCAAGTGTCATACTGTTTCTGCCTTGCATGTGGCCACAAACATCTTGCTGCATGTAGCCACCTGCAGAGAACTTACCCACCCAAAGAAGAGGACCACAAGTTGGGGCAACGCACTTGTCCCTCACAGGAGGTGTTCCTCTCTGACGACTAGTCAAACCAACATTTAAACAACCTGTTCCTAATGCTCAGGGACTCTGTCATTTAATCAGAGTAATTTAAGTCAGTGTAGAGTTCACATAACCTGTCTTCCTCCTCCTCAGTGAGAGGGTGAGCTAACACTTGTATTAATTATTCAAAGCACCTTCTCATGCTCATGCCCCCTTTTCTTCAAACAGCTGTACAGTGAGTGGCAAGTTCTGAGAGTGCCATTGCAAACAAAACTGTGCTGATCAACTAATTGCACAAGAACTTGTCACCTTAGGGAGCCAGGCATTAAAACTTGGTGAATTATGCCTCTCACCTGCAAATTCTAATCTAAAGCCCTGCATCTGGTTGCTGGCACGAGGCACACACTGCTCTGCCACGTGGCACCAGGAAGGAGAGGTGCTCACAAGCAAGTGGATGTCCAGCTGCTGGGACACGTGTCGTACAACCGCCACGTGCAGCATCGAGGCTCGCAGCACTGACACTCATCTTTGCACCAGTCAATCACATCCCAATAAACTTGGCTTTCATTCAAATTGTCTATCAGCCAAAATGACATCTTGGTGCTGGCACAAGCAGACACGCTCTATGGACAGGGGGCCATCTGTATCTCACAGCGCGTGTCAAGCTAGAATCAAACTTGTAGTTCCCCAAATGACATATGGATCTGAAAGTCACCTTCCTATAACCCTGACGCAGTGGATCAAGTCCAGCACAAACTGCAAAAACTGTACCTTTCTATGGAGATCCATAAAAATGTTACCTTTAAAATCTCTTTGGTTGATACATTATTGGATAGCAGCATATTAACAAAGAAATAGCAAAATAAGATGTATCTTTCTCAGTCACCGCATGAGCACACAGACATAAATATATGGCAGTGCTTCTTTCACCACTAACCAAATTCTGGGAAAAAAGCAGTATAAGAATTTAATCTTCTGAAGAGCAACACAGCAAGACTGCCAATGAAACAATGCATCTTCAATGTGATTCATGCATTTCTTCACAGAAGGCCACTCCCAGGCAGGAAACTATGTGGCATGTATAAAACTAAATCAGATGTTCTTAGTAGCAAAAAGAATGGCTTTCATATTCGCTCACATTACCTGGAGAGCAAAACAAGCCACTGCACAATAATCAATGCCCTCCTCAAACTACCAAGGCCCCAGCAGAGAGGGACTTTGTTGCGATTATTCCCATCCACATCCCACTTCCCCAGGAAGCTAAGCCATATTTTGAGCTCTCCTCAGCCCCAGTGCCCATGGATTTGTGATAAACACCCAGCCACAGTGAACGAACCAATACAGAGATAAAGGCAGATCCATCTGTCTTCTTGGAAGATCTGCAAAACAGAAAGTATACGACTTATTTGTACCTGCCCCTCTCTTTCCTCAGTCCATGCATAATCAATAACAGAGAGGCTGAATTTAAATGAGATCTGTCCCAGTCAGATAAAAAGAAAAACTTTTTAAGATTTAAGTTCTGGGTTTTTTTGGGTCAGAGCAGAACTTAAAGATCCCTTGTGCAGCCAGTGTAATTTCCCTACAAAGCCCAAAAACACTCCTTCTTAGTGATACAGATAATCTTTTACCGATTTTAAATCTTGAGAAATATTTTTATAGCAGAAGAGCGTTACAGCAGTTTTCTCCCTGGCTTTGTTCTTAGAAATGCTGAAGCTCTTTCCCCCCTACCTTACTTATTTGGAGGAACTTCTTATTTTCACTAATTCTGCCACCAAGGATGCATGCACCTTACCTGCAACTAACCAGCCCCAATTTTCACCTGCTCCCATTCCTTGGAGCAACAGGCCCAGTGCCGAGAAGCAAGCAATGGCCCTTGTTACACTTCCGTGTGTTTTTACGGAGAGGGAACAGAACAGACAGCCAAAAATGCGACAAGGCAGTGCGGCATGTTAGGATTAAAGACCTTTGCAAATATTTTTCCTCCTACTACTTTTAATTTGTTATTTTTCTAAAGCTATGTAGTCACCACATGAGGAAATACTAACTTTTACCCTTTGCTCCTCTCCACTGTACTGGAATGATGTTGTGGTGGGGTTTTTTTGCATTTGTTTTGTTTTGTTTTGGGTTTTTTTGTTTGTTTAGTTGGGGTTTTTTTTTGTTTTTTTTTCCTCCTTACAATACACTAGCAAAAACAAGCACAGAGGTTACAATTGAACTTCTGCTGACACATTTATTGCTAATTATTAATCCATGTTTTGCCTTTTGTTCTCACTGACAACATACATCCAGTAGCAAAACATCACCACGAAAATGAACAAAAAGAAGGCAGTGTGCTGATGTTAGCCTGCAGTGAAGTTTCAAAAGCAGAAAATGTGTAAGCTAGGCAAAAGTTTCCTTAAGTAAACATTTCATTTTCCATTCCCTGTTTCTAAATGCTGTCACATATTATACATATACACACTGACACACAGGGCATATCCCATGTTGTGCCATTAAGCAATACAGTAAATAAAAGACTAAGAAATTAGATTGCACAGTATTTAGAAATACTCTACATTTCCCTACACGAAAAAGCAGGCTGCCACCAAGGTGGAAGCTCCCTGCAATCATTTAAGCTGGGGAAACACCTTGTTGAGAAAGACACGATCTGATTTTCAAAGACTACAAAAGTGCAAAGTACAAAGACTGCTACAGTTTACCTCTACCAGTACAGGATCACTACTACAAAACACCAGCTTGTAAACAGCGTAACAACGTTTCCAAAGCAGTAAAAAGATACCTGCTTCACCAGAAAAACGTAGAGAGAAGCAGTATCAGGCAAACAATGCGAAGACAAAGTTTGTGGAAGAGGAACCTTGAGAACTGAAATGTCGAATACTGTGTGTGAATTACTATTTTAATTACTATATTTATGTATGTAACTGAATATTACAATTCAAGTGTTTATTTTTGCTATATATTAATTACTTTAAAGCACATTCAGAGTTGGAAAAAAGAATACAAAACCGATTAAAGTTATCTTTAGCTATCTGAGGACATGAACAGATTACTGTATGCTTCTTACCTGCTGCCATCACACTCCGCACTGACTGCTATGAAAATCGGACATTACCAAGAATGAGAAAAGGCTAGCTAGGTCACGCATCAGAATAAAGTTCTTGAAGGGTGAAAGGCACCATTAGTTCCCTTCTAAGTATAGCTGAAATTCATCATATGATAGCTCAAGCACATGAGTCTTTAAGGCACATAGACAAGCACTGTTTTCATCAGCAACTGTCAAGTAAGGCATGCTCTTTGAGGGCCAATTTTAGGAAAGGTAGATGGCACTTAAATAACAAAACTCCTGTGGAAACTTCTTCAGTTTACATTGTCTCCACTCCCACTAAAATTAGGAAAGCAGATAGTAAATATGGACAGATCTAAACTGCTGGTCAAGCCTTCCTGGGCACCGCGCATCTCGCAAATTGACGTGCCGAGTCACAGCACGTTCTTCACTGCCAACTACACTCACTGCTGACGGAGAATAAAGAACTGGATGATTGCAAACTTCATCCTTAATTGAAGTCTTGTAGCTGCGACATAAAATCTCACAACTTTGTATGCATCTATTGGTTCAGCTAAAACCAGCTCTCAGTTAGTTGTAAGAGAATTGTGGTATTTGTCTTCTGGTGCATAAATCACACAGGACAGTTGCTTTAGAATAATAACTAGGTAGCTATGATTACTGCTGAGATTTGTAGTGGGTGGCTTTCTTTTTTATAAAACAGGTGGGGCTTAACATGCTGCAGAGTATCACAACAAAGGCCCCAGCCACTACCTTATATCTCAGATACCAGAATACATTCTTGAATAAATGCGACAGAAACAGGAAAGGTTAACTTAGTCGTGGATACCACAACTGCAAAAAGTAGACCGCAGATCTTCAGATGTATCTGGCACTTCATTTTGCCTTAGGGAGTTCATGGAGGACTTGCAGAAGCAGCAGAGGACTTCCAAAGCGCACTGAGGGAACTGCTGATAGTTGCAGCAGGGCATCCCCGAGCTGCCAGAGATGGGAATATCCCTCTCTGTGACCTAGTCTATTCCCAGGTGCGGGGACAGGAGTAGCGTAGCAAGCAGTCACATTTCTTAGCCCCGGTGTTAACAGCAACATTTCTTGTTCCATAACTAATGGGCTTTTTGTCTCAACTAGGAGGTGGCCTTTCATACAAAAGCTATAAAGGTGCATCGATATTTTCAAGGTGCCTCCCACCATCATCTCGCCATGAGCTCAGAGACACTCATGAATGCACAGCTCTTCATGGCGTTTACCTCTGTCTGCTGAGAGCTCGAGGCAGCTGGCCTTGCTGCAGGACAGGCACGTGAACCTGACTGCCTGTATATAATGACCTGCAGTTGCTCTAGTGGTGCAAATGTACGCTAGTGTATTTTGGAGTTGAGCAGTTTTTAGCTCATATTGAAATAAACACAGCTGTGCATGTGAACGCCACTCTATCACCTCCCCTCCCGAAGCATTTTTTACGCGGCTGCTATGCCCCAAAAAGCTACAGAATAAACCTTCCCAAAAGTGCCAGTTAGCAAGTATGTGGGAAGGTGAAACCTGAAGGGCACAACATAGCTCTTTTCTGGGAAAGCAAAACCATTAAAGGTAAAAAAAAAAAAANATTGACTTGCAGCAACGAACGGTGGCAGAAGGAACGTGACTTTGGGAGAACATTTGGCTCTCAGCAGCACACAGGTTGCTGAGGCAAGGTGGGACAGCGCAGCAGAAATCACTTCCTGTGCTCTCCAGACCTGTGAAGACACCAGCCAGCCCCTCCCAGAAGCTGCATGATTAGTATGTATTTACATTGCTGCAATAATAAAATGGCATTCAAAAGCAACAATGAAGATAACACACTTCAAAAAAAATCTCTAGGAATGCCAGCTACCCTATGCATATGAATATTATCTGTAAATATAAATTTCATCTTATTAAAAAGTGTTGATAAATACTGTAAATTAGTGTTGACTCATGATGGAAAGAGACAACTATTGTCTAAAGATGTAATTAATTTCTCCCTGTGAACAACTTTCAAGGCCTTAGTTACAGTAAAAATAAATATTGCAGACTGAGTTTTGTAGTTAATTAGAAAGCATACGTTAATCAGTTTGCCGGTTTCTGAAGGAAGGCCAAAATAAAATCAAAGTGACAACAAGCAGCACAAAGGTATTTGGACACTCCTTCAGAAACATTATTAGTTTCATCCATTCATCCTGCAGAGTGAAATACTGTAGAAAAACATGTGCCATGAGCCACTGTGCTCATCGGTGTTATCCCTGGCTATGAGGATGAGGGATGCTCGAGCTCCTTCCTCCGCAGCACTGGGAAGCTGCAGAGTCTTACCAATAGGAACTGCTGCCCAGCTGAGCTCTGAGCAGAGCTCACCGTAGCAAAATCCAGCCGGGGCTACTGAACGCCATCCTCTCTCCAAAAAATGGGACAGACTCAGCCTCCACAGTTAGTTAGCACTTAGAATTGTGAGTGGTATTGGTGAGCGGGAGCTGTACGCCTTGTCTATGTATGGAGGAACTTTGGAAAACCTGACCACAATGAAAGGTAGTATCTCAGAGTAAGATTTCAGAATACTATCAAAACAGAGTATTTCAGAACAAAACAAGATAGTTTCCACAAGAACAAAAGTTATGTCCCATGCACCCAATGGTGATCACATTTTCTACAAAAAATAGCTTTTTTTTTGGAAAAAAAAAAACCAAAAAAAAAAACCCAACAAAACAACAAAAAAACCCCAAACCAAACAAACTTTAATTCCAGAAAGTGACCTCATTAAAAAGCTTACAGTATCATGATCTTCAGTGTCCAAAAACTGGTTAATGGCCATAAAAATTCACTTTTAACATTCAAACCACAAAACTTAAAACCTGTATGCAGGACACTATGAAGGATTTTTTTTTTTTTTTTTTTCCAGCTTCTGGTGTGAAGGCAGGTGGCTTCTGATCATCATCAGGTGGAACTTACACAGTTTATTCCTAAATTTGCTGAATTCTATCAGTGGGCATAGCAACGCATACCTCTAAAGAGCAGCGACTAAAGGGAGTGGGCAGGGAACAGACACCAGACTTCCCAATGTCCCCCAGGGCCAGCTGTGTTTTGCACTAGCTCATAGTTACAGCATGGGTGGAAATTTGCATTAGTTAGGAGGAATAAATAACAGGAATAAAAGATAACCAAATCTCCCAATGAATGTGTTTTAATTATTTCCTGCCAACTCTCTCACACCAACCTCTAATACTAGTCCAGACTATTTATTAATTTTATTGATTTATTGTCTTTATTCTTTACGTCCCAGTCAGTCCTATTCTTGACCTTACCAGATCTGCTGATTAAATTAAGGTTATTTATGTATATTACAAAATCAAAGTGTATCGCATTGACTTGTGGCAGACTTGTGCTAGTTTTAGCAAACTGTCTTCGGAAAGTTTCTGGGCCTCTGTATGGGTGTAATCGGGGAAATACCTCTGCTCCCGGCAAAGCTTTAGTTCCTGCCTCGGCACCGCAGGTGCTGCACTAGACTGCCTAATATTCCCAACTAACACAATTCAAAGTAAAACAAGATAGGGAGATGTATTGCAAGCCAAAAGGCACATCATTTTTGCCAGGAACATTTTCTACATTAATATGGATATTCCTCAGCTAACAAGGGGCAGATTTAAAGGAACTATGAGGACTCTTTGATTTTCAAGAGGCAGGAATCCACCAGAGCAGTTGTAACTTAGCGATCTTAGGAGAGTTAGCCTAGTAACACACTAGGCGTGGATGCTACACTTTTAGACTCCTAAAAATCTCTGAATTTTTACCCAAATACCTACAAAATCTGTAAATCTCCCCTGTCTTTGGTGCATGTGGGGTGGCGGTGGTTGGTAGTTTCACAGGAGGTGGTAAAGGGACATTGCAAGTGGCCATCACCAAGACCAGCCCTACTTCCAGCCTTCCCAGCTGGCCGCTCCCACACAGCTTGCTGGTGGTCTGCACCACTACTGGTTTGCACCACCTTGCCTTTGCTCCTGCAAGATTGTAAGATCTCACAGNGGAGACACTGCTAATTTAGTAATTGAGTAATTTAGCATCCTGACCAGCCTGCAGTGCTGGGACTCACTGAAGGCAGTGTGTGCAGTGCTGCTCACTCTGCATATGCCCCCAAATTGAATCCCGGGCTACCCCACACTGCCCTGTAGCCCAGCCATTGCTTTGATAGCTCAAGCCAGCGGGTACCGGGAGCTGATAAACTAAAGGCTAACAGCAAGCGCCAAGGTATTATTCCCACCTATTTCACAGAACGTCATGGGGAATATTAACAATTGGTAAGTACAGGATGCACAAACACCCAACCTTCCCAGGCATTAGCAGTAAAAATGTGCAAGCAGTGACCCATGCCAACTGATAAGCAGCTGTTCCAGGGAGTTCACAGTAGAGCTGAGCTCAGGCTCAGAGCAGTCGCTGTGCTATGGTGTCCCACTTGTGCTGGGAGCAGAGCAGCCACATGAACGGCGTGGCTGACCTTGTATGGGCCCATGTCTCAGTGTGTAACCTGCTCTGAAAATGTTCTAAGTAACTGTCACAAAAGGTCACTGTTTGACTGAACTTCACCAGTTGAGGCCAAAACTTCTCTCAGCTGAAGCAGAGAAGTCCTAAAAGTTGTAAACCCTAATTTTGTGACTCACTTCCTAAAGTTGGTCAGCCCCTCTGGGCAAAGCATTCAATTCACAGTGCTCGCCGACCCATCCAACTGCGGATACCGCTGTTATTTTGCAAGGTGTGACCATTTTTCCACTGAGTAGTCCGAGCCTCAAAACTTACAAAAACCAGAGGATATATACATATGTCTATCTGTTCTCTGATCAGCCTGGAAAATACAAGTTTTTCAGCACAATTTCAACTATTGGGGGCAAAACTGGCTACGGCAGTGTAAAAACTGGTAGGAATATCAATCTTACTTTCAGCAAAACGGTAAATAAACAGCATATAGGCAAAAAGACCAGAAATCTCATTTCCCAGCATTGTGGCTACTCCTTCAGGTTACTGTATGCTTCTCTCAGCTAAAACTAATTCAACCAGTATCGAATCAAGACAATTTTATAAAAATCTGTGCTAAGAGCACTGGGTGGAGTTTTCTTTGGAATAACCCAACTTTTCGTACAGAGGCTTCACTTCTGCAGGAGACATCATATCAGCGAGACACAGCTGCACAAATAAGCTTCCTTTTGCCCCTGGTCAAACCACTGGCATTTAACAATTGTTCCTGTCAACAAATTCCTCCTCTCTTACTCACAGAAATATACTTGACTTTGAGCACACTCAGCCCAGTGGTTATGGCATAATGTAAACCAGTTATTACCCAATTTTCTATAACTTTTATATTACAGCATGTATGTATTTCCATTTATCTCTGGTAGACCACAACCTTTTCATTGGCACTGGTAACTCTTTTTAAGGTCATCTGTCACTCCAAATTGGAAGGAGGATTTGCGGTTTCTGTTTATTTGTTTAGTACCGCAGTGTGAAACAAATACCAGTGATTCTTAATAAGCACCCCTAGGGAAACAGTTTTCCAGAAATATTCCCTTATGATGGTTGCAGAGCAAATAGTGTGCAAGGTGGAGGAGACCATGAAAAAGAAACAGAGCAGAAAGGATATGGGGTGGATTTTTTATTTTTTACTTTAAAAAAGGAGGAGAAAAAGTAAAACACACTAAGTTTTTCCCCTTTTCCAACACAAGACAGACAGAGAAAACAGAAGAACTGAAAACTGAAGCATCCTTTCTCCATAATTTTTTATTTAAACTTGGACATGCTGTGCAGTTTATGGACGAACCCAACTGCATTTTCTTTACCCAGAATATCTTTCCTAACTTTTTCTATGAAACCTGTCACTGTTTATTCACTTCAGAAGGACAGCTAATATGCTGTCAGAAGGACATACATATGCTAATATGACCATATAATATATTGTGGCTCTAACCTCATTATCTATCTCAAAAGAACATGGTACAGTCAGAGATTATTTTATTCCGTATTTAATTAAGCAAAATCCTAGCCATTTCAAAGAAATAATACAGTCTCTTCTAACAACGACGTGAAAGGTGCTGAATGAATTGCACCTCTGACTATACCACAGCGCCAGTTCGTTTAAGAGTTTAGCAAGAAGAGGTATTTTTAAGTGGCTGAAAGGCCGATTTCATTAGTAGCGTGAAGGACGGCAACTTTCAGCATGGCTGTGAATCGTGGCAGAGACCCACGTAAGGGGGGAGGTAAAGAAGGTGGGTGAGAAACCAGGCTGGCACCACGTACTGGTACCAGCCCTGCCCGGCAGCCTGCAGAATTGCCAGAAACGCTAGCAGAGCCTGCACGGGTACCACAAGCTGCGCTTAGATGTGACATGCTCCTCCAGCGAGAGCCTAATCTTTGTCTATGCTTTCAGTTATCTCCCACTGACAACAAGAGGGCCTTTCTCCAACCGCAAAGATTCCCTGGAGTAGCATGATAAGAGCTTCATGCTCAAGTGGTAATTGTTTTACATAGTCCTCTAGCTTTGCTACTCAGTCAAGGCAGAGCAACTGCATAAGAAGTTCCTTTGTAAAGTCAGTGCTCTTAATTTGCCTGCCATGTCTTCCCACAGCTATACTTTAAATCACTGCCTACAAGGACAGAGCGATGACAGAGCATCAGCTTTTTATAAATTTTCATTCAAGACGCAGAAATCCAGACCATTTCACAGCAGTGCCCCTTTCACTTAGTGTGAGTGAATGTCACGCCATTTGCTCTCTTCACTTGAAAGAAATGTAATTTTTATCCGCATCTGAGTATCAGTCTATATCACAATGCAATTTCTGCCTCATAAGGAGATTAATATAAAAAAAGGTTTTAAAAATAAGCAAAGAGTAATGCACAATAGAGAAATAACTACTCATTCCAATAGCATAATTTATGGATAAACTCTCAATTGTATTCAAATTAGTGAATAATCCAATGTGTTAACTAGCAGATATCTGAACAAGACAAGCAATGGACCCCACAAATAGGGAAGTTAAGCTTGTTTGGTTAAGCATTCTGACAGTTTTCTAATTGATTGGCCTTAAGGATTAAAACATTTTTGCATTAAATACATTTCCCAGGTCAAGAACTTCAATTAACTAATTTTATTTTTCCCAAACCTGCTTGCTCTCTTCTCTGTTACAAAAACAGGGTGCATTTTTATTTGAAAGCTTTTGTTATATAGGCATGCATAACATGGCATGTATCAATTAGCTTTTGCTTAATAGATGTCAGGTTTGATAGTCTGCAATCCAAGGTTTATTCCTTCTGCTGTTTGTGTGGGTTTTTGTTTGTTTTAAAAAAATGGACTTTTATACTCTTATCTCATGCGGCTAGCACAAGTCATGGAAAGATTCTATCACTTCAGCATAAGAGCATCTGGATATTGTCTATTTACAATTAAAAATTTCTTTCTCCTACCAATGTAATTATCTTGACCTTAAAACGTTTCTGATAATCAGTCTTATATCTCTAATTTTAATTTCTTATTTGTATTATTTATGAGAGCTAAAGGACAGAACACAAAATACCTGGTGAAAATACACTTTTGAGTATCAAAGATGTTTTCCACACAGGTGTCTGCATGGTACTTTTTCTACTCAAGCTCTCTCGTGCATAATTAGAAACAGTTTCTTACAGTTGAGATCAACTTATTTTTCCTAGCTCAAAATGCAAGTGGATGTGCGCTTGCAGCTCAGAAAGCCAACCATATCCTGGGCTGCATCAAAAGCAGCGTGACCAGCAGGTCGAGGGAGGTGATTCTGCCCCTCTACTCCACTCTTGTGAGACCCCACCTGGAGTACGGCGTCCAGCTCTGGGGTCCTCAGTACAAGACAGACATGGAGCTGTTGGAGAGAGTCCAGAGAAGGG
>VXBL01003650.1:75018-114470 GCA_013400195.1 Aramus guarauna
CTTTGAGGTCCCTTCCTACCCAAACCATCCTGTAATGCTATGCTTCTATGATTTGCAATTTGGACGGACTGCGCTCAGTGCGCCCCGACCACACGGCGCCGCCGGGCCGTGCGTGGCCACGCCCGGGCACCCGGGGTCCGCAGCGGAGGAGAGCAACAAAGCTGGTGAGGGGTCTGGAGCACANATGATCTTAAAGGTCTTTTCCAACCAAGATGATTCTATGATTCTATGATTACCTTGAGTTCCTTTCCAGGAGAGCTCCTTCTCTCTCCTGGCAAGCAGGTCCTGATAAGGAGAAAATGTAGGTGCACAAACCCCACCATCTCACACAGACAGGCATGCTTTGGCATGAATAGCTCAAAACATGGACCTCTACTTGTTCCAGTGTCTAACAGGTTTATGACCATCTTCTCAGAAAGGAACTTCAGATACCATGTCCCAATTCAAGTCTGCCCTTCCATTTCTTCCAATCTAAAGGAGAACTACTGAATTTCAATAAAAGATTGCCAAAGTTCAGGGCTTTCCTCACATGTTGACGCTCAAGTATAGGACAAACATCTTGTTATTGAACTAAATTTATCTATTGTGCTTAATATTTTTATATATAGAAGGATACCATATTTTTCTTAACTGCAGCTTAATTTTGATAGTCCCTTCAAGGTATCTGTACTTGACACACTTATTTATCCACCACTAAAACTTTGGCCAGGAATCTGTAATCACAGCAAATAGTTTTAGCATACTTCTCAATATTTAGCAATTGTCCCCATTCCTTCAGCAGGGTTTTGTATGCAGGACAGCAGCAATGCGTCTTTAAAAGTAAGTAAATGAACACTCAGCCCTGCAGGACTTTGGATCTTCTGAGATGTAACAGAAGGAAATGAAAAGGAGAAAAATGCAATGATTTGCAACTCTGAGAATGAGCACCTCTTACCAAAGCTTTTCAGACCTGGAATACCCATTCCTGCTCACCATGGATGTGGCGCAGACAAGCAGTGAAAGGTGCTTTTGTCATCACTGCAGAGTGCTTTTTATGTTGAATACTGTTTACCATCATTCTTACGATTTTTGCAAATAAAACAATTTCCCATAGAACTATCCACACTGCCATCTAGTGCGAAGAGTTACTTTTATTTTTGGGGAAAAACAAACAAACCAACCTGCTAGTTTTAATTGAGAAGGCTGTGTGTTTCTCCCATACCTCATGGCAAAGGAAACAAGAATTGGAAACACTCTCCTCTCCTTTCTTTTCAATGGCCAACACAGGTATCTGCTACCGTTGTAACTGTGGACCACAATACCCAAAGATCTGAGATGAGAGTTGGGAAGAAAGAGTTGCTCACAGGCAGAAATGAGAGTTTATTATTAAATCAGGTATTGGGAACAGAAGAGGTTCTTTTTTTGCGCCCCTTTTAATAAGCACACCAATTATACAGAAACCAGGGTGTGTCTGGGAACCTAATGAAATGCATCCAGCAAGTGTCAGCCCACGGGGAAAACACGCAGCCTCACCCCAAGAGGGTGGCAGATGTTACGACAAAATTATTATTTGCGTGTTACACTAATCATTACGCTGTACCTGGAGCCAAAGCACTGCTGGCTGGGGTTGCTGTCAGAAGTAAACCGCAGAGGACGAGAGTTACGCAGCTGCTTCCTGCGACAGTTTGTGAGGGGATGGAGGAACAGGAATGAAGGACCAAGGCGACGAGCGGGACTTTGGGCAGCTACCTGCCAAGGACAAGGCAGAGCCACAGGACACAGTGCCGGTCACTTGATGCCAGGGCATTGCAGAATACTGAGGGGTCCACACTGGCTATTTGTCCTTCTTTTGGTCAGCAGGGATAAGTGGGAAAATCATATGGCCAACCAGGTATCGAGCCTGGCTGTTTCAAGCATCACTGTCTCGTCACCAAAAAAAAAAAGTAAGAAAAAAAGCTTTTTAGTATCCCCTTAACTAAGGGACTTTTGCAACTGTAACATTTAGCACCCCACCTGCAAGGGTAAGTGTGGAGGCCTGCCTCTGTCCAGAGAAGGGGAAGATCCTGCTCCTCCCAAAAAACTCAAAGCTTCCAGTAAATGCTGTAGCTTCCCCACTGCTGGAGCCTGCCTGCTTCTCCCCATCAAATCATAAAGAAGCGTAATGAAACCCAACTCTTCAATTAACTGCCCAAGTTACATGATGTTAATATCCCATGAGGGATATTGCATTTCACTTGGGGTATAGCAATGCCTCTGCAGGACATCTGGAAGCCCCCAGTTTTTAGCATTTTTGAGGGTTTTGCAGATGAAAAGCAGGAACGTGTGTGCAACACCCTCCTGCAATATAAGGCATCTGAAAAAGACACCCACCTGTAACAGTGAAAAAATTCCTTAAATCAGCACCCTGCTCACTGTCATTTTTATTGTTTATTATGCCCTAGATTACTCATCAAAATTATACCAGAAGATCTGGTGTCCGACTAAGCCTGCCTACCCACAGCTCTCAGGCAGGACACTCACAGTCACTTTGCTCAGCACCTCTGTGAGGGGAACCAGAGGGGTTTTCCAGCTAGGAAAAGACAACTCTCCTTAGAGCCAATCTTGCGCACGAGTCTCCTTTACACAGTGGGTATGGAGACTCGAGAGCAGCGATCCAGCGATGCTCACTCTCTCAGCAGCATCCCAGAAGAGAATGGAAAGTTCTTTGGTTTTGTTACAAAGAAAACTGGTTCCACCAATGTACAAAAAACCCGTACAGGTATGGAGTCTAAAGGTTTTTGGAAGAACAAATACTTTGCTGCTGACACAGTCTAAAGGAGACTGCGTTTTGATCAACTGCTAGAAGATTTCTGTGTTGTGCCCTAAAAATCTTTGGACGAAAGAAAGCCCAGGAGCCCGCGTACATTTGTACCCCACGGAAAGTGGTTGCTTTCTGTGCCACTTAGCACACCCGCGCTGCTCAGCAGCCCCAAGAGGCGAGATCAGCAATCAGTGGACATGCCCCAGTCTGGCACCTTTCTTTCAAGTGGAATTACAAAGCTTTTTTGCTTGGCAATAGGAAAGAGTTCGCTTCAGGGGAGTGGACGGCACTGCAGAGAAAAGTAAACACTCCACGGCACAGACAGCTGCCTGGTAAATCCAGTCAGTCACCTTCGTGACCAGCAGACCAAGCCTTGCTGCGTGTGGACAAGGCAGCAGTCACTTCTATCTACCCTTCTGCTGTCCTTCAGCAACAGAAAAGCTTTGTCTGAAACTGAATAGGTCCATTACCTACAGTTGAGCCTTTATCTAAAGATCAAAAAAAGACTTGCCTTTCCCAACCTAGCAAAAAGTAAGGGGGAAAGGAGGCAAATGGCCCAGTCTGGAAGCACCTCAGTAAGCAAGATGACAGCATTAGCCTCCCAAAAGCAGTCACCACTCATTGTGCCAGCTCCAGGGCCCATGGTGGGCACCTCTTACAGCCCCTCTCAAAGTCACAGCGGTCCTGTGAATTTAGGAGGCATTATCCTTACCTGCAGCCCCCCTCTGCCATTGCTAGGTTCAGGCTAGCTGCAGCCCATCAGTGGTCACAACCCAGAGGGACAGTACCGGGTCAAGGACACTCCTCTGTGACATTTCCCTCTGCCAACAAGTCCTACCGAAAAGGCGAAGAGCCATAAAAGCTGGAGGGAGGGAAATAGTCTTTTGGTCTGGGAGAGAGGACAACTCGGCAACTCCTTGGCCAGCTCACCACATTGGCAATTCAGGTCTCACCATCCGAAGGCAGCGCTCATCACTAGTGACACTGATGATATCACAGCAGTAAAGAGACCAAACCGGAGTGGCAAGGAAGGAGAGGCATTTCACTGGCAGAGAGTAATGTTTCCTCCTCTCTCACACTAAAACAATGACAATCAAATGCTATGAAAAAATAAGCAAGTCTCTGTTAAATATGTAAAACCCCTCATCTCTGCTAATATATGCAAAACCAGAACAGGATCTCCTTGATTCCTGTTCTCCTCCTCCTTGTTAGGGGCTAGAAATACTCAAAAGACTTCAAAGTGGAAGACAGAAAAATACCTTTAAAAGTTCCATGATCATATTTTTACCAGTGTAACAAAAATCCTCTGACAACAGCAAGGACAACTAGATATTTTTCCCAATATTCAGCTAATAACACAAAATTAGGCAGGAGGAAGAAATTCTGTACAATAAACACCAACACACACCTAACATTTTCAGTATTTTTTTAAAACTTAAATTTGACTAATTTTTTAAATGATTGTTTGGGGTTATTAGTGGTGTATCTGAGAGAAAAACGGAGGCTTTAATCAATAAAAAGGCATATTAAATGTGTGACTTGAAAACTACAAAGATGGAACAAACATTTCCCTAGTTTGCAAAAACCAGGGGACGTCAGGCAGGATGAAAAAGAGAAAGTAAAAATGAGGTGCATTCACACAACATGTAAACAGCCCATGAAACTCCTTGCCACAGGACAGTTACCGTGCTAAAAGTCTACATATTTAAAAACACGATGGAAGAAAAATACAGCGTATTCATCCACCAAGGGCTACTGAAACAAAGAAACTACCTGTGGCTTGAGAAAGCTCTGGACCGCAAATTGTTGGAGGTTGGTGGTATATTCTGGGAATGCATTACATGCCTGCCTGTTGTTATGTTATATTCCCTGGGCACTTTTCTCTGGTCGCTGCCAGAGAACAAACTGAACCGCGTGGACCTTGACCTGATCCAGTACAGCCACACCTGCATAAATAAGACAGAGTAAAGTGACAGAGGGAAAGCACCACTTCAGATCCTTTCTTCCACTGGTGTTAACAGAAGTGTTCTGAATGAAGCAACTGCATTATTTTTAAGTATCTAACTTCATCTTTTTATGGACAAATGCATGCTAAACTCTGCAGCTCTTTCTAGAAAGAGCCTTAAGGGTAGTGTGGTGAACTTGCACTTCTCTTAAAGCTTTCCAGACAGCTGGCTTTCTTTTTTTTAAAAAATCAACATTGAGCATTTTCGAGCTATTTGGAATGATATTTCAAAGGAGGCACAAGCTCTGTATCCTATCTCCAGAGACACATGCCAAAACTTATCCAGAATTGCTAACTACATTTCAAAGGCATGGAAATATTTGACTAGCTCTCCGCCAGGTTGTGCGAGAGTGCCCACAGACAGAACTTGTTTGTGGGGGTGTTGTTCATCTACAAATAGGGCATTTTGCTAAGGAATGCCTAACATAAGCTACACATTTCTTGAGAGAAGCCTAGAAAATCTAGGGATTATCACCGACTAAGAAATAAAGGTCCTTTTCACACCCACAGCATGTTGTGCTCAAAATTTGTTCTTCTCAAATGGAGAGGAAAATCTGCTCACCTTTCTAATTAGTGTGATTTTTTTTTATATACACAGCATGTTATGAAAAACAGTGTTTGCAAAGGAGGCCATCCTGTTGAACAGAGAGAGAGAACATCCTTCAGGGCATACTCATGCAGATTTACAGAGATATTACCCGATAGTTGAGTCCTCAAGCAGCCTGGCTCTTGAGAAAAACAGAGGTGCCTGCTGCCAAACTGCTGCGGCTGCTCACCCTCGCGACTGTTACAGAGACTCCTGGGAACCTCTGAAGGTTGCTTTGTTCATTCTTGGCTTTTCTTCCTAAGTTGTGTATCTTGATGATTACTCTATGCAGCACCTTCTTCTCTGTTGCGCTACCCATTGCATGCACTAGGACTTTTGGCAAGGGAAGGGCAGAGCCCTAAAGGAAAGCCAAGCCTCCGGAGCTGTTTTCTGCCTAGAATATTCCTGCATTTAAAAAGCAAAGCCTTTACCATATTTCTTAAAAGACTGTTCACACAGGTTTACCAGGAGCAAAGCATGAATTCCAAACGGCATCACCCCTGTGGCCACACAGCAAAAGCCCGCTGGGCGAGAGAGGGTCTGCAGCCCTCTGACTGACGGAGGTTGTCAGCACAGTCCCCCTGGAGACTTGCCACAAGCCCTTTGGGGACACAGGGCTGCTCAAGTCTCCCAGGGGCTCCCGACGCAGCTGCTCAGCTGCCCACAGCCCAGTTCTGCAGGCAGAGGGGCATCAGGCAGCAGACTGGGGTGCGCGGTGTGGGATTCTCATCCTGGTGTCGGTTGTGTCCTTGTCACAAATGCTATGGGCGAATACCTGGGTTTGAGTAGCGGCACTTACGGTACGAGCCTATGAAACCCATCTGTACTCACCTTTCTGCCCAGCTTGCCCCTTGTGGTTTCTGTACTAGGAGACAGGGAGGCTAGCAGGAGACTCCTGCTAGACACATCCAAATCCTTAGACTAATTCACTTGCATGTGATATTAAAGCCAATGCAGAATGATTTGTACAGCATTAACACTGTACAATATTAATACCTTTTTTAAAAACCCAAAACAAAACAACAAACAATCCAATGCATACTAGATTAAGAACAATCCTATTTCCACATGGGTCAAAACTAAGGCAGTCCCGCAGGACATCTGACAGCTAATAGATCAGTGCACATAGAGTATATTTCTCAGGAGCTGTACTTCTGCCCCACTCATTCAGCACATTTTGGGAAGGCTGACCAGGGACACTCCCCCCCTGTAAAACAGACACAGCTGGGAGGTGTGAAAGACTAGGGTGACAGAAGGGAGGGTGTGTGGAGCACCCCAGGGTAACACCACGTTGAGAGGATGCTGCTGAGCACAATGGCGTGGGCAATGCCCCGGTGCAGCCAAACTGCTGCGCTGCCTACGGAGGGACTACGAACTGCTGCGTTCATGAAGACACGGCGCTTAACAGAAAGTAACGCACGGTGATAAAACCCACACTTCCTCTTGTAAGGTTTCCAGGCAAGCACAGAAGGGGACTCAGGGATGACACAGCATTCAAAGTGGCTACCAGTGAATGGTTGTTGTGCTTCTTTGAGGCATGCCTTTGTCTGGAGCTCTGAAGGCACCACAAATTAGGAGAGGTATTGAAGCGGCATGACGGCGCTGGCTCCGCTACAGTGCAAGTGTGCCAGAGGGCTTTGTGTAACTCCAGGGATGGGATGCAGCCCACTCGGGTGCTCCTGGGCTGAGGGCAAGTACCACAGCATACCTCTGGCTTCCTTCTAGTTCCAGGCTGTAAGCCTCAGTGGTCTGTAAATGAATGCCAAAGTCCACCCACTCCCCTCTTCCCTCTAGCGAGATTTTTGGCAGGGTTGAAATGGATGGCCCAGAAGTCCTGGGAACCATCCCACTATGTATCACTGTCTTTAATGCTTTCAGCGTGAAGTGAACCATGCTTCTGAAACCCTACAGCCAAGTTTCAGCACTTGTTACTATTTTGGAAGCAAGTTGTGCTTTTATGCATAAATACTAGGAGACAATAGAAAGACCGACAGAATTCATCAAGAAGCCAATGTACACATTTAGAGACACTGCTTGGATGCAACTTTCAACCTTCTCATTAATCAAAACTTGGACACAAATATATGCAAAGCCTAATACAAGAGAAAAAAAAAGCAGGAGATTGATATCTGTCATTGCTCTCATCTTAAACCTAGCACAGCACTGCCAAGATAATTCTCTTTATTAAGGACAAAGTCTGCAGTAAACACAGAAGAAACAATGAGTTTCCATTCACCCAAGCACAATAAAGCTGCCAAATTGTCCTTCCTGTGTAGGCAGAGTTTAGACTAATTTTCCCATGATCACTGTGTGCCTAAGGTATTCTGTTTTCTTCATACACTATATGCATCTGGTGCCAGGCTTGTAACTAAGATTAATGAAAACACTCTCAAGCATAAAATATAACACTGTTGGGATTAACACTAAATTCTCATAACAAAAGAACATCCCACCAGTGGAACTGTTGTCCATTACTAACCTGCAATGACTGAAGCTGTACAGCAAACTCTTGTTAAACTTCCATATATCCTATGTAGAGTATCAAATAAGGACAGAGTACATAAGCTGCCTTTCAGAAATTAAACCATTTTGGCAGTGCGAGTGTGCATCTGTATGTACTGTCACAGAAGACACATGAGGAATCACACATACCAGATCCAGTATAAAATTCTTATGTTTGCTGAAATAAAAACACCAGTTAAGTTTATCTGCATACTGTCTCTTGGTAAGGCACCAAAACCCACAATAAATACACTATTCCTTGTAGTCTGTCTCTACTTTGTCACTGATACGTGATTCTCAGGATCTCAGTTTCTCTAAAGGTTATCTCCTCCCTTACAGAAACCCAAGCCAGCAGCTCCACTTTCCTTCAGAAAGACATTTGATACAAACAGCCAAAAAGGAAAAAAGTCCGTTTCCTCTGAGACTTCTTCCTTCGAGCAGTGTGGTCTGTGCGCAGGCACGTGGGGTGCTTGGGAAACCACCACCTCCGCTCCCTGGACAAAGCAGGAGAGCAGAGCAGACAGCAAGGAGTCCCCTTGCAGAGGGGCAGCAGCAGCAGCTCGTAAGCCCGGAGTCCTGCAGCACACCTCAGCCCATCTCACCACCGGCTGCTGAAAGGAGAGGTGTTTCCAGCCCCACCACTCTGCCCAGATCCAGCTGCTGCCTGGGTGCCTCGCTGTAAGCCGATCAGGCAGATCGACAGCTACAAAATCTTGGGGCTTTTTTTGCCCTGAAGAGCTGGTTTGATGCCCGTTCAGTCCCCTGAGCCAGCTTGCACGCCGGCAGGCATATGGGCTGGTGTGCTGACACGTGGGGAAGGTTTAAGTCAAATCAAACAGAAGAGGCACAAACCGGGTGCTCTTCTTCACTGGCCAGATCACTCACCCGTTCTTCCTCCTGCCTGCTAGCTCTCAAGGTGACAGTGAGGAACTAGCAGGAAAATTGTGCCCTTCCTCCCTCTGCTGCCCCCAAAAGGGCTTGTCTGTCCCACTTGCCACATGCAGTCAAGGCAAGTCAACGCTTCCAAGGCTTCTCCTTGGGCTCCCACGGATAGCCAATCTGTGGAGGGATCTATAAGACGTAGAAATAAAGCCTGAGGCTGTGCCATATTCCTGCAGCCTCGGGGAGCCGGGGGACTACCACACACAGCCTTGATCTTACTCTTCTCTCCTACAGATCTTCACAGAAGCACCTGCAGCAGAACTCACAGTGCTGTGACATGCAATTTCAGCAGCATTTGCTTTGCATGTTGGACAGCATCTAAAAATCAGTCTACCTATTATGGACAAAGCATGTAACTGTGCATGTGGTAATTATCACCTATTTGAATTGTAATCATTATTCTGCAGGATTAATTGTCAAAGGAACAGAAAGGATAGATTAGTCCACTCAACAGTTGCTCCAGTATGTCTGTATATTCAAAGGCATGAATATCACCCGCTGCTTTGAACATGTCTTTCTCTTTTCTGTACCAGATTTTAATCTAAAGAGCAAAGAAGACAGCAGCTTTAATTTTGCTACGGCAAAATGGAGTCATAACCCCTCATGAGTGCTTTTGTCACCTTTTCAGCTTATGAAAAGTACATTTTTCATAGTGAAACAGCATAATTTTTCAGTGCCTTGTAACAGACAATAATGCTATCTCCAATCATCTTACAATCTCACTTGTAGAGCCAGCAACCGACAAAAGTTTATAAATGACAGAAGAAGCCAAGACAGAGCAGTATTTGCAGGGCTGTTCAGGATACCGAAAGCTGCCAGCTTTTGAGAAAGTCTGAATTTACAGCCTCTTGGTTTGTTCTAACCACGTGACAGGGCACAAACACAGCCAATGTCTTTTAAAATTAGCCTGCGCGTAGTTTAAAATGTACGTACCATAAGCGAGAGCCACCTAATGGACACTGCCTGCTACACCCACCCCAAGTCCTAGCCTCAGAATAAACTTCGCCTTTATACAGTACTCACAGGATAAACTCCTGCTCCTGCAGAGCTGTCACAGGGTTTGTGACTTTGGGAATCATGACTCCAAAATCTCCTGAATTCCACAATAATTTGCCACTTTGGAAAAATAGATTCACACAGTTAAGTGACAACAGCATACCAATAGTTAGTTTGCTGGCAAAAAGTTGATTTTCTTTCTAAGCATGCATGTTTCTATATGCATTGAGTGTTAGAATTAAGAACAAAATAAACCCTCGCTTCCCAAGAGAGGAGGGAAAGCAATCAGATTTAGGGTATTATAATAATTATATCATTATAATTATAATAAAATCCTAGACAGAAATACCTGAAAAACCTCTGCAGGGATTCTAATTTTTCCTAATCCCCCAGGAGATAAGAAGGTTACAGGTGCCCAAGACTAACAGTAGTCAGGTGAAAACAGCTTTTATTGGTTACAACAAATGAACAAAAGAGTGAACCCATGATCTTAGACACGCCTGAAGGTTTTATCTCTAAGAGACTGTTTATGGACTTAAGCATGAACAACTGCTGACTCCTCAAATGAAACTGAGTAATTTTACATTTCACTCCCCATTGCTTAAGGATTAAATTGGCTTTTGCAACTGCACCCTGAAACCCAGCATGCAGCATTTCCCTGAATTCCTCCATGTGAAGAGCAACACAGTGAATGGCAAAACAGAAAACAATTAAATTACCATTGCCGTGCAGTTCTGTGCCATTCCTTACACGGGTTCTCCCTCTGAGTCTTACTCAATTAATTCATTTCACTCACACAGTAGATATCTTTCTTTCATCAGGTTAGTTTTCTGCTGACCAGCATGTTGAATTAGCAATGCTCACTTTCCAAACCGTGTGTTTCTCCTCCCTTCCTTGTCTCTCCAGGGCACACCTGTCCAGCCTTGACCCAGACTGGGAAACTTCTCCGGCTGAAGAACCTGCTGAAGGACAGCCTGCTGTTTGCAGAATTCACATACACACCCCTGCCTTCTCCACTTTCCCTAAAGAAGAGTTTTTTCTGGTACTCCTCTCTTCCTGCGCTGCTCGCTTCCCCATCTGCTCTTTCCAAAACCAGAGTGCAATGCACTCATGCCTTTCCTGCACCCAGTAAAAGCAACACCTGCTCTGTTCAAAACCAGGACTCTAAACATATGCTCAGTATTTACAGGGAAAGCAAGGCCATTTTAGTTTTGAAACCCAGTGCTAAAGAAAAGTGTATGTTCTATAACCTCGGTAACTACAAGTTGTCAGTAGGGTAGGATATACAACGGTTAGGTCTCGTGAGTAAATGAAACCAGCCTTGCAAGAACCATGAATCACTGGCCACCTGCTAAGGTGCTGTCACCCCAGGTCACTCAGCCTCCTACCCACTGGAAAACCCCAGCCAAGGCTGACCTCTGAGATCCGTGCTCCCCGCTCTTTGCGGCACGCATGGCTGCGGGAGCTCAGTGAACACCCGGCACGAAGCCCTGGGGGAACAACTCCACATGTGACCAAAGCAGCAAAAATTTTCCTGAATGCTAATACCAGGCAATTGCTTAAAATCCACATCTACTGCTTTCCTGCACCTGTTTGGTGATACAGTATACTAAGCAAGCTAGGGTACTAATACAGCTCTATGAATGACAGCTCTTTTAAGTTACTTGTTAATCCAGTTTACGGCCACCATTTCTCTCTGCTCTAGAGGGAACACTGGCAAAATATCATGCTGTAGCAATATTCATGATGCAATACAATTATTGAATCAGATGGCCTTTACAAAGCACTGAAGTGGAGAAAACACAAGGAAGACAGAGAGATTATAAAATATACAGAGAAAAGAAGAAAAAATTAAGGAACATAGGAAATATTTTACTTTTTTTTTTCTTAAAAGGCACTTCCCTCATGAGGAAGCAGGAGTCATGCAGCAAAACAACAAATAAAATCCACTGCAAAGTTCTGGTGTTCTCAATGAAGCTTTTTGCTTTTCCAAAGTTATTCATTGGGAATAATGGGACATTAATGGACTATGACCTATTTCATGTTTATTGGGATTAAAACTGCTACGTTGATTGATACTTGCAGACCCTTAGTCTCATTCTTGTCAGTCTCTTTACAAGCTAGTTGCTGTGGAGATATTCAGTGTGTTCAATTCCAAACCCTGTAAGAAAAAATAGAAAACAATCCCCACGCTTCCCACAGGACTAGTTTTCCGTAATGATCCATACACTATCACAAGATTTACAGTGCATCAAAAAAGTCTTCACAAGTGGAACAGTGTTGTGGCTTGCCATCTTCTCTGAAGTCTTGTTATCTCCTACACATCCTTCCTTCACACCTGTCTTCTCTTTTCACACGCTCTCACGTTGTCTTTTTATGTGGTCCTGCCTGTATATTCATTACTCCTATATGAAGAGCATATGCATCTGGAGATGTAGGTTCACAGTTCAGAGTTCTCAGGGTAACAACTGCTGTCGTCAGCTCATGTCTGACTTAAATGAATTATCTGTACCATCACTCTCAGAGAGACTTTTCAGAAGTGCCCTACCCAAGAATAGAAGATTTTGTAGTACTATACTAGGCAACGTTTAATCACCTACAGAAGAGGAAGCACGAAAGTCAACTTCTGAAGCTCTTTACAGCTGAAATAATGCTTATGATATTCCTTTCAAAATCTGAGCTTTTGTTGCTCAATCTATTAGCAGTCTCAAAATTAAAAAACAATTACCCATCTCTAAAGCACATGCACAAATCTTTACATAAGTAATATTTAAGTCAACGTTAAGTGTTCAAAAAACGTTGTGCAGGCAGGTTAGCACCACAGCTAATACTGGATTAGCATGAGTTAAGCAGATACTCTTCTTCTGAGGGGCAAACCCAATACAGAAGAGATGTTCAAGATTGCAAAGTGAGCCAGCAGAAGCATGCTCATTTTCCTCTCTCAACTCCTTCAGACCACAGTTCATTGCCCATGCACGTCCCCAGGCTCTCTCAATGTTTGTAAGACTCCCTTGCCTTCAAAATTCCTTGAACTCCTGAGCACTTTTTTTCCTAGGTGTCAAAAGAGAAAACCTATTTGCAACACAGTCCAAACAATTACTCAGTGACCACTGAGAGATAAATTGTTTCAGATACCCAGCCAAGGACACAATGCCTCAGTAACCTCCCTTTCTTTTTAACATAAAGAAACATTGCTTGTGCTGTCCAAAAGGAGATTTAAATTACTGATTCTTATTCCTATACCTATTTTCAATTGAAAGCCAAACCCAGCTGACCAACCTTAACCAAGCCACACTATCATGCATTTAAATCTATGCTTACCTGTTTAGTCTGATCTCAGCCATGACTAAAATGAATTTTACAGGCACCTTAAAATGCACAGCCAGAAGTTAAACATGGACACAAAATAATGAGATGCATATTTCTGTTGTAAAGTTATAATAAACAAGCCAAACTCCTCCCTGAATAGAAATCCCATCAATTACTGTGTCTTTGAAGGACAATTCCCTGGCTTCTCTTTTTCTCTTTAAAACATCAAGAGTCCTGCTGAAATATGCCCCCCCCCCTTTTTAAAGTAGAGGGAAGTTGGTACTTAATTTTATAATATCAAATTTGAAGCAAAATGAAGGGAGCAGTTAACTTGAAGCAATGTGACAGAGAAACAAGTTTGGGATAGTACTCACAAATGGGGGGTAACCTGGCAGAAAACAGTTCCCTTCTTTCCTACCATTTTTAATTTGGCCAGAACAAGCAATAATCCATCCTTCCCTGAGTATGGATTTAAAATGAGACGCTCTCCCACTCTTTGAATTTGGCATGGGAACTCTTTCACCCATTGAGAATCATGGACACATTCCAGCAACCCTGAAAATGGATTTTCCTCTGATCCTTTAGAAGTTATTCTGAAGTTTAAAAATTGGTTTAGAAAATCAAAAATGCAACATAACCCATTTACTTCTCAGAGAATTAACTATGAGGTTTTTTTTCCCCGGACTATTTCAAGCATAGTAGTTATCAGCCTTTCAGCAAAGTCAATGACAAATTTTCCTTTGACATCCCAAGGACTGACTGCTACCTTCAACTACAAGAACTCCTAAATGCCTATGCTTAAAACTGTCTCTCAAGCCTGTGACATTGTTAGCATCTGAACCTTCACACTGATCTTGGGGAAGCAACAGCATCTTCTCCTTTGCATCCTCCTGTATCAGGGAAGATAACTTATCCTTGCTGATGCCTCTCTACAGCTGCGGTCCCTCATCAGCTGCCACTGTGAGGAAGCAAGGCAGCAAAAAAAGTCAAAACACTTGAGGCCATGGCAAAGACAGCACAGAAAGCTGGAACAAAACCTGCTGGAATCACTCCAAAGTAAACCACAGGCTCCATGTCAAGGTGATGATTCCTTAAAAGCTGTACCTACCTCAAAACCATTGAGGGGGGAATGCCTTGGGTTTAAGACACATTAAACCCTATCCTTCATAGTGCCTCCTTAAAATGAAGTTCTCCAGCCTATTCTGTATTTTTTAACCTCTCCTTCCAGCATTGCCTTCCTACAGGCACACTACAGAAAGCTTTCAGGAATACAATTTGTCTAGCACTAAATAAATAAAACAAAACAAACAAAACAATATAAACACAATTCTGCATTTTTATAGCACAGGTGACCAGAATACCATGTGTTAAACAAGGAGGAAGTGTGAGGAACCTTGAAAAACAGCTTGGGATCATACTGGATCCAAATCTTATTTATTCCATTTTCCATTTCAAAGCAAACTTCAGCACTAAAAAATAGATCATGTTTCAGATACTTAAAGCTTGCAGTGAGGCAACATATAACTCCTTATTCGATTATTTTGTAATTGGAGGCGCAACCATTTTCCCAAACACCATAGCTGAGTTTCTACCTACCCAGCAAGTCCTCTGACATTTCTAACCACATTTGTTTATACTGCATGCAGCTTAGCCACGTTTGCACTGATGCATATTGGGAAAATCTGTGCAGACATCCCTGAGAACCCTCATTAAGAGCAGCATGGAAGGGAGGAGGAAAGGGGGAAGGAAGAGAGGGAGAAGAGGAAAGAACCACGAGGCTCTACATGCTATATAGAGCAGGTGGGTGATGCACCTTGGTATGCCACATTTCATGGAAACTACAGGAGAGTTGCCAGCCAAAATCATTGTTGGGAGAAGAGATTTAAGAGTCTTCTCCCCTCTGCAAAAAGGAAAGGACTCGCCAACTTCATTGTGGAAAGATAATCAATAGAGGCCTCTAGAAGGACAAAACATGATTAGTTATCATGGTTACAGACATTAGGGAAGGACACAGCTCTACGTAAAGCAAGTTCTGCAGAAAATTCATTACTTCTACAGCTGAAAGTTAGTTTGGGCTGGGTATCCAGTGAATTCATTAAATGGTCTCATTAAGAATCCATTTCTGTCACTGCAGAACCCCTCAGAGCAGGTAAACAGCATTATTATCAATCTTAATTTGCTAAAATCAGTATTAATTCATTATCCTTACATCTTTCAAATTAGTGTCAGGCAATACAGTGTAACAACAAAAAAAAGAGAAGAAAAAAATATTTTTTCCATGATGATGTACCCGTGTTGCACAGGATGAGCATGTCCTGCAACCTAGCCGGCAGAACCGGTGTTAGTACTGCAGGTGGGCTGAACTACGTTCTGCAATAAGCACCAATCCCACCCAAGGCTTTGCCTGGCTGTGTGGCAATGGGTTGCAGATTTCAACGGTGAGGTAATAGGAACACAAGGCATCTGCGTTATAACCAAGACAGGTTTTGCAGCACTGATCAAACCTGAAAGAGGCTGCTGAAGTTTATCCCACCCAAACAAGCTTTATACATCTTTTTGTACCAAGAGAAGGGAGAAGGGAAAGAAGAGGAGTTTTCTTTCCCTTATAAAAGGGCATGCTGCAACTTGTCATAGACAAAGCACTTGGCGTTACACCTGGGTGGGGATGGATGCGACCACACACGTTTTACACTCCTGCCCCATGCTTTCAAAAAGAGAATATTTCAGGCTGTATTTTTCAAAAATAACCGAAGGGTCTGTGTGCCCTTCCCTCTGCTCAATTCCTACACTGGAAGAAAAAGAACTTAACATCATATATTTTGACACCATTTTAAAGGAACTGAAAAGTAATGGAAGGCTGTGAGATAACTTCTGTTCCCAAGCCAAGCACACTTGCCTTACTGCTCCCCTACCACTTTGCATTTACACTGACTGCTACGTAAAGTCTCTCTGTGTTTTCCCTTGGGGAAACTAATAATTTTTTTATTCTTTTTTTCCATCGTGCCATTCCAACAACACCCACATTGGCTGTATGGGATTACAGTCAAACACTAATTTTGTTCCATTTCTTTTCCTTGTATTTTGAAAAGCCATGCTTACAGGGGATAGGAAAAAGATTTTGCTGCAGCTGACCCTGTATTTTGAGTGTGGCCTGAAGAGATTGGTCAGACCCAGGTAGTCAGTCTCTTACCACCTCATCCATCCCACTCTCAGGGCCTCCTCCACTGTTGCTTTCCCAAGGGTAAACAGTTTGGGATAGTAGCAAGCAACATTCAGGTGACTTGAAGGGTAGATTTCTTACCCAGGTAACTTCCTGAAAGTCACATGACCTTCCTGGACTCAGACATATTTTGTTAGTATGAAGAAATTAAGAAATTTCAAATTGCATTAAAGCTCTCTTGCATTTGTTGAACTACTTCTGATTGACTTCCAGAGGGGTAAAGGAAAAGGTCAGAGCAACTTCATCCATGCCTGCAGAGAGAGCCCTGAGGCAGAGAAGGAGATTCCACCCCACTGTACTTTGTGAGGTTTCCTTGTCTCAGTTTCTCATTACAGTAGCCACTAACAATGCCAGTGAAAGGTGCTCTTTGAAACAAACACCAGGAACAAGGAATTTTCAAAATTATGTTTCACTATCAAAGTATACTTCTTTCAGAAAAGATTATACATGCTCTCATGCTCCAAGACCAGAAGGTTGTAACAAAGCCAGAATTGTTCTAATATGGCTGAACGCTGTCCTCCTGTATGAAAATACAGACAGCTGCACACTTGCTCCCAAAACGAAGTCACAGGCACGTCAGTATCCAATTGTTTGTATTTTCTCCAAGACTAAATCAAAGGTATCCTCTTCAACCAGCACAGAATTTTTGCCTGTATTACCCCTAAATTGCATAAACATTTAAAATACTGGAAAATTTGCCAGTTTGATCAATCAGGTGAATTATAGCAGACCTATCAAATGACCTATGGAAAACCTCCCATTCCCCTTCTACAACAGCTTCCTATGCATCAAGCAAGCCACAAAATTCATAATCTTGGGTATCAAAATAGTCTGCTTCGAGATGTTGAAGCTTTCATTTAAGTCCTCACAGCCCCAAGACTCCTTTAAGATAAATGATTTTACATTATTAGTGAAGGAGTTAGAGATTTACAAAGTCAGTAAGAATTCATAACTTCTGCATTTTAATCATTCATAGTCACTGTATTTGATTTACCCCACAATTTCCATCAGAAAATGAAAAAGTTTTGAAGAATGAGTTATTCTCAATGTAAATTCCAGCATGCCTCTGTCAATCATGGTAGTCCTTTCCCCGTTAGTTTTTCCTGCCTCCTGATTGAAACTACATAAGCAGTTTAATTACTTCATTACTTAATGACTTGTCACCTGAAAAGGCTATAAATATAAAAAAGCTAATCTAATACACAGCAATTCTACACAGGATAGAGAAAACCATTGTAAACATGAGAAGAGCTCATGAAGATCAACTATATTCATACTCTTCACTACCCTAACACTTTTACAATGGAAAAGAAATTAAAAATCTGTTAGAGGTCTGGAATTCTTCTACCAAAAGGTATGTATGCACACACATAAAATAGGAAAACAAGCAATTCCGTACTCAAGTACAATACTAGTTTGCCACAAATTGCACATTCCCTCTGCTGTATTAGAATAACAATCTGTGGGAAGCTATTGTTCCAGAAATTATAGCTTAAAAAGAAGCTTCATTTGTTGGGAAGACTAAGCCTTTGATAGTTTTGCTGGCAAGTTTTATTTTTTACTTACTTATTTATTAATTTTCAGTGTGTTGAGCAGCTCATTGTGCCTTTGTTCAACTACAGGGAAAGAACTGTTTAGTTTACAGCACAGTTTTATATGCAAATTATATTCAGTAAACTCTCTACTCATCATAAGTGTCAACAGGAAGAAAAAAGCTTGACAAATTTAAGACTGTTGAGATTTTTCATAAACTTTGAAGGAACACTGAAATTACAAAGCATGCCTAACTCACTGTAAAGCGTTTTCTCTAAGCCCGTGCCAGGTCATGTATATTAAAGGATTTAAAAAAAAAAAAAATCTACAATGACATTTCAGGCTCCATTTTCAATCTCTAAATATTTGTGACAATTAAGAGAGTCCTGTCTTCTGCATACAGTAAAACTTACTCAGCTCTCCTAGAGATGAAGCTTGTTTCTACTCTGTGGAAACATTTCCATTAGATTTAGTAGCATTGGAGAAAAAGCCAGCCTTCACCTCCCCACACAAATCAAAATTCAGGAGGAAATTCAGAGTTCAAAATGAAGAGATATTTTACTGCCAATAGGGGAAAAAAAGTCTTAACAAATCAGCCAGCTGTTGCGCTAACAACATCAAATAAAGAAATTGTGGAGCTTATTCTACCCTTTATCAATAATGCATGGCTGCGCACAGACAATTTATAGCTGTTTTCCATCACTGGGTATTGTGTAGTACTAAATTAAGTCTACAAAATTCAAGGACAGTCCACCCACACAGCTACTGTAAGCCAGCCAGGCCACTTTGAATAAACATTTTAAAGGCATAAAGTGAGTTTTATTAGCATGCTGAGCCACAGTTCCTAGTGGACAAAGCACCTCCTTTGAAAAAGTAAAAGTACACTTAGCAGAAGGAGAGATAATTTACTCTTGTGCTTTACATATAGAGAAATAGCAAAAAGAAAAAAAAAATAAATGCAACTACTCAAACCCCTGAATTTGTTAAAATTAAAACATGAAGCAAGAGAACTTGTTTTCTGTACTTGAAATTGATTGTCAGTCTCAGAAAGCCCTGAGAGAGGTGCTGAACAGGTCATGTTGTGACAGCAAGAGAGCTAAAAAACAAAGATGGTTTTGATGGGTTTTGTTTATATTTGGGTAGCTCCCAAGATTAATAGGTATATTTTTTAATCCTTCACAAGTCACATAAATCAGGAAAGCACACGCAAGGCTTTCATCAAAATGAAGAACTAGTTATTGTACTGAAATTGCCTTAACAACATTAACGGGACCAGTGAACAAGTGACAGGTGGGGTCCCTCTGCAGGCTAAATTATCCAAGCAAGAGGATGCCACAGGTTGGTTGCTTTCCGTCAGTCCCACCTCTTCCTGCCACAGCAGTACCAGCACTCCTATGCCTGAGACATAAGAAAGCATCAAAGAACTTGGAACGAACAAGCCGGTTGCCAGCAGCAAAAGGGTGCAGCTGCCAGGTCTGCACATCCAACAGTTTTACCCAGGCTCTGCTCTGGTGGTGGCCAACTTGCCACCCGGGTCCTCACTAGCTTTGCTTCAGGTGTGGAGTCAGGTGTAACCAGCCACAACGTGGATGGCAGCACCACCAGGAGGTGGGTTTGGGTCATGCTGCAGACTGCTGCTGCTTTTACAGTTGCCCTGCCCAGTTTCCCTCTAGAAAATAAGTATGAGGTTTGTGAGAACCTTTTTATAAGCAGAGCACCACTTCAGGCAGATGCTCCAGGTCTCTCTGGTAAATGGCATGACAAGATGATGTTCCTGCCAGGAAAAACTACTTTTGAACAATGTGGGAAGGCAGAGGATGTACCACAGCACAACTGGATATCTTGATGGCTTCACGGCGTAACTAAACACAACCACAACTAAGAGCAGGAAGAATGCAAGAGACAGGACTTAAGCCACATGCTGTAAATTGGTCAAGTGGAAATATCTGGCCAAATAAAAAAACCACATGACTTTTTATTGTGCAGGTGTGAAGAGAAAAAAAACCCAAAACCAAACACAACTCTAATCGGTGGTATTTGGATTTGCAGACATCTTTAATGTTCTAGTTAAGGTATCTACTGCTGTTTAGCAAAGTTTATCTAGTTTACAATAGGTGTGCTTTCTCAAAAATCAGATCCCCTTTGCAGGTGCAACTAACTCACAGACCTCTGAAGCCAACTACTCACTGTGTAAAGTCTGATTTAAATGCTCCAGCAAGCCCAGAAAAATTCAGGGAGTGCCAGACTTGACTAAATCCTCTCAGTACATTGCTGTGCCAGGGCAAATAAACCCCAGTTTTTGGTAGAACTGCTTCACCTCTGTGAAAGCAGAATCTTGTCTGCTCTGTCCTACAGGCAGAAACTATCCCAGATTGAGTTGTACTGAGATCTAGTCATGTTTTTTATAAAAACTTTTTAAGATAAGCAGAAATCTAAAAAACTCAACAGCTTAAGACTTAGCTAAGGAAAGCAACTTCTGGGTATTTGTATTTAAACCTGTCAGAAGTGCAAGGATTTCCTTGGAGGGTTGGTTGGGTTTTCCCCCCCTACTTAATCAGTTAAGTGTCTGCTGTGTAAAACAAAACTGCTGTTTTGACGTCTGATAAGATTAGAGTAAAAGCCTTGGCTAAATCAAGGCTACAGGACACAGCTTTGAGAAAAGCCAAACAATCACACTGAAGCAACCTTGGCTTTTTATAAATAGAAATTAATTTTAATAAGTATACTGTTCATCTCACATTGCAAAAGCCTGCACTCCAATTAGAAGTGCACTGCTTTAATGACCCGCACAGGGAATCACATTCAGTGAAGTTCAGAGACGCACAAAACGCTCTCCAGCCCTCTTCACCGAGCGCGTCGCTCCAGCCGGACACTGGCTTCGTAACTCACAGGCAAACTACGGGGGTGGTCACGTTAGGATTTCAAAGTAGCAATTGTCTGTATAAATGCAAAATGGGATGCCTTGAGCACAATGAAGCTTTGATATGTTACATACAATTATGGACACGTGTGGTCTTCAAACACTGTATTAAGAAAAATTGGGCCCACTTCTCCAAAGACTTGCTATTTAATAGCCCTAGTGTATTGAGGTTTAATTTGTAGCACCTCTCTTCAGGGATGGCTATCGCCATTAATGCCTACACTTTCTTCTCTGTAACAGAGTTGCAGCCCAGCACTAGTCATATGTACAGCAGGACAGTTTGCTATGCCACTCAGTGTTAGGACACGCAAAGAAGTTATTTATGTTTGTATTATAACATGAGGGGTACTTAAATTCAGACCGTCTAAGAAAGTAATCTCTTCATTCTGCTCCTCTCTGCAGTCACAGCCTCGTGACAAAAGCTGACACAGGAGCTGCCTTGACTGTCCGTTTCTTAGCAATTGTACATGGTGCTCCCATCCTTTGAGGAGCAGCCAGGAGTCTGCAATCATCACTACTCTGGCTCCGCAACAGCGGACACAAGTCTGCTCTGTGTTTTCCAGCTTTTATGCACTCCTCCTCTTCTCTGTCTGCACGTTTCCTTACAGCCTCTTCCCTTCTTCACCTACCCATACCCTGCACAGTCTCTCATGCACCTTGCTGGATGTCCAGGCTGTGACTAATTTATTGACCTCTGCTGCAGCGCACCAGGCACCCAGGTCTGGGGACCTGCAAGGGCAAGCTGAGATCCCCTCCACGCACATACCGCGCTTCCTTTGCTTACAAGCCCACGCTTGGCTGAAGGGACACACTTCTACAGCCAGGACATGGCTGTGGCACACAGCCACACAAGAACTGGGACAAGCCTAGCCACAGCGACAGTAAGTTTCCTTATTTAATCTTTTCTAAGCATTTCTGCTCCCTGCCAGCTACAGCCATGCCCCCAACTCCTGTACAAAGCACTTCTTTACCACCAGAAAAGACTAAATTCACCTACAAATGCTTTTCCTGGTGAAAAGGAGCTCTAGAAGAGCAAAATCCCTGAGTGAAGAACAGCACCCTGCATCACTCTGTGCACCTCTTGCAGAGCAAGGGCTGGGACAGTCTGCAGGGACCAAGAACCACTCTAGGAGAAAAAGCCCAAGGCTGATTTGAAGTGTGCTGGCATGAGGTCTGCAGTGGAAGTGCATGAAGGCTTTGCAGTCACAGCAGCTTGCCACAGGTGCGTTGCAGCATCTGCCCCTCTCTGAACTGAGTTTTGTGCAACAGAGCCAAAGGGAAAGTCAGTGGAGTCTGGGTGCATGCATGTACAAACACACACACGCCTCATCTAAATGAGAAGTTCAGAGAATAAAGGCAGGTCTTCCATAATTACTGCATTACACAGTTTGGGAAAACAGCTGGTGCCCCTGCATCTTTAGGATCACTAGATTCAGTAGCCCTCTACCTGTCCCAACAGCTGTCAGCAATTCAAGGCCATATCTATAAGCGTAAGGTTTACTTCACACTCAAAATCCAAACAAGCTGTCCCCCAATGCTTGGTTTCACTGTGATTGAAGCAGCAAAAGCAGCACAAGACAAGAATTAATCTGCAGTGAGCTATACTAAATAGTGGGAATGGTCAGGCACCTAAATCCATGCTCTTCAAGAGATAAGCTCAGTTTTCACAGAATCACAGAGCGGTAGGGGTTGGAAGAGACCTCTGGAGACCATCTAGTCCAACCCCTCTGCTAGAGCAGGATCACCTAGAGCAGGTTGCACACGATCACGTCCAGGTGGGTTTTGAATATCTCCAGAGAAGGAGACTCCACAACCTCTCTGGGCAGCCTGTCCCAGTGCTCGGTCACCCTCAAAATGAAGGTTTTTTTTTCATGTTCAGGTAGAACTTCCTGTGTTCCAGTTTGTGCCCATCACCCCTTGTCCTGTCACTGGGCACCACTGAGAAGAGGCTGGCCCCTTCCCGTAGACACCCACCCTTTAGNAGGCTCCCAGGTCCTTCTTTACACAACTGTTTCCAAGCAGATCAGCCTGTGACCTGTACTGGTACTTGGGGTTATTCCTCCCTCAGTGCNTTCTGCTTGTCTAGTCTGTGGCTGGTCCACAACCCAGAGACAGAAACCAGCAGCACCACTACAGTGCAGTGGACAATCCAGCTATGAATACAAAATATGGGTACAAAATATGGGTAATTAATGAAAATGTCAGCAGCAGCTGTAGTCAAAGCAGATTTTTTTTAGATATGTCTTACCCTCATCCAAACCTGCAGCACATTGCAGGGCATATAAGGTGGGCAGTGACAGTCACCAAAAGTAAATACAAACAGGAGCCAGCTCCACTTCAGACAGCAGCTGCCAAACCTGAGGGAGTCCAGGAGTCAGTAGCAAAGACAACCTCTACACAAGGATTACCCATCTGCATTTGTTTTATTACAGATTTAATTCAAGCCCTACCTCTGGTGTTGCTCTTAACCTGATTTGTATCTTTGCACAGCAATATTTCTGTACAGCCCACTTGTGACAGGGTGCTCACACCCAGCCCCTGGTCACCAAAATGACTCTGCAGCGAGAGGAGACTGTGCTGTGCACTGGGCATTGCACAAACGTACTCTCTGTTGGTCTAGTCTGTGGCTGGTCTACAACCCAGAGACAGAAACCAGCAGCAGCACTACAGTGGACCATCTAGCTATGAATCCAAAAGATGGGTACAAAATATGGGTAATTAACTAATGAAAACAATGCTGGCAGCAGCTGTAGTCAAAGCAGAATGGTTGCTTTTCCAGCTACACTTGCATTTAGCTTCTACAGTCCTCAGTTTCTCTTACCTGTATTTTTCTTGGTGAACAACTTGTTTCAGCCTGTCATCCAATAAGGACTGAAGACTAAATCTCTCTAATACTAAAACATTATTAATAAATAGACGTATGACTAAGACATTCCAATGAAAAGGTATACAAGCACTTAGGAGTGTAGAATTGGTGATTTAGTAAAAGAAACCAAGTTTGTTCATTGCATCAATTTTTACCTTACTGAAGTCAGTGAATTTACTCATAACTAACAAATACTGATAGTCAGGTCCAGTCTGAAACATCATGTGAGTATTAGTATAGTTTATTACAGAGAAGAGTCAGGAGCTGGGACAGTCTGTGGGATCATGTCTATCCTCTTCCCTATGCTCCTGCAAAAGAAGTCACATCTTACCTTAAAACATTGTAATGGAAGTGCCAGTCCTCTACTTTCCTTTAGATCTTTTTAAACATCAGACATAACACAGAGGATTCAGCTAGTTCAGCACTTCAGCATTTGACAGCACATTCAGGAACCTGAGAGTCATCCTACAAGGAGAGAAATGAGAAGCACCAATTAGTCATTGTACATGTTGGGCAACATGTCACATGCTTAAAACCACTGATACCTGGTAAAGTCATGCTGCTAAATAATGAAATTATAAAAAAAAAAATCACAAATATGAAAGGCTAAGTCATTTTTTGAACCAAGGTGAAATGCACAAGCAGTATTTTGGTTACAGCACCCTGGAATGAAAGCATACATCTTGCAATAGATACATTACCCTGCACTGCTTTCCCAATTCAAATACTCTTTGTTCATCCATGTGAATGCATGGAAATAAAGCTTCAGGCATGTCAGAATACACCAGCCATGTCAGTTACAGAAACATAACAGTGAGAGTTTAAGAAAAGGTAACCTGGTAGTAGTTTGAACTGGGAAATGCCACAGAAGCCCACGGAGCCAAGTAGTAGCCCCATATGAGCCAGGATGTTGGTGTTCATGAAAGATACAAAGAATTTTAGACTGCAGTAAAAGGGGAGACATCTACATCCACCTTCTCTCATTTCCCTGAATAAGCCTTTTTAAAAATTCTCATTTTGCAAGGTCTCACACATACTCTTAACCCTTACTGAGTAAAGACACTCCAAGTGCAGCAAGTTCATGTCTGCAGCACTGCAGCACGTAAGACAGCTCTTTCTCCACAGCAATTCAGCTAACACGCTCTGTCACCAAGCTTTAGACACTTATGTTGCAGTTCCAACTCGCTTGGCATGTTTAATACCCCAATAAAGCAAGCCTCCCAAAAACACAGGCACACACAGAGACACCGTTCCTTGCACAGAGACATCCTGCCTCACAGCCACAAACCAAGTCAGCTGCACCACGGGTCTGTGCCAATGGTGAATAGCTGCACAACGATGCCGCTGGGACATTTGACAGACATGGAGCAATGGGAACAATTTATCTATATCCAGCATGTCTACTCAAGAGATTTTTGAAGATTATTTAAGACACTTCTTTATAATCCTGTACTTTAAGTACTTCCCTAAAGCTTTGGTATGAAATCACACAGTGATCGTTGTCCCAGTTTGTAAAACTACAGAAGTGTGGGCTTAATGGAACACAATGGAATCAAAGAGTATTTACTATAAATTACTAAATGAACTAGCACTCAAATGATGTCACAGACCAATGTCCCTACATATGTATATTGTTCTAATCCTACACTGTTTACAAATCCCTAAAACAGACTCCTAAGGCTTAATTGTCTTCATAAACTAAAATATCAAGTAGCATCTGAAGGGGAACTACAAGGGTCTGTCTGTGGGAGGTGAGGAGGGGGGATTAAGTGGGAGACCTTACATTCTGGAAATATAAACCATAAATGCAACGTCTGTTACAAAACCAGAAACCCAAAAGCCCCAAGCTTAGGTGAGCTTTAAAATAGTATTCAGTGCTCTTAAGTTATCCCAAAGAAGTAGGAGTCAAGGGAGTCAATTTCTCCTCCCCCACGTCCCACTCCAGCTAACACTTTCACAATCTGTTTAGTTATACTTTCAGCTATTCAGGTAAAATATGAACTTCTTTACACTGCATGTTAGCTCTTCATGGTACCCTAAAAATTCTTGTCTTACATTTCAATGGGAGTGCATTCCAAGATGATTGCAAGTATCTCTATTTACATAATATTAAAAACTGTAATGCATTAGGAAACTTGAGATGACAGAAAACAAATTAATGTCCTTGGAGGTATATATTCACAGATAATAGCAAGTACCACAATCTTTGTATTTCTGTATAACCTCCTGCTCTACGCTTCCATATTAAGTGTTACAGTAGTTTCCTGTAAAAAATCTGAGTATTTCATGAGTTCAGCCTTATCTTAAACATGTTCAATTGATAGTTTCCACATCCAGAACCATGGTTTAAGGGCACAACAAAACTGGCTTTCAAACTCCTGCTACCATACCCAGCATGCCATGTCCCCATAACAAGGTATCAAGATCATTCAGGTATTTTTCATGGGTTAAATTTGCTCCAACAGATTTCCCTTTTGCACGTTGTCCCATAGGTAGCGAGAACTCTGTTCCACATAGTCTGTGTAATTCAGCTGAAGGGAGTGCTTATGCCCACACTTGATCCAGATCAGTCTGAAAACACATTAACTGTACAATGCTAAAGGCCAGGACTAGGACATGGCTCTAGCTCTGAGATTAACTAGTGACAACTTTGTGGGAGTCTCTCCTCTTTCTCAGAGAAGAGGATTGAACAAATGTGAGAGACCCTTCAGGAGGCGAAGATTTATCACATTACTGTTTTCCACACCAGATGGAAAGAATGCTTCAGTTTTGTTTTTTACCCCAAACAAATCACAGCGTAGATGCATACATAATCATATGACTCCTACGCATCCAAGTCCAACCAAAACAAAAAACATTAGGCTGCACACCCCTTTTTTCCGCTGACAGGGAGAACAAACCACACCTAACAGGTATTAGTAAAAACACCAAACATTAGAAAACATTCTGATACAGTGGAGATTAAAAAAAAAAAGTAATACTGTAAGCAAAACACAGTAAAACAGTTAAGGAGACATATTGTATATACAAAAGGAGTACACTGGCAGATAAAGTAATTTTTACAGGAATCTTTAGCCTTGTTAATATTTTACAGTTAAACAAAGCTTGGATGCAAAAGATTATTTCTTAAATTCCCAAAGAGATGGTTTCCTTTTTCTCCCCATGGGAAGTCTACATTCTTCCCAGTGCACTCCAGCTTGACAAGTTCTCCTCAGGCAGGTAACACACATATTCCGTCTTCTCCCCTTTTCCATTTTAATATTGTTCAACACCACCTCCCACACAGGCACCTCCCCTCCAGCAGACAGTAGCCAGATTCACTTATCTGAAGAGGAATTTATGCTGGTCTGAGAAAACACCAGCCCCCTCAACTGCAAGGACATGCCTGGATAACATATTCAGATATGCCTCAGAGATTGCGTCAAACACTTCAAAGCCTGTTAAAGATGCACAGCATAGCACCAGAAGGGTAGTTACACTCTGGCTGGGAAGGAGACATTATTTTAAAAATAAATTTGAAGGTAACGTTTCCAGCAGTGAAGACACTATTTCCTGGTGAATATGTTCTAAACTTTTAGCCAGAAAGCCTTTAAACAGTCAAAAGCAATATTCAGTCTTGGTATACTTCGCTGGCATAAGTTCTCATAATTGCTAAAGGAAATAACTGAGGCTATGTCTGCATGGCACAAAGCACCATGCTAATTAACCCTGCAGAGACACTAATTAATCTGGGCAGGATGCCATGACAAGATGACTACTCTGCTGCCTCGGGAATCTCCCCGTGCTGATGTATCATGCCATTTGGTCATACACACCCCCCAAGTGGTCTCTTTCACATCAAAGAGTCTTACACCAAAAATGAACCCCCCACAGAGGGGCATGTCCTCTCAGAAGCTGTCATACAGCTCTTATTTAAGTCCATGACCTGCAGACAATACTGAGCCATACACTGCACTAATTCTTACCTGTATAGCAAAATAATCAGTATTAGAGGATCCTAGGCTGCTAGGAGGAGGAACGTGAGAAGGTGTACATAAGGACGTTCTCCTAGGCCTCAGTTCAGAAAGTCCAGGACATCATCTCAGAGAAGCTAACTGTGATCATCTGCCAACGCTTCAGCTGCAGCAATTCATCCTACAACAATTTGACGTCTCACCTGGTGTCAAAGCAGAGCAAGGAGAGAGCCTGTACTGCTAGTTGAAAAGTTCTGGAGTCAGTAGGTTCTAAGTAGCAGATAATGGGGCCACTGTGGTTGTTAGCACATTAGAAAAGTTAAATTGTTGCCAAAGCAACTCCACAGCTTTCGACATTCTGGTGATAAAACAAGTCTTGTGCTAAAGCCAGAACACCTTATCTGCTGTACCTGATGCCACCTCTTGGTACAGAGACCAGCAAATGGACCGCAAATGGACTTTGAGCTTCTTGTGACTTGTTAAAATACACACCATACAGAATAATGTACTCAGCAGCAGCTTGAAGTGCCTGTCCCAACACGAATTGGTTTTTGAGCAGCCAGAGAGCAAGAGGGAAGGACATCTGACATACAGTACAACCTGCAGCAGAAGATGCAGAAGGGCCATTCACATCCGAAAACGTGGCACTTCCAACACAATCCTGTTAGCCTAGGACTTTAACAACGGCCTCTCACAAGCAACACAGACCTTCTGCAAAGCACAGCGGCATGCATTTATGCATGAGTTGCTTTAGCGAGGGGACTCACGTTGCTGGTAAATGGGACACACCAGCTCTGCTAGAACCTGGCGGGCAAGACTGGCTTCTCGCGTTTCAGCCCATTCGCACAGGCAGAGGTTGCAGCGTGAGAAAGGACGGCTTCACCTTGGTCCAGGCTTTGCACTACAGCGGTCAGTGACCGGTTTCAACAAGTAGCTTGTTTCCTGTGGCAAAACGCACAGGGGCAGCTGTTAGTCTAGTTTAACATGTGCTGCATCGAGACAGGGAGAAACCACATTGAACAAGCAGCATCCAGACCCTCTTGAGCCTTTCCTGCTCTCAGAGTGGACAAATACTCAAATAGCCTGCTTGAGCAGGGATGAATATGCTACCTGTACTTTCTACCACTGTAGCAAGCATAACCACTAATTTAAGAGAAATTAAATTGCATTTTGTAAGTAGGTTTTAAAGTAACAGTTCTCACACTTGGACCCAAAGTGCATCAGCTCATAAAAAATGGAAAGGTGTCATAAAAGACAGATTTGCTACCTGATTGCTTTCAAAAACAGTAAGATACTTTTTCCACAGGCATCTGGTGCATATGTAGGTTTGAGACTGACTAATAAAAAGCTGCGTCTTTCAAAACATTTAATACTATTTCTTGACCCAAATGCCAAGTGTTTGTGAATTTTACATGGTAGAAGTGACAATTTATATAAACACTTCAGTCTCTAACCAACAAAAAATGGTCAAAATTGTGACAAACCAGTAAGACCCAGCAAGCCATACCACCAGATGTACTGAACCTTAACACCATTTAGCTATCGCGTCAGGTGAGATCGACTCATCCATCTTCACTGCAGCCCCAGAGGCCAGACATGCCCCACTTCCTCCTCCAGCACCTTCCCCGTACAAACTGTAGAGTTCATCATGGGCTTTCTGAATGGAGAGCTTTGGTCAGCAGCAGTGCCGTGACACAATCACCACAGCAACGGAGCCCTTCAGCTGGCAAACAGCAACCTAAGCTTTAACCAGAAACGGGCAAACTTCTGAAAAGTACCAGCACAAATATGCACCCTAACAGCTGAGGCTGCTGCCACCAGTGAAGCTTCACTGACAGCGACAGAGCACACCCAGTGCTTTCTTTTATCCCACCTGCGGGGAATTCACTGCTCATGGAATTCGTCACCCATACATAGGGCTTCATGTCCAGAAATCAAGAGGAGGTGAAGTCATCAGCACACCCATGTTTTTTTGGTTTTGTTTGTTTGTTTTGGGGGGGGGGACCGGGGACGGGCTGGGGTGTCCTTTTTTGCATGCCCCTTTCTGCAGGCAGACCAGACCTAATTCTTTGTTCTCTGTCTGCATCAAGACTCAGATGGCCCAGAGTAAAAACCCCAACGTATTTCCTAGGACCATAAAGCACGATGGACTTTACAAGGCCAGTTTAGTTGAGACATTTGATGTTAGACAAGAAATGGAGGGAGAAGGGGGTGTCACAACTGAAGCACTAGTGTGAAGTTACCTAAAAGTGGTTCGAGAAAGAAGGAAAACTGGGAAGACCCTCAGCTACAGATCATTTTCCTTTAACCTTTCTCAATAAACCAGTTATATCCTGTACAATATCCCTTATCCAATTGCACCTTTTGCTTGTTCACGTCACCATATCATGAAACACTTGTGACAAGCAACAACACACAAGATAAATCTGTGCTTGCTTCCTTAAGGAGAGCAGAGATTAGGAAAGGGCAGGAAGTTCATCCTTTTGTCTTGCAGTGAAAAGGAACTGGGAAGGTGGAGAATGTAACTGAAAGGGACCATAAAACACTCGTTTGCTTGCCTGGTTCCTAGGTCAGATGGCTCCTCAGCTGCCTGTGGGACACAGGAACGGCAACACAGGCTGCCCCTGATGAGAGCAGCACCTGCTTACTCCTCTGGCCCCATCCGAGCTGGGCAAGCAGAGGAAGGGAAGGGGCCTGCCAGCTTTTAAAAGGCAGAAGACACTTCACTAAGTAATGTTAATGTTCAAAATTAAGTTAAAGATATAGAGGTGATTGCCATTATCTTCAGAAACACTAGTAACCTTGATGGGCCTCAAAAATTCTTAATTGCTGGATTTTAAGTGACAAAAGCAAACCTCTCTAAAAACTCTGCTCTTTCCTCATGCTATTTCCTCCCCATCCTCATAGAAAATGAAAACATTCCCCAGTTGTGAAGCACCACTACATATCTTCATGGGTGTAACACAACTATAACCAACAACAAAATATACATAGGCAGTTGATCTGCTCTAGAGTCACACCAAGAACCTGCATCTGAGGGAATCCATATCCCTCACATATCATCTCTGTATCTAGTCCTGGAGGCTGAAGCTCCCCCTACTCTGGGACAGGCAACATCCCAAGACTGAGTTGGCAGGGGATAAAAAAACCACAACAGGACTCACATCCTCCTCTGGCATCGAGGTAAAATTTGGACCAGATCACTTGGCCTTGCAGCTCAGGCTTTCCATATACATGGTACCTAGCTGCCTCTGGGATTTTCAAACAGATCTTACCACCACCTCCTTAGTGATATTCCAGAGCGTATACTGCTAAGGGACGGGATTTTTGGAAGGAATGTGGTAGACTGGCCTCCAATATCCAGTGCTGTTTGAGAATGACCCTCAATGCCCACCACACACTCCTGTAATAGACCTGAGAAGTTTTTGGTACTGAACCAAAGCGAGAATAAGCCTCTCATTTTCATCCTAAAGCTTTGAAAATGCAATGAGTTAGTGAACCCCAAGCTGCACAGTGTTACAGGGGTATGCCTACCACTACAGCAGGCTATGACAAGAGCGATCCTCAAAAGTGTAAACACAGTCACATATCACTGAGGGCCATTGCCAAGGCAATGCTGTTTTCCTTGTGCCAAAGGGAAAAAAGAGATAGGACTGCTGTCTCATCAGATGTTCCAAATCAATGATGAACAAGAAAAGCTTAAAAAAAAATTACTTTTTAATTTACTGCCTGTGAAGCAAACTAATTCAGAATAACTACTGTACATCCTTATACCTTCACGAGCACCATGTTCTAAACACATCTTTTCATATGAGGGGTGATAGACAAAAAAAGGATTTCCAGGGATTCAGTGACCATGAAAATTAAGCAAACAAGCATGTGGTCTCCAAAGGAAAGGTCTGATTATTCTCCAGAGTCCCACCACTAGCTCTTAAGAGAACTGCTTTCCCCAATTTAATTTCAAGCCCTATCATCCTATGAGACATTTGACCGTGTCTGGCAGAAATGAAGCAGAAGAGTAGCTGGATCCTAATCCTAGCGTAAGCTAGAAAGACTAGCAAGGGGAGGACAAGGATGAGACATGCAGTTCTGGTCAGGATGTTCTTCTCTGTTCAAATTGTTATCACATCTAGCACATTCAGCAAAGTCACAGATTAGAAACTCCACAAAAGAAGGCATACACAAATGGCAATATTCCCATCCTTTCTGCCAAAAAAATAAGTAGGGGGACTGTCATTACAATAATACTACTATATATCATATAGATACACACAATCTATATATGCACACTAAACACTGGATTTTCAGGCTCTAGCTCACGGACATTAAGGTTGTAATCTAACAACCTAATCTCTCAAACTAGACCGGGAGAAAACATGCACATGAGATGTGTCATCTTCAACGTACATTTCCATTGAACAGCCAAAAGAGTAATGTAAAATTGCAAAACCCCCCTGTACCCACAAAGTCCATAAAACATGAAGGTCATGAGCAAAGCCACCCGAACCGATTCTGCTTGAGAAGTTGCAGTCACGTCTTTGCAAGCAAAGCCAGAAGGCGGGGGAGGGAAAGGACAGAGTGGTAAAGCAGATGAAAAAGCCAGCCCAAGCTTTGCAACACTGCTTTATCATGTCACTGTGAAGGCTCAGCATGTTTTCGGGTACTCAGTGTCAACACCGATGAAAAATCATCAACTTAATCGTCATCCCGTCATGGCTTGTGCCTAGCAGGCTTTGAGTTGCACAGGGCTGAGCAGGTTGTTGCAGCAGTTTGCAAACATTTATCCACCAGAAAAAGACACCAACAGAGGTATTTCACACACACAAGCATGCATACACACTGCTTGTAATACTTCCCCAACATTAAGTAATGCCATTCAAAAAAACAAGCCACAAGTACTCTCCTATCTAGATATATTTTAAGTAGTCTCTTAGATAGTAACACTGAAACCTACTCAGTAACACAAACTAGATCAAATGTCACTACTTCACCAAAAAGTAAAAAATAAAAGACTAAACTTACAGGGCTGTTAGTCCACCGTTTCTCTCTAGCACACCGTACATCATTGAACTGCAATGCCTGAAACAGTAACTTGACCTCTCTGGGAAGGTGGGCGGTATTATACAAGCTGAAACATTAGAAACATGCATAATTACGCTGGGTATTTGCCACACATTCTTTCATCCATGAACAAATATGAATGGAAATGTCATACTGACACTCCAGGCTTAGATTATGTCCAAACCACCAATTAAGAAGATTTTTCACAAGGCCCTTCAGAGAACAAAATTTTTTTACAGCAGAAGTTTTCTTTGGACTTCAGCTGTGCTTATATTAAAAACAATGACAGTGCTGCCAGCTCAAAACCAAGACAACAGGGATTTTTCAGCTTTCTTCCCCACCACTGACAATGTAGAGTCACTGTGTTCTCCTCTGACCCCACGCACCCATTCACGCAGCACTTCAGAAGATGCTTGCCATGGCACCAGCGGCAACCCATCACTCATCATCCACCCATTCCTGCAGGGTGCTGCCTCTCTCCTACACCTGTGCAGTGCCTGCTCCATCAGACCAAGAACCTTTAGCAGACGCAATCCATCCGTAGGGTCGGTTGGGCTGAAACACACTGCTAGGACAAACAGGGCAGCTGAATGAAAAGGCACCGTACTTGCTCCTAGCTGCACAAACAGGCAACCACAGCTCACATCACAGCTGCTTACACTTCTGGCAACATCCCTTTTACATCAAGCATACAGAGTGCCCTCTATGCATGTTTTACCACCACCATCTGCACGCTGCTGTTCTAGGCAACTAACTTGTCCATCCCTTTTCCACAATGAAACACTTCCTGTGCTTGCTTGCCACAAACAGATGTGGAATACACAGTATTTGTTTCAGCTAATTCCCCATGCACTAGGGACAATGCATGCATTTGGAACAGTGTTCCAGCAGACACAGATGAATTATTCTAGAATAATTATTCTGTTTTGTACCTCAAGCAGCTCAGCTCCCTCTGTCTCTTCCTCATCATTATATACTTCCAAAACCTTTGAAGGTCATGGCAATGCATAAAGTGAAGTACCTCTCAAGATACACAAGTCAGATTTTGCAGTTTCTAGGATCTGTGTTTTTCCCTCTATGCAGGATAGCCGTATACATAAGGAAACATGAGTTGCCATAATGACCACACAGAAAGTAAAAACTTACAAGTAACGATTTTCCACATGTATCTGAAATCTCAAGATATGAAAACTGGTCAATGTGAAGTTATTAGCAGACCTTGCTGGAGGGGTTTTTTTTGTTAGTTTGAAAACTGCTTTTGCAAATGATGGTTTATTCAGAGGTTAAGCCCTGCATACTTTCTTACACACTTCTGAAAAATGTGGGCGTCTTTATCTTGAAGTTTCTCCCTCTCTTCCATACAACCTAAAAATTAACTGAAAGATGACAGAGCAACCCTTTTAAGCCTTACCTAAAGTATCTATTAAAAAAGCATTTTCATCACATAGTTCAGATATTTAAGTCAAACTAAAGTGGTTTGTGGCCAAAAGAAAATTGATGTGTATTTCAACATAGTAACTGCTGCAGAGCAAAGACCTGAGTTGGCATCAAATCCTAGTTGGAATCATTTAATTGCCACAATGGAAGAGCAGGAATTTCTCAAGTCTTTTTTATTTGCTTTCCTGGTAAATATGAGCAAAGGGAAAAGTCAACAGTATAGTTTTAAAATTCCAATTTAGAAGTGGTTTGATAACAACCTTCCCCAAGTCATTCTGCTGGGAAAGAGCTGTTAGAGCACAGAGCTAATTAGGGCTTGTCAGTTAAGCTCCTTCTGCTTTGTTCAGAAAACCTAGACAAATAGCTTATCCATGGATAGACCTGGGGGCCTTTCACAAATATTTTGTATTCCACTGCAAGCTTAGGCACATTACATAAACATCTGGAGTACCCACTAAAATGTGAACACCTCCCCCTCTGCCCTGCAGTGTCTTCATGACACTGTTTCATCAACAGTGACAGAAAGAAAGCAATATTATAGAGGGCTTCCATCCAAAAAAAAAGTAATAGCTTGTCTATGCATACACCAAGGTTTGGGGGAAAGGGAGTAGGGGAAATTCAGGTGCATAAACAAGTTTTTCAGTCCTCCTTATCAGTACTTAACTTCTGAAAGTGCTTTGTGTCAATAATAAGAGACTGTTTCCAGAAGGGTTGGAGACTAGACTGCTCTGGTGGGAAACGGCGGTGTGAATCAGGTACGTTCATCTTTTGCTGGGAGGTGCAGTGCAGTTTGGAAGCGCATTCAGCGTCCAGAACCCAAGACGGTGTCAAGTCACCCTGGTGTACTGTGACACCACTGCAGAATGAGAGCATAGAACCACAGACATGGTACAAAACATGGGCTTCTACAAAAGCTCACAGCTGTGTTGACCTTGCCAGGGCCCATAATTAATAAACCAGTTGCTCACAATGCAGTAGGTACTTTGATATTACATTATACAGCATAGCTGGATTGGAGCCAAGGAACTACGTGCTGTGGGAGCCAAGCTTTGAGCAGGGAAAGGCTCGCACTCCTCTCTGGGACCCTTTCCCCAAACAGCAATGTCAGCACCTTCAGCTTAGACTGCGACGATGCCTGCAGAATTGTTGCAATCAAGCCCAACCACTGGGCATTTTTTATATATTTGTTTATTTTTCAAACCAGTAGAGAAGCTGTACTTTACTGTACATTTCAGCAGCTGCATAATAGGCACAGCTTAGTTACCTCACAATAGTCCCTTTGCAAAAGGGAAGGTGAGGCACTGGCACAGGTTGCCCAGAGAAGTTGTGGATGTCCCCTCCCTGGAAGTGTTCAAGGCCAGGTTGGATGGGGCTTTGGGCAACCTGGTCTGGTGGAGGGTGTCCCTGCCCATGGCAGGGGGGTTGGAACTAGATGGTCTTTGAGGTCCCTTCCAACCCAAACCATTCTGTGATTCTATTCTATGATTCTAAAGCCAGGGAAACAAAGTCTTCCTTTTCACTGCTATTACACAGGAGAACACTGAAAACTTCTGGTGAGACAAAGGCAGCAGCAGCCAACGGATGTGACAAACTATCATTCACACTGTATTCCAATGAGTAATAATTACGTGGTTTAAAAATACACAAAATCGATGCATATGTTAAACATAAAAGAAACTGTCCTCAAGAGCTAGATGCTCTGAGATCACATTTCAAAGCAATGCAGTATCATTCTGTTAATCTTTTGGGAAAACCAGCACGGATATTCTGCTTCAGTGTAATTAACGCAGGAATTCAAGCCTCTCCAATGTGACCTTCCACAGAAAGCTCAGAGGTCAAGAGTAGCAGCTTGTATGTGTCATGCTACAATGCTAATATATCTGTACTATCAACAAAAGCCTTCTGTAACAATAGGACCAGCAAGTTTCAGGGGGGAAAGGGAGTTGTATATATACACTCTAAGACTGGCACAAAACATCTTCTACACAACTGTAAATGAAAAGTTGTTCTTCTAAAGGCAGTTGCAGAAGTTTCATTTTTGCTATGTGGATGGAAAAAAGCTGACAGGTTGACTTCCATGCTTTATTCTCAAATACTCTATCAAAACAGTAACAAGTAAAAGACTGCTTTCTTCGAGTAATGGTTAATGAACAAAAAGAAGCTGAGACAGCAACTGCCCTGCCCTGCAAAGGCCCTGGGCTCTACGAGAACAGCCGGTGAAAATTTAAACTGAATCCCACTCAGCTTGCTTGGTATAAATAGCCTCAGGGTGGTCAGTCAATCCATGAAAAGAGATAGTCAGATGAGTTTTTTCTCCTCATTCTTACCCTTTGCAATCTGAGAAGAGTGAAAGAGGACACCAGCTAGCAAGAAGGCTGCTAATTAATTCCTCCTCACCCAGGCACTGCAAAGCTTCTAGCTGCAAACTACCTGCTGATCTAGGAACAGGCACTTAATAACACTTTAAGAAGCTTGATTCATTCTGAAAAAATGCCATTGAAACAGACACAGTCATCTCACAAGATCAGTGTGCAACATTTTCCTTATCAGCAGCAAGAAAAGATGAAAGAAAAGCAGCATCACTCTTTCCTACATTATTCTAAGCCTGGTTAATTTTCAGAGCACCAACTTAGATCGCGCAGCGATTTTGATGAGAGGTCAGCATGCCACAGGCATAGATGCTTTCAAAAGGATTACTTCACACGAGGAAGAGACTTCCCATCATCTCTTAGGTGAACAAGTTTCCCTGAAATAAGTGATCTCTGAATAAGTTGCCACAGGGTAGAAATGTCTTGCTGTAAGGGCAGGACCAGAATGCAGAGTGCAGGTGACATGCCAGGTCAAGACACAAGCAGTTAAAGCACTTTAACGAAGCAGGATGCTTGTCTTAGGTGCTCAGTTAACCTGGATAAAAGGCTATAAACAGCTCTTTGGAAAGAGCACTAAGTCAAGAGATGAGTCAGAAAAAAGGAATAATGGAAGAACACCCACAGACCCCACAAAAAGAGATTTCCACACACTAACACTGAGATCTCAAGCTTTCTGCAACCAGCCATAGTTTGTTTGCCTCACAAGGCTGCTCTGTTAATACTATCACAACACAAACAGGAGAAGTCCTGACAGCAAGAGTTAAACTCCTGGTGTCAGTAGGCAGATACAGCCTTAAGTCCAGTGTCATCTCAAGCACCTGCAGCTCAGCTGTAGCCTTTTGAAGTACCAAAGGGACATCACAATCATTAAAACTGAGTAACAAATCCACCTGCAAGCACAAAACCTCAATAATTCGAACAACTTTGATCTTTATCAATCTATTCATGACTGCGATGCCCCTCATTTTAGCTAGAGCACAAAGCATCGAGTTATTGAAATTAGTATTTTGGGGTTTTCTGATGAGGCAGGACAAGCACCTCTAATCTCATCACTCTTTTCCAGTTATGTGTAAATGGTCCCAGTACTATTTCTCTTCAATACCTGCTTCTACCAATGGCGAAGTGGGGAGCACCAAGACCACATCTTCACACTGCATGGGTCTAAGTAGGCAACAAGCCAACTAGGCAAATATAGGCAATGGAAAGGATTTTAACTGTATTATCACCTTTTGGGCACACAGAGTGCCTGCTGAATGCACAGCAGATGTGCAGCCTAGCCAGCTGTGTTTTCTCACATCAATTTTTCATCCCTTTGTCCCCATCCTGAAATTGCTTTTCTTTCTACCTACCCAGCAATCTCAGCTACATTTTTTTTCCCCCTGAAAAAAAGGATTATAGTTTCTGGCCTTTACCACCACACACAAACTTGACTGAAATCTGAGAAGCAAGAATGTTTTACTTGGTTTGAATCTGAAGACACCTGCAGTTCAAGCTCAGGTGTGCAATGCAGAGCCAACAACAAAAGAATGGAAATGTCAAGGACCAGACACTTTCTTAAACATACCCGTTTTTACTCTGAGCAAACAACGGAAACACTATTTTTTTCTTTTCAAAGCAGAAATCCTCCACTGTAGGATACACCATTGCAGGTTAATGAGTTCCTGCATACGAGCTCTCTGATGAACTGACTGGCTTCAAGCCCTTCTTTGGACAGGTAACCTGGAAGAGGTCAGCCAGAGGACCCTGAAGATGCAGACAGGCTGGATCAGGAATGCCAGTGGCCAGAACCCAGACTGGGTAAGCAGGAATCAACACAGCTATCCTAGGGGTGATCACTGAGCATTTCCCACCAATGCTATCAGATCTGAAGAACAGGACAAATAACAAAATGTGTAGGGACACATTCCCTGCTGCTCCTTCTCAAAAAGCAATAAAATGCTCTTTTTAGAGTGTAAAGTGAGGGCGAGTCCTTCCCTACTTGGAATAAACACACTTGTGCACATTCCTTTCTTTTATACTGTGTACATCTCTACTTGAGATCACAAGCTGTGGCAGGATGACTCAGTTTGTTACTGATTAACAGCTCACTTCAAATCTTTTCTGTGTACCTCAATCCAACTCTGCTCATATCAGTCAGGCATCCTGACAGCATCCCTTTCTTATGACTTTGCCCTCAGGTGTACCAGACAAATACTGACTCAATAGCCCAGTGCTCACCATGTACCACCAAACTCCTTCCCACCTCTCCAGAGCACAGCCCCCCCTGCCCCCACTTGCAACTTTCACATCCCCAAGGGCTCTGCAGGCACCTGAGCAGGGCTGTGGTCTTGCTCCCTGTCCCAGATTTCCATGCATGAAGAGACTAAGCTGTGAGTCAAGAAGAGGTGTCCTGTCAAGGGAAGGCTCTACCCGCTCAGGTACCTGCAGATACCTGATGGATACTGGCAAATGGTAGACAGCTGGACTACCATGCAGTATATCACCCACTTGCTTCTGGAGAGCAGGGTCTGGCCCTCCTGCACAGAAAGGGGTTGTGTGCATGTATGGGGAGGGGAGTAACTTTAGATGACTGAAAAACATGGTGCTTCAAATCAGAGACTAGGGAAAAAACAAGGTACTTGAGTTTTGGGTGTATTCACCCAAATTAAATGTATTTTTTAAAGAAAAAAAAAACAAATCATGCTTTTCCTACAAGGTGTTAGTCCTTTGTAAATACTGGGACTGCTGTCTTGAATGTCCTGGCATGAACGAAAGGCAGCACACCCCCACACCCCCCCCGCCCAGCAAACTTTGCTGTAACAGCTGCTGAAAGGTGATGTTATCCAGCCCGTGCCTCACTACCTTCCACCCTGACCACCACACACCTTTCCCCCCAGGCACCAACCCTCAAAGTCTCAAAGGCGGCTGAAGTCCAGACCTCAGCCAGCTTCGTTTGCTCCCAGCACACAGCCTCTAACCAAAGACCACCTCTGTC
>VXBL01003650.1:114492-131690 GCA_013400195.1 Aramus guarauna
CCTCTGTCTGCGCCTGCAGCTCACGCTTCTCCCACCAGCGCTGCTGCCTGCACGGGCAATGCACACACCTGCCCCCACAGCAACACCCTGCCTGCCTGCCTCGCGGGGAGAGAGGGAATCTCAAGCACAGGTTCTCACCCACTCTTCTTCCACAGTGTGGTATTTCCAGTAAAATATTTACAAACACACAGAAGCTACGCACACTGCAAAATCCTGCCCAGGAGTCTTACCCTACTGCGTAACTGCCTTGTGCAATAAGTGCACCTAAGCCCTGCCATTGGCACGAGCCCCAGGAGCTGTGCAGGGGTGAAGTCACATCTTTGTAGCCTAACAAAGCCTCCAAAGGCTGAAGTGGTGCCAAGTGACATGCAACTGTCTTTCAGAAATGGAGGCAGAAGGAGGCAAAGAGACAAGTTGCTGTCAACACTGGAAGCTTGTTTGATGGTTTAAGAGTTTTATCAGAGATAAGCTGAAAGACCTTCTCCTGCCCACCTGCATGCAACTACCAACACACCTGGTCTTATTTCCAAATGTGATCTCTAACAGTCCACGCAGGCTGCTCTATGAAATTAGTCATGCCAACCCCAATATGATGTGGGTGAAAGCCAGAAATCATTCCTGTGTCAAGGAGCACTGGTAGTCCCTATAAATATCAGGCAATATTTACATCTGCGTCAAACCCACAGTTTGGCAAAAAAGTTTATTCACCCAAGAGCGCTTTGATCCTTTGACAAATCATTTCCTGATTCAAGTTGAAACAGCACAAAGGACTTTGGACACCAACCAGCTGTCGCCCTTGTGTTGTGATCTGGCACTAAAACCCACACAGCCGGGAGAGGAAAGATTTAGGTGGTGGGAGGGGAGCAAATGGTCCATTTGCATTCACAGCATGTGAGAAGTTCCTTCTGCAGAAGTGATTCCTTCTCTTCCTACCTATCTGCTGCAAGCTGGCAGAACAGGGATCCACCAAGACTCACGAACAGGAGAGCAACCGCAGGATACTGACAGCACCGAAGTACAGCAAAACCTGTTGGATGTACTACAGCCGGGGAGGGGGATAAGAGGAGATGTTTCTTCTTTGCTTTGCTGTCCAAAGGATGCTTAGACACTGACAGATCTCCAAATGCAATGACCCCTTTGTGACCTTTGGGCCTGAGCTGAGTGAGAGAAACAAGAAGTGAGCTTAACAAAGACCTGAGACAGCAACTGGGAAAAGTGAAGGCAGAGCTGAGGTTTAATGGCCATCTGCTTTTTGTCCTGTTTAAAATGAAGCATTCACACACTTGCTTGCAACCTAAAAAAAAACCAAACACACCAAAAAACCTGACTGATGCTAGCAGACTGCTTTCAACATCCTCCCTCAAATATTCTCTCAGTACAGATATAATAATATTTTCCTGTGTTTCTACTAGCAAACACAGCACTTGGCAATCAAAAAGAAATGCAGCTTCAGGGGGAAGCGGATTAGAAGCGTAACTTGCTACATACTTCTGGTATTATGAACTCTTAATTAAAAACACATTATTAATTCAAGGTGTTGAAAGAAACAGTCCACAGAACTAAGTAGTTTCTTCCAGCCTCCATCCTCATTTTAACTGATGTGTTTTATCACCAGGCTTTGAGAAATTGATTCTACATTCTCGTTGACTGAACAGGCCATAATACACAAACTAAAAAGAAGCAACTGACTAACCCTTGAGATGCTCTTGATGTTTATTGACTTATTTTTACTACAGGTGGCATAAAACTGAACTTCTGAAGCTTCTCCTTGTGACAGACTTGTTTATTCTTCTATTACTTCGCATTAAAACAAGTTTTGGTGGCCAGGCAACTCTCAGATGTGCTGCTTGACCTGCCACCTGCCTAGTTCCGACTAGATCAGTGCCTTCAAACTTAGCAGCACAAAAGGGATCAGCTCGATAAAACTCACGCCTGGCACTTTGAACTGCCAAATGCCAGATCCAGAGCTGACACTACTCCAAGTCCCTCACGGGGCTCTGTTGTGATGCAAATAATGTACAATCGCCAGACACAAAAAGCTCATTAAACTGGAATTAAGAGTTATAAGTAACAGGCAACTGGAAGGAAAAAAATCAGAGTTAAAAGGAACACTGAAGAGAGATGTACAAAGAAGCAGGTAGGAAATGGCTGTTTACAATTACATTTCAGCAAACAGAAGGAAACAGGTACAATGACAGTCCGGCTCATCGGGCAGCCTCCATCACCGGCTCTGCCTGCTTTCCTTCCCCAGTGCAAGGTGTGTGCCCACGTCACCCCCAGCCCCCGGTAAGCCTAACAGACTTTGCCATCCAGCCCAGCCCGTGGGCTGAGAGCTCCGACAGCATTTCAACTTTGCAGCCTCCTGCCCAGTCCGCTGGTCACATCGGTCGGCAAACAAGGCTAAATACCAGCAACGAGCCAGCTCTGTGCATGACCTGGAGCCAAGGCCAGCCCATCTCCAGCCAAGCTCCCAGCAGCTCCCCAGCTGCTGACCAAACAGGGAATTGAACAAACCAGGCGAGTGCAGAGGGAACACTCACGTGGTATTATGTCAGGAGTTAAAATATCTCAGTGACCTGCAACTCCCATCGTGAACAGGACTGATGAATGCCAGAGCTACATGGAAGAGAAGCTCATGTACAAAAAACCTATCCAGCCTCTGATGCCATTTCTGTCACTCCAGATAGCCAGCAAGGCTAAAGTAAGAAGGGTCTCCCTCCCTTCAGACAGAAATTAAGCCATGACTTACAGTGAAGTTTTCAAAAAACAGTTGAAGTGGATGGAGCTAGTAGAGACTTCCTAGATCAGAGAGAAGCTTAACATCTTTATCTAGCAATATTAATATCCTTTTTTCATTTTAAAAAAAAAGGATAACTAGGAGCTTCTTTGCCTGTAACTCCACCTTCAGCTTCAACATTGGCGCTGACAGTACCATGACCATCATTCACCTCACCTGACTTGAGTCCCAGTCAGGCCATCCAGGATGAATTATAAGCCTGACATGGAGCACAACAGCCTTTTTTCCACAGTAATAAAACATAATTCATGCAGAAATATACAACAAAAATTGTGGCTATTCTTCACCCAGAATAGAAGCAGCCCTGTAACAACCAGCTCTCAATTAACAGATTAACAGTGAAAGGAAATCAAAATACCACTTCAAAAAGCATGCATCAATCAGGCTAGAAAAGTGTTCACAGTTAAGAAAATACCAGATTCCTGCAGAAAGCAGGAAGAGTTTAAGAGAGCAGCCAGCAGAGCAAGCACCTGCTTTGTGCCACATGCTCAGCTGGTCACAGCCCCCATCCAGAGAAGAGGACAGCAAGGGGGCTGGTCCACAGCACACACTACCCAGATGCAAACAACTGAGGCTAGAGAGTACTAAATGGCACCTCAAAGCATTGGCATGTTGAGACCCCTGGCCACTACGTGGCTTATCACAACTCAAATTCTGCTCTACTTCTGAGAGGATGACAAAGATGCAAGTTCTCAGACACACATGGACAAAACAAGATTCAGGCCAACATTTCCTGCCAGGAAAAGTTTCTTTTCTGCAAACTGCCATGAAGTAGTATGTGTATCTTTTATTAGATACACATACATTTTCTTTGCGACGCTGAGGCTTGAACTTGGTACCAAGAATAGCCCAGTATGTTTTCTTTAACCATTTTGAAAGTAGAACATCTTGTAAGACTGCAGCAGCCTGAGAAGTCTGTAGTTTCTCACTGCTGCTGTGTTACTGTGAGAGGCAGCTATTCCCCCCCCACCCCTCCACACACTTGCAATGAAAAAAGGAGTTGCATGGCTGGCTCATGACTTCTTCTCCTGCAATAGTCCCTTGAGACAAAGTTCAAAACTAGCAGAAATTTGATGACAGGCTGAAAACATGAAGGGAAAGACAGTTTCTGAAGATGAAAAGTTTTACTTGTCAGATTAGAGGAGCCCAAATTTTCTCAGGGACAGCTCTCTCACTTCTTCCTTGGTTCCATGTTCTTCTTGTTGCCTGACTTTTCTGTATTGTCCTAGAGACTTTGAAACATGGAATCACAGAATGGTTTGGCTTGGAAGGGACCTCAAAGATAGATCATCTAGTTCCAACTCCCCTGCCATGGGCAGGGACACCCTCCACTAGACCAGGTTGCCCAAAGCCCCATCCAGCCTGGCCTTGAACACTTCCAGGGAGGGGGCTGCCACAAACTCTCTGGGCAACCTGGTCCAGTGCCTCACCACCCTCACAGGAAAGAATTTTTTGCTAATATCTGATCTAAATTTCCCCTCCCTCATCTTACAGCCATTACCCTTGGTCCTCTCACTCCATGCCCTCATAAACAGTCCCTCTCCAGCTTTCCTGTAGGACCCTTCAGGTACTGGAAGGCTGCTATAAGGTCTCCCTGGCACCTTCTCTTCTCCAGACTGAACAACCCCAACTCTCTCAGCCTGATCTCATAGCAGAGGTGCTCCAGCCCTCTCAACAGCTTCATGGCCCTCCTCTGGACTCTCTCCAACAGCTCCATGTCTGTCTTGTACTACTGAGGACCCCAGAGCTGGACGCAGTACTCCAGGTGGAGTCTCATGAGAGCAGCGTAGAGGGGCAGAATCCCCTCCCTCGACCTGCTGGTCACACTTCTTTTGATGCAGCCCAGGACACGGTTGGCTTTCTGGGCTGCAAGCACACATTGCCAGCTGATGTTGAGCTTCTCATCAACCAACACCCCCAAATCCTTCTCCTCAGGGCTGCTCTCAATCCATTCTCTGCCCAGCCTGTAGTTGTGCTTGGGATTGCCCTAACCCATGTGCAGGACCTTGCATTTGGCCTTGCTGAACTTCATGAAGCTCACATGGGCCCACCCCTCAAGCCTGTCAAGCTCCTGCTGGATGGCATCTCTTCCCTCCAGCATGGCGACCACACCACACAGCCCAGTGTTGTCAGTAAACTTGCTGAGGGTGCAATAAACATAGTGAGCAGTCAAGGGCAGGATGAAAGAAGAGGAGCAGGCATGACTTGACAGGCAGCAAACAAAGCATGTGCTAGATAGAAAAGTTACAGGAAATAAAAGGAGTCCAGAGAGCCAAGACAGAGGAATAGCAAAAGCATGAGAACAGCCAAGATGTGAGATGCTTCACAGACATGTCTGGGCAAACATTCAAGGCCACGAGGTAAAACTACCAGAAGCCAGGAGTTACCATTGTGCTTCTTTGTACTGCAATACAAACTATCCTAAACATCTCCAAGGAAAGACCCACAGGCAACACCACAACTTCCACTCTAGTGGCTCTTTCAGAGCTGGGTGAAACCAGTCGTGTTAAACATCCAAGCCTCCCCCAATCCCTCCTAATCAATAGGTGGCTGGTAATCAACCTGGCTTAAGTGGTCAAGATGAGGCAATGGGGACAGATTGGACAAACTCATAATCTTAGTCAGGATGGTGGTTGGCTGGCGTGGACCAGTTAGAACCGCGTGTTGAGCATGTTTAAGCTCCAGTATCAAAACCAGTATTTCTAGCACGGATATTTTAAGAAGCCTCATATCTCTGCAGTACAGTCAGAAGCTTCCTGATAACTCTGCAGAATTATTCTCCTAATTCTCCAAAACTAACAGGAAATTTTCTCATGACGCTGCACTGAAATGTGTATCTCCATGAGCTGTCCAGCCATCCCACTCACTGTGGGCAGATGCCTCTTGCTTTGTGGCAGGGTAAGTAGGTGGGGGAAAAGTACCATTTCAGCTATCTGACTTTAATTTACCTCTGCATGCAAGTCAAAACCGTCTCAGCTAAGGTCAATCTCTTCCTAGCAAAAGCTAGGATAATATACCGCAGTTAAATCCTCACCTGCAAGGCACCATTGTTTTAATTAGATTCAGTCAAATCCAGGTCTTTGCAGTCTAGACATGGTTTAGCAAGTGCTTTTACACAAGTAATTCATTGCGAGAGAACACACTTCTTACAGGAATTAGAAAGATAACTCATCACATGTGAAGTTTTATGTCGAGCTTACCTCAGTTTTGGCAAAGAAAACCTTGCTGGATTTTGACAGGGCAAAGACAGCCTAACCTAGGTTTTCAAGTGTCAGTCCAAGTGAAGATTTTCCTCGGGGAAGGGAAGGAAAGGAAAGAAAAGAAAGTGTTCCTCCGAGCTTAACACTTTTCCAAAGTTTAGCCAGCCACAAAAGGCTTTCTGTTCCGAGCAAGAGCATTAACATTACAATTTTGCAACACAGCACAGAAACATGAATCTTGAGGCAATGCAGAATTCAGACTTCATGACTTACTCTGGCCCCTCCAGTAGCCCCTGTACTACTCTGGGTTTTAGACAAAGGTATGAAGACAAACAAAAAGGAAAGAAAATGCACACAGACTACCTGCTGCTTCTGATCTACAGTACAGATACACTGGTCCCGTTCTCAAGGGCCTCCCCTGCTCACACACCTACTTACAGAAACTTAAGGCAGCAATATCAAACCAGCTTTGTGGCTTGACAACTTCTGGGTTGAAATCAAGGTGATGAGATGTTCCAGCTCCACCACTGTCAATTTGACTAAGCTTTAATATACACACAAATGGCTGCTGGATGACAGAAAATGTAAGTGCCAGCACTGCTGTGGTGCTCCCAGCTGTGCATAAATACATATTTTATTGCTATTTTTGACTTGCTCAAGGAATCTCTCGCACAGCATTGGTAAGACATGGGGAACATCAGCCCAGTGTTTCTGAAGACTGGATGTGCAGGGGCAAAGGCCTTACACACCCAACTAGTTCTTCTACAGTGCAACACCGGTATCACAGGCCAGCCAGTCCTCCTCCTTGTATTGTAATTCTCTGAGCACTGATGCAAGAACAGCTGTAACTGGACATTGCAGTAACACGGTATTAACCTGTTCAATTAACAGTTGTACTTGAATGCACCAGTAAGCATAAATTGCCTCATTTTTACTCAAACTGTTGAAGAGATCTTATTTTCTGCAGCTTACTAAAAGGACAACCCTGGGTCACTTTTGTGATGCAAATTAACAAGTTGCTTGGAGGAAGAAGGGAAAAAAGGTCTTTTAACTGAAATTACAATGAAACTTCCTTCCTACACAACAGTCACAGAAATACCAGCACCCAGTGAGCCTCCTCCAGGACTCCACAGCTCTTCTTCAGACCATGCGCACCCAAACCTATGCCCCCCCTGATTGCACACTCTCCTCACTCACCTGCAGCCACTAAAAAGACCTGGAACCACCCAGAACTGATGCCAGATGTGTTAAACTGCACTCGAAAGCAGAGGATGTAAATTACTGCCCTTCCGTGAAGATGTAGCTACAAGGAAACTCCTTTACCAAGCAGTAACAGCCTCCAAAGCAAAACACAGTCCCAAATGAAATGCAGCTCAGGAATGTGAGCTATGTGGGCAGGGGGCCTCTGATGGATATTAAGGGAGGAGAGGAGGAGGCAGGCTGGTTTCCTAGCTAGAGCAGAGGACCAGCCTAGCCGCCCTCCCTTGCCCCACGTGTGTGTACGAACAGGCACACTGGCACACACTGGCAAACGCAGAGCTCAGGAATGCGAGCAATGTGGGCCAGGGACTAGGGAGTGGGGGGCTTCCTTGTCTGCTGGAGAGAGATGGGAGTGGGTATGAGGGAAAGAACACATGACCGAGAGGCAGCTGGGGTTGCTGCAGGACCCCTTTGAAAGAGGGGTCTATAGAGGGGTTATGAGGCTTGACTGCAGGCTGCAAACTAGTGAAGGGTCCCTTCTTGTCCCGCTCAGCCCACGCTTGTGGGGGAAAAAAGCTTTACGTGCAACTTGCAATAAACCTGTCATTAATTTCTACCAGCTGAAACAAACTGCCAGTCCCCTGGTTTTTGGCTAGTTGCTGACATGAAAAACATACCAGCATTAAGAGTAATAAACACAAGCATTTAACACTTCCTGAGCCAGAGATGTGATATTCAGCTGTACAAGCACAAGCCTTTTCTCCCCCAGGCTAACAAAAGATGGAATTGCTGCAGATAAAACAGACCTGACACCCTCCCAAGTCTACTTCAGCCAAAACCAACAATTCCTGACAGCGTGAAGAACATGTTCAGTCACCTGCTATTTTTAAGGTTCTTGAACTCCATTTTATTTCTACCATATTTTCTTGGTCCACAGGTCTCAGTCCAACCATAGAGTCAGTGAAGGAGCGCTGCCTGCACAGAGGGGCTCACGCCGGCGGGCAGCAGGCACCTCCCACGGCCGGGTCTCGCCGGAGTGAGCACCGACTGCATCTCCTTAGCACGCCTCGTGACAATCATGATGTGTGCATGGACACAAAGAAGGGTTTGTTTTCCTTAAATTTCCCCAGCTGAGAAGGCTCCCAGCAGCCACTAGTATTTTCATTGATGTGACTGATCTCACACATTACTTAAAAACATGACAATCAGTCACAAGCAGCAGCAGCGATGGGGTGAGAAACTGCAAGAAAAACAGATAAAGACGGAGTGATAAATCACAGATGGGATCAGGATCATGATTAAGGCAACCCCCACTCTGCATAGGGGCACACATTAGAGCCCTTGTCTACTTGAAAAAACATGAGTAAAACAGCCCACAACACTCCAAGAACAAAGAAAGAAGCATGCATGAAGTCTGTCAGCCTGGTTAAACCACGCTGACAAGAGACAAACTGCAGCTAATCATGCCAACATCACTTTCAGCACCTTCTGGTTTCAGAGAGATTCAATCCTAGGATCTTCTTGCAGGTGATTTTATCTTATCTGGGAAAGTTACCAACTTGCCATGCACAGAAAAGAATCTGAGAAGGCTGGTGGTAAAGTACGCCTGTGGAGAAAATGGTCAGTGACACCAGAATAAGACTAGCATTCATCTGAGGAAAGAAAACTCTTCAAGAGCTTACCATAAAAAAAAAAAGCAAGCTAAGAGTTTAAGAACAAGTTCAACACCGCATGCCAGGAAGGAGCGGAACTTAAAACTAAAAATCTCTTCTTGTGTTGCTTTTTGCAAGTCTTAAGATTAGTCTGGGATAAAGACTGTTGTTTTAAAAGCAAAGTTGTTTACTGAAAAATGTGAAGTGCAGTTTTTAAAAAGTACCATGAAGCAGCTTAATTCTAATTCCATTCATGTAAATCCACACTGAACACTTGAAAAGAGCCAGATGACTTTTAACGCCTTTTAAAAAAGCCCCAAACCTGACTCTCCTGCTCAAGAACCCTAACATTTTAAAGTATTTTTGTTTTGTTGGTTGTGTTGGTTTTTTTTTTTAAATACCAAAACTAGCTTTTCAGCAAAACCATCCAAGGGCTGAAACCACAGAAATTACAGAAAAAAAAACAGAGACTTTCTGCTTTGTGATTTGTTTATGGAAAACTGGAGATTACGAACAGAGTTTAGAGCAAATTTAAAACACACATTTCTATTAACATCTTCATTGTAAAGTGGTTTCAAAACTGAGTGACAACTGCTTTTCAGTCAATAAGCCCATTTTTGGTTGCCATTCTCTACAAGACAAGGTGTTACTGCCAGATGGACAGACAGCCGGAAAACACAGAGCAGGTTCAAGAGAGCAAGAGAAGGGTTCTGTAAAGCTTAGAAGAGCTATAGAAATCCTGCTTTGATACAGCTGTAAAGTCCTACCTTGGTATAGCTGCGCGATATTCCTTAAAGTCCATATGCAGTTTTGACAACTGTCCTCCACTTTGCTAGGATTTCTCCAGCTATTCCGTCTTCTACTTCTGCTTTCCTGTGCACTTACACCACACAGAACAAAAAAGCTAAGCCTTGCCTGCCAAATTACTTCTGCTTCCTGTCCCCATTTGCCCCAGAAACCCAATTACAAAGTTAACTCATGCTAATGGAGCCTGAAGGGATGCGCAGTCACTCAGCTACATGACAGATCACAATGTATGAACAACCTGATTTTTACCCTTGTTCGGTATCTGAAATGTAAACAATGCACATGGAAGCTATCTGTTGCAGAACTAGATGCATCTTGGTCTACCCATGGGTAATTGGAGTGAAAAGTCAGATTCCAACAGACAAGTCATTATCCATTAAAGTGCTCTGCTAAAAAACCCCAATAAACTCACAAAACACCACACAGCATCAGTTTCTACTCTGAAGAAAGATTCAACTAAACATCATCTCTCAGCAGATATTTTGCTGTGTCTATTGAGGTACACCCACCGAGGAAAAAAAAAAAGCAAGGCTCTGCTCTAGTGCAGCCCTCCAAAAACTGGATTGCAGTGGGAAGCAGATTATGTTTTAATATATCTATCTACTAACATTGCAAGGATACGGAAGAGAAGGAGTTGAAACAGTACAATCTGTCTACTAGCAGCTGGGTTAATAACAAAGCACTGGTGAGAAAAAAGCCCAAAGCCTTAAACTGCCTTTGCCAAGCTGCGAAACAGAGAAGACCTATCAACTCTTTCACTCCAATTCCTCTTCTATCTGAAGTATGGAAATTAGAGACAAACTCTGCAATATTGTTTCATTTCGTAATTATGCATGGGTCATGTCCCCATACCTTTGCCTGAAAATCAACATCTTGACTATCTTTTGTTAGTTATTATACTCTAATTTTAAAGCACTCAAAAGCCAAAAATAGAGAGAAAGGCTCTCTCCTCCAAATTCAAATATTATTTTTCCCCCCTCCAATCACTGCACTTCTTGGCAAATTCTCTGGAGAAATACTGAAGAGACATATAAAACAATCATGCATCTTTCTTTCTCTGTCCAAACTAGATTAGTCTGGAGTGACTTTTGGAGATCCTCTGCATCACCATATGCTGAGAAAGGGATGAAAAGAACAACATTTGCAGAGAGTTCACTATTGTCTGAGGTCCTTGGGGTTTTGGGTTTGGTTTTTTTTTACCCTGACACAGCTGTTCCAAAACAGCTCAGGAATGAGCCCCATCCTTTTCTCATTTAACAGCTCATGGAGTGAATGAAAACACTGTGGCAGAATCCCCCACCATGCACAGCCATGTTTATGCACCTAAACAAACACATTCAACCCCTGACATTGTCTCACTCCAGGGGAGACTCCCAGCCATTAAACTGGGAAAACAGTTCCAGTTTAAAAAAAAAGGAAAGAGTCTGAATAACTCAGGGGAAATCATTGTTTTAAACTAAAAACTCTTCCATCTTTGAGGCAACAAGTTGCAGGCTGGTGGCACGAATGTGAAATGCAAGGCAACGAGCTTTCCCAATCCCACCGACAGAGCAGGATGCTTCTGATCATTGTGTGCCAAGATGGTCTTAACGGATCAAATTTTAGAACAAGTCACATTGGTTTCCAACAGTTTACAGGCTCAAAAAGGAATCATAGTACCATGATTTCATGCCTGTTAATTTCTGACACAACCCCACACTGCCACCCTCTCCTGCTATGCTGGCACAGCACGTGGTACACTGCGCACACAGAGAATAGCCTGGGGGGGTATTTTGGCAGGTTTGTTTCCAGCCAGATCAGTGCTCCGATCTGTTTCATCCCACAGCCACATAAATATTAGCACCATCACAACGAAGCTGGCAGCAAAAGTGCAAGAGGAGACCTCGCTGCTTTCAGCCAGGCACAGGTTTCCTGCCTACCGGAGGCTGCGGTAAGGCACCTGCAGCACGGGCAGCTGCAGTCAATGGGAAAGAGCCAGGAGGTGCAGAGGTTCGTATGGATGCCAAATACAACAGAAACAGCTCTGACACCACTTTAGGAATTCACGGTGCAAAATCTAGATCAATCAGCATCCTCCTCAGTAATGACGCTGCAGAACACAGAAGGAATCAGAAATATGTAGAAATCATTAAAAAGGCTCTGAAATAACACTTTGGTTTTTAACAAGCCAAACAAATATTATTTGGAAGGGGCTGGGGAATTATGTAAAATAACAAAAGGTGCATAAAAGCTAAATCAGTGCTTCTCCTTATGTCAAGAATGAGGGATGATCAAGCTATGTAATTAGGGGGCTAAAATGTGTGCACACACACCCTACAGAAGTCATTATCACTGCACAACAACCACAAAGGCTACCAGCTCAGTGGGACCAAGAGAAGGATTGGACACCTGTGTGGGTGACAGCTCTATATGGAGCTACACTTCAGAATACCAACTGAAATCTTCAGGAAAAAAAAAAGTCCAGGGATTTGGGTCTTAAAAGTCAATGTCTACTAATTACAGACCCATATAAGACACAAGGTAAGGGACAGATGAGCCCTCGTCAGTCTTTGGTGTATGGATACTGCACATTTCTCAAAGCCTCTGGTACAAAACCTCTCAGCACAAAGCAGCCTTACTAGGGCTGGCACCTCATCCAACAACCAACATTATGACTGGTTTTACCTCCATGGAAAACACAGCATCAGTGCAATCGACTCCTGCCAGGGAACTACTGCTTCATGTAACTGCACTGGTCACCCTTTTGGCAGAGAAGATGGTAGATCAGTAAGAAAACCCCAGGTCCTTGGGGTGAGGCACAGGTACGTTTGTGCAGTGGATAACTCAACAGTAATGCCAGCACTTCAGCTCTGTAAAAGCAGCTGCAATGAAACGCCTCTGTATTTCCTCAGCATCCCCCATCAACAGCTCAGGGCACATATAGCCCAGAAGGGCAACTTCTACTTCAGAGCACCAGCACACAATGAAGCAGGTTTTAGAGATCAAGTCAAAGCAGACCAGCAATCCATCCTGGGAAGTGTGGTGCTCTGAACATTTGACCAAGAGACCCAACAAGGTGCCCCTACTGCCCTCCTGGACATCAACCAACAACCAAAGTCAGAGATGCCTGTAGCTCATGGCATGCACAGCGGCAGAGAAGATCACAGAATCACAGAAGGGTAGGGGTTGGAAAGGACCTCTGGAGATCATCTAGTCCAACCCCTCTGCTAAAGCAGGATCACCTANTTTGAGAAACAGCCCACACTTTGCACGTAAGACACTCTTCTCTCACTGCCATTTCTTCAACCCAGGCTCTGCGTGCCATGCAGCATCACCCCAGTGCTTCAGGACAGCACAGACACCTCCCTCTGCACAAGGAATGGCACAGAAGCACCATCCTCAAGTCCAGAAACAGGTTGGGACACCCCCACTGCTGCCCAACACCCTCCTACCATCACCTTCACCAGACAATTTTCAGGAGATTCCTCATTTCACAGAAACGCAGTTACAACCTCCAACCCATCAGGGCAGATACCTTGTTCTAGTCTGGGCTCCTGCATGCAATAGGGAGCCTGTACACAGAGCAAGTACCCAAACAACAGTTTGGCTTATAAAAAGGCCAGACTCACTTTGACAGACTTGCTTACCCACAATTAAGTTCCAACTGCTCTTGTCGGGCTCCTGCGTCTTCAGTCTACTCACATCTCTAAAGAATTAAAGGGACATTCAAAACATGCATTCATGACTCATGTTTAATTGTCAGCTGTTCTTCCCCAGTACAGCTCTAATTAGAAATCAGAAGCACATTTTTGAGCACAGAAAGAGACAAAAAATTGGCATTAACTGCCAAGTGAAGCCTGTGGGAGCATTTTAAGTCTAACAGGATGCCTTCTTCTAAGTTGTGCTTTATCCAAGCTAGTCATTGGGCTTAATACAGGGGTAAGAGCCCAGGGCCTGTGATAGTCTGGAAGTGAGATCAGACACTCTGGCCATACATCCTGAATGACAGAAGTCTTTTCATTCCTAACGAAGATCAGAAAGCACTTTCAGTATTCACAACAGCACCTTGAAAATAATTTCCTGCTTCCTCATCACAGGCAAGTACATCTTTAATGCTGAAGAAGTGACTATCTCCACATACATCTTTCTGCTATTTTGCAGAGTTTGCCCTAAACTAGTATTCAGATTTACCTGTAAATCTCGCACCACTGTCATGATTGCAGACACAGTTTCCCAAAGTAAAATACACGGGCAGCATTCAGAGTTAGAGAATAAGCTAGACATTAGAGTACAATTCACAGTACAACACTGCTAGGAGTAATCTGCATAAAATATATAAACTGCAAAAAAATAATCAATTTTACTGGTTGTTCATTCTTGACATGTATCATTACTTCCCTTCAGGTCCTAGTCTTTTGACAGTTGGGAACAGCCACATAATTCGCACGTTATTTCCCCTCAATATGTAGCACCCATAATGGGACCAAGAGATAACTGTGGAGTGTCAGAGTTGACAAGCCTAAGTGGTTTCCCTGATTTCTCCATGAGATGCCTAAATGCCTTTTTACAGCACCACAAATTATTCAACTACAAAAATAGATGCTATTAAGATACTTAAAATGAATCATTTCCCACTAGAACTGAACACATTTAAGTTTGATCATAAGTCTGAATCTCTAGTCAAGACAAACTTATTTCAGTGCTTACACAAGGTTTATAAAAAGATAGTGACTTTTATAAATTTTTATATAGCTCAAACAAAAAAACTTTTCAAGTAAATCCTGTAAAAAAATACAGCTGGCATTTCAAGCCATCTGTAAACTGCATTTACTGCAGCTTTAAGAATATAGGTGGAATCAAAACTTTTCAGAAGTTGTTCATTGCTACTTCATGTTGCAATTCCACATTAACTTCTCTTCATCACTATGACACCATAATCTATTTATTAGCTTAACACTTGTCATCTTGCCACAACCCACAAAAATTTACATAAAATTCGTACCCATGCATGTATAGACACATAAGCTTTCAAGCTACTTTGCAAGTTCTGTGTTTCTTCCCTTTCTAAAGGCCACAGGGAAATTCGGATGGATCAGACAGTCCAAGCAGTGATGCCTGAAACTTGCACTGTGGCCCATTAGTCCATTCCATTAGCTAAATGACTAGAAAAAAAACTCCTTCTCCATGACCTACCACTACAACAGGTGCTGACACCACAAGAAAAATTGCAATTGTCCTCAATTAACAACTAATGCTTTAGTAACTAAAAGCGCAATCAGCTGCCCATTTCTGACAGCTCTTCACAGTGGCTCTGCAACATTTGCAAAAAAGATTCTTCATTCAGACGTTTGCATTTCACTTTCAGCATCTATTATTTAGACATACCGGGCACTGCAGAAACCGAGACCTCAAGCTGTACGAGAGGCTTACAAGCCTGAGAAAACTGCCAGAGTGGGAAAAAGGCAAACAGATACTGAGAGGGAGCAACCGAACAGACTCATCTCATACAAAAGTCATTCACGGTATGAGAAATGCATCCATTGCCAGCTCTCCCAAGGAAGTGAGATTTTTAAACACCCATTAAACTGCCACCTAAAAACAATCCATATTCAGTTTTCAATCTAAGGACCCAGTTTTATTCTCAGTTCTCCAGTGCAATTTTATAGTAAAGCCTATCTCAAAAGAAAACAGGTCTGTACAAATTTAAAAACTAAGACACTGGGGACACCCATAGAGGCTGGAGTGCTACATAAGTCATCACCAAATTACCCAGAGTGGTCATCAGTAATTTATTTACTAGCAGGATCATGTTTGCCACTAGAGAACCATCCACCTCAGCTGATGAATTTCCATCTAGTTAGCGTTCTGGCAATAAAAAGGGAAAAACCTCACTGTGACATCAGACAAACGAAACAAAAGAGTTCATCGTAACATCACATTCCACCAAGCACATGGTTAGCAATGTCACAGATTCTGAAGTACACAAGAGCCTGTATCCACCTGGGCCTCTGCCCAGGCTGCTCTCTGGCAGCTGGAGTTACACTGCTGCTGGGGGCTGAGGGGTGTGGGGGGTGTGGGTGGGTGTGTGGGTGTGCGTGTGCATGGTCTGCCCCCAGCACTGGTGTGACCTGTGTTTCCCTGCACCCAGGGCTGCCTGGGATGCTGGTGTGGGATGCTTAGGCAACAAGCTCCCACACCCAAGACACCCTCCCCCAGCCCCGTACACCAGAGCTGCAACCTCTTTCACTCAAAACAGCTGGAGGAAGGACCCAGGCCTCCCTGCCACAGGACAACATCTCCCCTTCTGCTGAGGGGACAGTTTGGGGGTAAGATCTCATTTTACCTGGTCACTAATGTGGGGCAGGTGTTCCCAGCCTGAAGAGAGACAAGATTTCAAAGACGCTGCTTGCTGTGGAGACAGAAGGGCAGCTGGCACCATTGCCCAGCTGGCACCCATTCCCTTTGGAAATCTGACTCCAGCACTGAAGACCCAAGGACTTGAAAATCCACCCCAATGAAAATGTCAGGGCTTTCTTTGCACGCCTCACACATTTAATAAATTAGTTCAGCCTTTCTGAAACTCACATTAACCTGATTAGCCTCCTCTCATCTATCTCATATTTTTCCTTCCCTCACAACATGCACCCACACAACCTTTAATCAGATCCAGTGACCTTGCCAGAAGGGGTGAAATAAAAGGATAAGGTACATTCAATATTTTTAATCAGCAAATTGCCATGATCACCTTTCCTTGCTGGCAAAGATGCAAGGCTGTCAATTAAGCTACAGAACTGCTAGATGGGCTCTGCTATTAATTAAACATTTGAGAGCTTTGATTTAACAAAAAGCACGCCACACCTGACATTAACATCAGTACAACAAAGTTAAACTTAGGTTGGTCTAATGTGAAACCCAGGGCCAAAGAAGTCAGAATAAAGTCACTATTGTTATTGAGGCTTGTAATTACACTCAAATCAGTTTTTTACATATAACTGTGTATCAAGCTATAGGGCCTCACAACGTTCTTTGCTTCTGAAAGAGTAAGATGGTTTTCAAACACTTTAGCATGTCTTTAAGAGCTTCTTGAGATCCATGAAAAGTAGCCAAAGCTAAGTCATATTCATAAGCAGAGCAGCAAAGCCCAAGACCTCTCCTCCTCCCTCTAAAAAAAAAAAAAGTTGTCTACTGTCTTTTTAAAGTGCCAGCTCACAAGTCAGACTATATCCAAGACAGCCCATTTAAACAAAGCAGCGATGAACACAGCTCCCTCCCGATGTGACCCATTCCCCACAGGCTGGTACCCGGTCCTCCCCCCCTCCCCTGCGGAGATGCTCCCCACCCCGTCTGGCCGCTCTTCCATCCCCAGACGAGCAAGGGGGAAACTGCCAGCGCTCAAGGTCGGGGGGGAAATGCCGAAACGTGCGGTGGACGTTCCGCGGCTGCTCCCAGGAGCTCACCGGTCAGACGAGCACCGCGTGAGGGGCAGGGCTGGGATGCGCCTCTGCTGCTCCGAAGTAGAGACGGGATGCAGCGATGCACGGGATGCCCTCGTCCGTGGCCCCT